>CM073775.1:57703524-58048309 GCA_037158775.1 Hetaerina titia
ATTCCTCTTGAGAAGGTGGTCTGGACCACCAGCTCAAGAGGAATTAATTCCTCTTGAGAAAGGTGGTTGGACCACCGAAAATTCGAGAACCAGTGAGTTTTCCCTCTTTTGTGTGTTTTGGTTTCTGTGTTTGTTATGGCTATCAGTGAATTTGTATATATATATATATATATATATATATGTATATAAACTTAGACAGTCACACACAGCACGAGAACACATAAAAAGAACACTCACAATAATATCTTGGTAATTTCGACGGACTCGAACTCCGTCTTCTTCGGAAGATAAGATATGACTGTCATATCTTATGCACCTGAAAGACAACTTAAATTTTTATATTTCCTATCTGTCAACCAGGAGAAGCTATCGCTATCTATCGCTCAAACGCGATTTTATATTCAATATTGATGTATTATAATGTTTTTAACCGAGAGTTTATCGTTCGCTGAATCACCTGCCAAACATTAAAACAAGGTATACATAAATTGAAACATGTTTGAAGGCACAGGTTTACAAAAGTAAGTCCGGAACAAAATATATTGGAAACTTTATAACCTGCCTTACTGGCACTCTCAAAAATAACTCAAATTATGACTCAATAAATATCTCGTATGAAATGAGACGACTCCAAGGATTTTCCTAGCAATTGCTATAGATGGGTAACTGTGAAATACAAATTATGATTAAAAATTTGCACACATTTTAAATCAACTATTTTCACAGCCCATCATTACATTCTTGGGAATCATAACTGAGGTGGTTTCCCGTTGCCTTCCTCAATAGTGTTTTTAACGTGACACCATCACTTAATGGCCGCCCCACTGGGGTCAGACGCCATTGCAGCCGCCTCACTGAGGAACAGACGCTGCCTGGACTACCTTTCGTCTGGTTCCTAACCTTCGACCTATCTGGCATGGGTGACCCTTCCAGGAGTAATTATTATTACTCCCGCCAGCACAGCGGAACATTGAGCGGTAGTGGAATGTTGAAGAAGGTAATAGAGGGGAGAATGTTGGGCAAGCGAGGAAAGGGTAGGAACCGGATAGGGATGTTGGATGGGATGAAGAGAGTGAAGAAGTACACAGAGATGAAGAGGGACCTGATGTAGTTTAGGTTGCTGGATTGGGTTTTGTTTGGAGTTACAAAATATTTATTTGATAGTTGTGTCCATCCAAAAACCTACCTTAACCGGTAGATTACCTAATAATAATAATATCACAGCTCGGCAAGTTTCAAATCAGAATCAAATAATATCAAAATAAAATACATTAGAACATCTTTTACGTAGGATTCACCTTGACTCAACCCTCATTAGTTCCGCAAAATTTCCACGTAAAAACTCGCTAAAATTAATATATATTGCAACATCATGCCCATGCTCACAGCATTCTTGCAAAACACATCTGCACCCAAATATATAGAGAAATTGCCAAAAAATATTAAGGATACTTCAAAATATATTATTCCTTTGTAAAAACGAAGTAAATATTTTCCTCCGCGCCCCAAAGCAATAAAGTAAACATTTTTCGAGCATTTGTTTTCACTTTTCACGTCTCAATGCCAATCCTCATCAAGTGTTGTGTTTTCACAGCTCCCCTGCCGTTATTTCACCCTTGTCACGGGGGTTTGACCCTCATAATGAGTCGAAGAACTTTGGTTCAAGTCATGTTCGGGGCAAATTCAATGGTAAATGGTTTTGGATGAATCCTACCTATGGATTTGTGCTGAATAAGACCCACTGCTCTCAAAATTTAAAAGTCAAAATCCACAAGTCCCATATTCGTGAATATTCGCGAAACCTAAACGTGACTTGACAGTTCATTACTTATATGCGAACATCTGCGGCCCTCCATTACATTATGACCACATCCGATCCTTCCTTTTACCGCTTTTCCCCAGGACTCCTCACATGACGAACCAAGGGCGTTGACTGATGGGCCCTATGTTGTCTTCGCCATCCACTCCCATTTTCTTTTCCCATACCCTGCATCTTAACCCTCCATTCTCCCAAAAGGCGAAGTTTTTCCTGTTTTGAATTATTTAGCGCATGTACATTTTTAAACTATCTTCCTGGCTATCTAAAGTGAATTAAAGCATCTACTATGGTCAGGGTGCCAAAAAGTTCGAAGACCTCGGCCTTACGCAAGGGAAATTGAGGCCAAAACCATAACAGGATCACTTGAACCCCCCACCAAGCGAACTCCTCGGAGAATACTAAGCGACAGAACTGAGAAATGACAGCTGGGCAAAACTTTTCAATCGGGAGTGCGAATGACGTTAACTTACCCTGGAGGAAATGGCAAAAAAATACTTCCGACGCATAAATAATGACTTGAATATCATATCGTTTTATCCAGAAGAGATCATTGGTGGGAATTGACTAAATGTTAAATATTTTTTAATCCCATTTTTATTCCTATAGCTTTTATAAATTGATAAAATGTATTTAAAACCAGAACAGCTACGTACATGAGCATCTAATTCCGATCGACAATTTGAAAAGCGTGTTGATAAGTAAATTATTATTATGGATATCCTTAAGGAAACGTTTTCTGATAAAAGTATCTAAAAACTGATTATGCCTACTTATCATACATTTTGCAAATGCTAGTGCTTATTTATTATGTATGTTAAGAGTTATATTTAGTACTGATACTATATAGAACTAGAACTGAATACCTATAACAACAATTACCGTATACCTGATTATAATCGTGCGACAATAGTCAATCATAGGCGAAACATTCATCTAACGTAGCACTATGATGCTCGCGTTGAAACCATGAAAATGCAACGAAAATGTATTGCAAATAATCATAAGTTTAAAAGAAAATCTTAAAAAAACATTTATCTGTAAACAGAGGAAATACCATAAAATCTGTGACCCTTCGTAATGTTTTCTCAAAAATATCCTCAAATGTCTATGAACTACTGCATAATGTGGAAAATTAAATTCAAGTATCCGATAATTATATCTTAAGAAACGTGAAGCAATATTTTAATTGCGTATGTCGTTAGTGAAGGCCGACTGGAACGTGGCCAACGTACTTGAAACAGCTAACAAGGAATTCGCAGGCAGTCTTCAATGTTCAACCTCGGAAGAAAATTTTGGATGGACACAAGTTTTTGAGCCCACTTCTTTAAATGACAGTGTTGGTGGTGCTATTTTTATTTTCGATTCCGCGTAAATTAATGCAAACTGAAGTAATTGCAGCAATCTACGGTATTTTTTTCCCTCCTTCACCTGTCCGGTCCAGTTTTTCAAAATTTTTATAGAAAATACCGTAGGGCGTAACCGTTTTCACAGAGCAAGGGCTATCGTTAATATTTTTTACCTACGTAAATATCGAAAAGAATGTTTTCGCTTGGAGCATACTTGCGGCCGCGGAGAGCCGAGAAGCATTCCATTGAGAAGAAACATCGCGTGCATCTCCAGAAATTAATGATTTCCTCCTCCTAATGAAAGTCCTTCCTCCTATGCATAATGGCGCTATCAAAAGAATTTAATTTCTCGGAGCAACATTTTGGGGGAGATGAGGGAAAATGTAACGACTGAAGAAAAACTTCGCTAATAACCATTCTCTCTCTCTCTTTCCCTCCAACCCTCTCTCATTCCCTCTCACTTTTTTTTATGTGAGAGACGAAGGAAGAAGAGGGACGAGAGGCGGGGAGAATACAGTTTCTTTTCACTGCTATCAAAGGACAGGAAGTAAGAGAGGGGAGGGAAGGAGGAAAGGGGGGGGGCGGGTATGAGTGGAAGTCCTCTCACCCCATCCTCCTCCGTCATTTCATTATTTTTTGTCTCCATGCGCTAAAAGCAATACTTCATGGCGAAACTCATAAAGAAAGGAGAACGAAAATCCGGGCGATAATTATGCCAGATATTTTCGGAGCTTTGCTTTGACGTTCAGATAAAAGACGCGGCTTTTCCGTCATTATAGCCTTCGTCTAATTTGGTCACCGCAGTAATGACACCCACCCCCTCGCATCTACTCCACGTACATTGCGCGCGGCAGCCATCTTCCTCGTCCTCCTTCCTCATCCTCCTCCTCCCTTTCCTTGTATACCGCCACACGCCTCCGACGGTCTCACCTTTGCCCATCCTTTCTTCTCCATTCCTTATCGCTGACGCAGTATAGTTCGCCCCGTAATGAAGACAGTAAATGAAGAGAAAAATGCTTTCCTGTCACTACATTTCATTAAGGTCGACTCCTCTCGTTGCACAGCTTAACACAGAGATAGTACCTTTCCAAACAGAGAGAACAGAGTGACATCAAGGGCACCGTAAGTGCACTGAGTACAGCGCAGTACGATTTGTCATTATATTTTTCGCCAAATTCTGGAAATGTACTCAACTAAGGGTTCTATTTGATGGACGAATATGTTTTTCGTGACCTGGGTTGACAAGTAACTAAAAATGTCTTAAATTGAAACGAATGTTTCTCGATAAAAATAATAATTGCATTTATAAGGATTTAGAATACGTCATCACTCCAATGAGAGTATATCCCAAAAGGTGTACAACTTAAACTCCCAGATATTGCCGATGCAACATAATCACGTTCGAAGTAACTTGCACACAAAGAAGTCGGGTCCCTACCCAACATCAGCTGGTTCTGAGCCCTTTCTTTGGAGTAAAAATAACTTTTTGAAAGTACAAACAGAAATACGTATATGCACGTTTGCATATTTGAGAGTCTTCTTCTTTCACTGAAAAAGGTGGTTGTACGACCGAAACGAAATCGACCCTCACGAGGGTTTCCCCTCATTTGTCCCATGCATTTTTTATATACTTCTGTCATCTAAATGCTACATACGCATAAATATGTAAATATAAATACACTAATATAATTATATATACTTCAAGAAACTGCGGGAGGTGCTGCAACAGTAACTTTAACGGAATCATCCGCTAATACGTATTTCAATGTAACAATTTCAAAGTGTAAAAATCATTCCGGGTTCGAATCTCGGTCAAGATAAATTATTTTTACACCCTGAAATTGTTACATTGAATTATATATATATATATATAATTGTATATATATATATATATACACATAATGCACACCAAGGTAGCACAAGTGAACAAAAACACAGAAACACACAAAAAATAAACTCACACGTATTCCGAATTTTCGGTGGTGATACCACCTGTCTCAAGGGATAGAAGGAACTAGCTGTATGGATATAGCTATATATATATATATATATATATATATATATATATATATATATCAAGTAGAAGCACTCACGAGAGCAATATAACATTTGGACGGCACAATAGAACACAGAATAAAATAGATAACATGTAAGAGGGCACTCACATTGTAGTTATACACATTGTGTATATATATATATATACACACATATATACATGTATGTGTGTGTGTGGAGTTGAATTAATTCGAGTTCATTTTCGAGCCACAAAGCTTCCGACATCAAATCACATAGAGAATCATGGGCGCTTTGGCTTTTAGTATTTCATTAACAGAAAATTTTGCTGACAATAACTTACAAGTATGTTTACACTACTTTGTTGTACTAACGAGATGACATACTTAAAAATGAAGTATGTGAAAATTTATGTTCTTAGCAACGATTTTTCGTTCAATTTTAGGCCCTAAAACGTGAGATATCTTATACTGCGCTCTCGTAGGGGGCACCATCAGCTTCACCCAAGTGGTGTGAATTTTCTGGATAGGAGATCTTCCTGGGAAATCATAGGAGGTAATCGGAAAGAAATTGGGTTCTTCTACCCTCATACGTGAAATTCAGACGCCGTTGGGTTTATTGCTAGGTGAGATCTAACCTCACCTAGAATACCTATGTTCTAGTTGATAACTGTAATTATGAAATTGGTTTCCTTTAAAAAATCATCAAAATTATACTAGATGGTCATCAACCCTGGGATGGGTTTGACGGAATCCTGCATTTAACCACTGCAAATTTTCAAAGCTTTTAATCCACAAAGTTTTGAACAATGTATCTTATTCAGAGTTTCTCTCTGCAGAATGTTATTTCATCGCAAAAAATAAATAAAGTATATGACAATTTTAAAAAAGAATACAAAGGCTGAAATTTTAAATAAGGTAGGCGTAGAGAGAAAGTTGGTGAGGTTATCGAATAGACAGATAAAGTGGATGGAGGAAATATTGAAATTTATATTAAACAGATTGAAAGAAGGGATAAAGCTAATCATTCAGGGTTGAGGAAAGAAGAGCTTTTTAGACTGCAAATCTTGGTAGAATAAAACCAACTACAATTTTCGTAGCAATGTTTGGACCGATTCAATAGGAAGCCGACCGATTTTGTGTGAATATTCGTCACCATGGATGAGACATGGATCCACCACTACACGCCAAAAACGAAACAGCGTCGAAGCAGTGGGTGGAAGCCCATGGTTCACCGCCAAAGAAAGCGAAGTCGATCGCATCTACCGGAAAGGTCATGATCAGTGTGTTTTGCGATGCGAAAGGGATCCTGTTTATTGGTTACCTTAAAAGAGGCAGAACAAAAACAGACGAATATTACTCCAACCTTCTTGACCAGCTGGATGCAAAAATTCGCGATATGCGACCCAACTTGGAGAAGAAAAAAATCATCTTTCACCAGGACAACCTGCTGTCATCTGCTCACAAAGGTGCGTTGGCGATGGTAAAAATACGTAATTTGTAGAGCGATTTGCTCGCCCTTCCCTCCGGTATTCTCCTGATTTAGAACCCTCAGGCATCTATCTGTTCCCATACTTGAAGAAATTTGTTTCTGGGAAGAGTTTCGCATCCAATGAAGAAGTTGTGAGGGCCGTAGATGGATATTCCCAGTGTCTTCCAGACCCTCACTTCCGGGAAGGAATACTGATGATGGAGAAACGCTGGACCACGTATGTTGAAGTCAAGGGAGATTAGGTAGAAAAATAAAATATTTTTTTCACTGAAAATCGCAGTCTCTCATTGTCATACAGAGAGATATACTACCTTCCTAGTATAATTGTGGTGAGTTTTTTTAAATGGAATCAAATTTATACTTATTGAACCGTGACTCATTCAGTATCATTTGAATGAGTAGCACCGCGACATGGAATATAAAACTCTATGAAGTGGTAGCGTGAATTTATCGGCGTTTTTCGATAGATGAACGCACACCGGAAAGAGAATTGTAATAATTCATACATTAGGGAGAAACTTCGAGATAGTCTTCAATTACCAGCAGATCAATGCTGCTCGTCTGGGATAGCTTCTTAACTGTAAGTCCTGGCCAGAGAGTAATAACGATGACACTTACCCGAAAACGTTTCCTCGGGAAAAATACCATCTTTGTTGTCGCCACATTCTTCTTCTCCATTCCAAGGTCCACCGCTCCTCCAATTAAAAGCAGCAGCAACGCCGCGAACTAAAAGAAGAAAAAACCAGTTAGGCATAAGGGGAGAAGTGGAGCAAGTTTCGGAAAAAAAATGTGAGCAAAAATTAACGAGAGGTGAGCAAAATTAATATCAATCGTTTCTCGAAGCAAAGAAAAACAAACGAGAATCAGGACTCCGCGTTAAATGATCTCCGCCTTGCAAGAAAGGAAAGAGAGATGCATTTGAAAGAAAAAATGCACGTTCGCGTCGAAAATGAAAGATGAACGAAGACAAACCCCTAGGCATGTGTGTGTGTGTGTGTGTGTGACAGAGAGAGCGAGCGCAAAAGGAGAAGAGGGTTACGGCCGAAGCAAAGTTACGAGTGCGAAGTGGGCAAGGTGGGAGAGTGAGAGAGAATGAGCGGGGCGTGAGAGAAGTAACGTTTTATTTCTTCAAGACGTCGTCGAAAATATCTTTTGTGTCGGTCTCCCTCGGTGGGGAAAGGGAACAGGGATGTATTTCTCACAGTACAGCAATGCGCTTCACTCAAACCGAGCACACCTTTCGCAGTGGATCGCAGCGTATTAATTTAAGGGAATATGACGCACGAAACAGGGACTGAATCAAATTTTGGAACATTTACGCAGGCCGAATGTATAAACGCAAGCTTATCCGTGTCATTTAATCGTAGGTTTTAAATCGACCCCTTTCGCTGATTTCAACTAAGCCTAGTCCTATTCGGGTGCACGACTTCCTAATTAATTTAATGCATTATTTAAAAAAATGTCTTTCTTCTATATACTATTCTTCTCATTACCTCCGCAGCAAGAGTTTAAATTTTGTAGGAAGCGCCACCGTCGAAGAGGATTACACAACTCTGAATCCCGCGAACAAATTCAAATTCAAGGCCAGTCAAGGATAGAGGAGATAAATACCATAGAAGGAAAGAGAGAAATGCATTACTAAAGATAACTATGAATATCGTTATCTTTACAAATAATAAGAGATGTTTCAGGCGTGATATGATGTAATATCATGATCAATAAAAATATTAATAAAATATTAATAAAAAAATTATTATTATTAGGTAATCTTCCGGTTAAGGTAGGTTTTTGGATGGACACAACTATCAAATAAACATTTTGTAACTCCAAACAAAACCCAATCCAGCAACCTACTCCACATTAGGTCCCTCTTCATCTCTGTGTACTTTTTTCCTCCCGTCCAACATCCCTATCCTGTTCCTGCCCTTTCCTCGTTTGTCTAACATTCTCCCCTCTATTACCTTCTTTAACATCCCACTAAAGCTCAATACGCCTTTCATCCATTTTTCCTGCCTCCATAGGATTTCTCTCAACAAACCCCTCTCCTCACCCACCATCACCAGTACTTCCTCATTTGTTTTCCTTTCGGTCCATTTCACCTTCTCCATTCTTCTCCACACCCACATTTCAAAAGCCTCCAATCTACGTCTATCCTCCTGCTTCAGTGACCACGTTTCCGCGCCGTACATAGCTACGCTCCATATCAGAGTTTTTACGAGTCTTGTCTTAACATTCCTACTCAACGTCCCCGTCATCAACTCCCTCCTCTTTGAGAGAGCCTCCTTGCCTAACGCAATTCTTCTCCCTACGTCCTTGCCACTTTGACCGTATTGGTCCAAAACACATAAAATATTAATAAAAATATATAAAATATTAATAAAAAAGTTATCTTTACAAATACGAGCGATGGCCACCAAGTACTTCTATAGGCCGTTACGAATAAATACATGACTTCACCCATCAAAATTACCTATTGTTATTTGCATATCACATCATACCGTACTTTCCGACGCAATTCCTGCCATTGCTTATTGCTTTCAATATGCAATCTTCATTAATGTCATAGCGGGACACCAATTGTCATTATCCTTCACCATAGAAAAATGTCTCCGATGCCACGTGTTTATAGCTTGTTCTTCCTCGTTTTCTTGGTGGAACCGCCGACCGGATTTGAAAGATTTCAGAGATGAGAAAGCACATAAAAATCGTTCGGTTTGAGTACTGTTCTATACGGTGTCGATCCCATCAGTACGTCACTATGGAGATGTTACGTTGCACCAAAACTTCATTCGGCAAAGGCAGTCATCGCCTCTGCTCGTCCTCCTGCACATTTTCGTGACCTTCATTAAACAGTGGGGTTTACACATTTATCGCCACAATTTCAACGGTGAATTTTTACTCTTCCTCGCGTTCGGTTCTCTTCGGTTTACCCTTCCTCGCATTCGGTAAACGGACCACTGTAAATGCACATCACATTGGGTACACCATCTTGGATGTCTAAAAATGACAGCACTGTCGTGCCACTTCATCAAACTATTCGGCACGCACGCATTCCAATGTGATCTCATGGCTGCAGTGACAATATTTGAAAACGGAACCTGCTTTCTGGATATCTCTAGGATTGAAAAACTGTTTCAATGCATGTCCGTAAATATTATCCTATTTGCAGAAGACCCAAGCGAATTGAAATTTGGTACAAAGGTAGCTTTTGCATCAAAACGGAAACAATGTAATATTCTACGTGTTTATCTTATGACACAGTCAGAATTTGTGTGGTATTAAAAAGGTTAAAAAAGTTATGAATCCCATGCAACCCACCATTAATTTCGATATTAAAATGCCTAAATATGAACCTTTGATCGCAAGATATACCATATTTTAAGCATGAAATAATTCACACTATTATTCAGATTTTTTTGTTTTATACGCTAGAGAACGTGACTCTACATTAAAAATGTCTTGTGTTTCGCCCGTGGTATTACGTAAAATTTTACCAATGGTATCCACTTGAAAGCTACGTATCATTGAAAGGTAAAAACATATATACTGACAAGAAGAAAGCAAATTGTTTGTTCTTACACCCAGAGTTCCGTCAACATGAAGAATGTATTATTATTTAATTAAAAACGACTTTTAACCAATTTATCATAATTACAAATATTGTGAATGGTACCTTGATTCTAGCAAAGAGATACTAATCCGAAAATTGCTTTAATGCAGCCTTCCATTCTCTGCTTAACTAGTTTTTCCATTTATTTTCATGACTTTTTTCTCTCGAATTACCTATGATTTCATTCACGCAACTTGTGGCCTTCTACTGGATCCCTTCTCGTCCGTTTTTCCTTCATTCTTTGATTTTAAGATTTTTTTATGCACCGCATACGCCCAATGAATATCTCTCCTTCACAGAATTTTATTTCTTCACCTACTCTAATGTTTGACTTCATTTTTTTTATTTGTGGAAAAGTAAAATTCTTTCTCTTTAGCATGGATATTAAATACTCCCACGAAGTGAAGCCTGAAACAATAGAATATATTCTTCATCTCTGTCCATATAAACTTTAATATTTATCTTTAAACTCTACTTCCATTGAGCATAACCTTATCTTAATGTTCAGTTCTGCCTTATTCTCCCTTCCAATAAAAAGATATTATCCATTTATTATGAATGGCTAACACGGGGAGGAAAATATATATTGGAAGACATTTTCAGCCAATAGAAAATGAGAGAGGAAAATTTGAA
Source organism: Hetaerina titia (assembly GCA_037158775.1). Classification (NCBI taxonomy): domain Eukaryota; kingdom Metazoa; phylum Arthropoda; class Insecta; order Odonata; family Calopterygidae; genus Hetaerina; species Hetaerina titia. The sequence continues at coordinate 57,714,437 of CM073775.1, forward strand.
AGTTCGTGGGTATAAATTAGAACCAGTAATTTTTCCTGAGTGCAGCAATAAATTTTACTTGTTTTATTCCTAGTTTTCCCTCCCATGGACTACAACCTTGTCGTGGTGGAAGGGCTTGTGTGTTCCGATGACCCCTAGAGCTGTGCTGGCGGGAGTAATAATAATTACTCCTGGAAGGGTCACCCATGCCAGATAGGTCGAAGGTTAGGAGCCAGACGAAAGGTAGTCCACGCAGCGTCTGTTCCTCAGTGAGGCGGCTGCAATGGCGTCTGACCCCAGTGGGGCGGCCATTAAGTGATGGTGTCACGTTAAAAACACTATTGAGGAAGGCAACGGGAAACCACCTCAATTATGATTCCCAAGAATATTATGATGGGCACTATAGATAATATGAGTCCTGGCAACTACGGGACTCGGCCCAAGAGGCCGTGTGTCGTGCCCGGCAGCGGGAGAGGCAAGGCTTCCGCGGTCGTCATCCCACGAAACCCTTGCAGGGAAGAAATAACTTCAGCAGGACAGAAGACTCAGAAGAAGGCGAAAGTAGTAAGAATAGGAACCTGGAACGTCAGGACAATGTTGAGGAGAGGCAAATTAGAAAATATTAAGCGAGAGATGGAAAGAGGTAACATAGATGTTTTAGGCCTCTGCGAGGTGAGATGGAAGGATAGCGGGGATTACTGGAGTGACAATTATAGAGTAATATACAGCGGCGGGGACGAGAGCCAACGAGGGGTTGCCGTAATTTTAAATAAAGGGGTAGGAAGAAGCGTAGTCAACATAGAGCAAGCGACAGATAGAATTTTACTCGTAGAGATTAAAGCAGAGCCGACGAACTTGGTCATTATTCAGGTATACATGCCACCGAGCAACCACAAGGAGGAAGAAGTCGATAGGATGTGTGATGAGTTAGAGGATATCATCGCGAGTGTTCCTGCAGGGAAACATTTAATAGTGATGGGGGATTGGAATGCGACGGTAGGCGAAGGAAGAGATGGTGGTGAGGTGGGGGACTATGGGTTAGGCACGAGGAATGAACGCGGAGAGAAAGCAATTGAATTCTGCAGGAGACAGGGGTTAGTCATCACTAACACATGGTTTAGACACCACAAAAGGCGTAGGTATACATGGAAAATGCCAGGTGACTCAGAAAGGTATCAGTTAGATTATATTATGGTTAGGCACAGGTTTAGGAACAGTGTGATAAATTCGCACAGTTTCCCAGGAGCGGACGCGGACTCTGACCACAATTTAGTTGTTATGAAATGTAATGTTCGTTTCAAGAAGATAAGGCAAGGGCGGCGGGTTAAAAAATGGAATTTAGAAGCAGTAAATGAATTAACGAAGAAGGAGTATCAGGAGGCTGTAGAGAAAATGATGGATGACGGTAAAGAACTGAGTGCTATCGAAGAAAAATGGGAATGTATCAAGAAAGGGATATTGGAAGCCGCTAAAGACACTATAGGAACCGTTAACGGGAAAAGGATAAGGAAACCATGGGTAACGGATGAGATGATTGCAAAGATGGACGAGAGAAGAAGATGGAAAAATGTAAACACAGAGTTAGGCAAAATGAAGTACAAAGAGTTAAACAATAAATTGAGAAGGGCCACAAATAAAGCAAAAGAAGAATGGTGGAAAACGCAATGCGAGGATATGGAAAGTCTACAGAAGAAGGGTGAAATTGGTGCTCTATACAGCAAGGTTAAGTTATTATCGGGAAGTAAGAAGGCAAGATCTGTGCTAACAGTTAAAGATAAATGGGGTAAGATAATAGTTGAACCAGGAAAAATCCAAGAGAGATGGAAGGAATATATAGAAACACTGTATGGTAAAGAACTTAGGCCGACAAGGTTAGACATAGAAAAGGAACATGAGGTAGAAGAAGATAGCTTAGGTCCAGGCATACTCGACGATGAAATAGAAAGGGCATTAAAGGAGATGAAAGCAAACAAGGCTGTGGGGGTGGACAATATTCCTGCAGAAATGTTGAAATGGTTAGGGAAAGGTGGGAAGAAGGCCATATATGGACTGATTCGTAGTATCTATGAGGAAGGAATCTGGCCGGAAGATTTTGTGAGATCGGTGTTAGTTCCTATTCCAAAAAAGGCAAAGGCTTCGTCATGTGAGGATTACAGAACAATAAGTTTGATATCCCACGCAGCTAAAGTTATTCTCAGGATCATCAACAAAAGGATAGAGAGTAAGGCAAATGATTACTTAGGGGATGATCAGTTTGGGTTCAGGAAAGGAAGAGGTACGCGTGATGCCATTGCAGTAATGAGATCACTAGTCGAGAGAAATATAGAATACAATCAGGACGTTTTTGCCTGTTTTGTAGATTTCGAAAAAGCGTTTGATAGAGTGAATTCGGAAAAATTAATGCGTGTATTGCAGAAAATAGGAATGGATTGGAGGGACAGGAGACTGATCCGCAACCTGTACATGTCTCAGACTGCTCAGGTGCGAGTGGGGAACGGAGAGTCCGGATGGGCAGTGTTAGGAAGAGGTGTAAGGCAGCGTTGCCCATTGTCACCGGTACTGTTCAACGTATATGTAGAGGAAATGATTAAAGAGGCATGGGAAGAACTGGAGGTAGGAATGAAAGTCGGAGGGGAATTCGTAAAATCGGTTAGGTTTGCTGATGACCAAGCATTAGTTGCTCAGTCAGCCAAGGGGTTGCAAGCATTGTTGAGTGAATTGGAGGTTCAGTGCGATAAATATGGGATGAGAATCAATATTAATAAAACAAAGGTTATGCGATTTTCTAGGAAGAAAAAGGCTAAGCTAAATATTAAAATAGGCGGGGAAAGAATAGAGCAGGTAGAGCAGTTTACATATCTCGGAAGTGTTTTGGACCAACACGGTCAAAGTGGTAGGGACGTAAGGAGAAGAATTGCGCTAGGCAAGGAGGCTTTCTCAAAGAGGAGGGAGTTGATGACGGGGACGTTGAGTAGGGATGTTAAGACAAGACTCGTAAAAACTTTGATATGGAGCGTAGCTATGTACGGCGCGGAAACGTGGTCGCTGAAGCAGGAGGATAGACGTAGATTGGAGGCTTTTGAAACGTGGGTATGGAGAAGAATGGAGAAGGTGAAATGGACCGAAAGGAAAACAAATGAGGAAGTACTAGAAATGGTGGGGGAGGAGAGGGGTTTGTTGAGAGAAATCCTATGGAGGCAGGAAAAATGGATGAAAGGCGTATTGAGCGGTAGTGGAATGTTGAAGAGGGTAATAGAGGGGAGAATGTTGGGCAAGCGAGGTAAGGGTAGGAACAGGATAGGGATGTTGGACGGGATGAAGGGAGGAAAGAAGTACACTGAGATGAAGAGGGACCTGATATAGATTAGTTTGCTAGGTGGGGAGTCACAAAATGTTTATTTGATAGTTGTGTCCATCCAAAAACCTACCTTAACCGGTAGATTACCTAATAATAAATAATAATTCCTAGTTTTAAGTTATTTCTTCAACAAGTGCAATTTACACAAACCTCAAATTATGGTTTCATAATGTTTCAACCTCTATTTCATGCGATAGTTCTTAACAATATCCATTTCCAGGATATTTTTATAGACGTTACGATCCTAGCTATCATTATTAACAGTAGTGTACCTAGGGCAAGTGTTTTATGATGAACGCACTGTAGTTCTACTATTGTAGGTCTGTATTACTAAGTACACTACAGATCACTATTACGAGGGTCATCCGGAAAGTAGTACCCGTTCGTGCCGCATGAAGTGCTGACGACGCGAGTAGCCGCTGGACGAGGTCAGATAGCTTCAGTGGCTTGTCTGCCTTCTCTGAGCCAAGTTGCGTGACGCTAGCATTGCCTGTGTTGTTTCTGTGATTGTTTACAATGTTTAAAAAAATTGAGAACGCCGCCAGTTGTGAAGTGAGGGCAGTGATTAAATTCCTCAATGCAACAAACGTTCGCCCATGTGATATTCATCGCCAATTAAAGGAGGTGTATGGAGACAATGTAATGGACGAGTCGTCTGTTCGGCGGTGGTGTCGCAACTTCAACATGGGGAGGGGGAACACACACGACGATGAGCGTTCGGGGAGACCGTCTGTCATTACAGACCAACTGGTGAGCTCAGTTGACGAATTCGTGAGGAACGATCGGCGCGTCACAATTGATGACATCTGTGAGCATTTTCCCAATGTTTCTCGAACAATTGTTCATGAAATTGTTAAACACCATCTGCATTATGCAAAAATTTGTGCAAGATGGGTCCCTCGCATGCTTACAGATGAGCACAAAACCAAGCGTATGGCTGCAGCACTGACGTTTTTGGGACGTTATTCTGATGAAGGAGACTCTTTCTTGACTCGCATAATTACTGGTGACGAAACATGGGTTTGTTATGCATCACCTGAGAGTAAACGACAGTCAATGGAGTGGCATCATGCTCATTCACCAAACAAACCAAAAAAATTCAAGACAGTTCTGTCCACCAGGAAACTCATGGCAACCATTTTCTGGGATCGACGAGGTGTATTGCTTATTGATTTTATGGCCCGTGGAGACACTATTAATGCCAATGCGTATTGTGAAACATTAAAGAAATTACGGCGGGCAATACAAAATCGGCGGCGAGGTCTATTGTCTACTGGTGTCATTCTCGTTCATGACAATGCCAGGCCTCATGCAGCTGGGATAACACAAAAACTTTTGCAGCAATTCAAATGGGAAACTTTCGACCATCCACCGTATAGCCCGGACTTGGCCCCTTCAGATTTTCATCTCTTTACAAAGCTTAAAGACTTTTTGGCAGGAAAAAGATTTGACAGCGATGAAGAACTTAAAGAAGGAGTGACCCTGTATCTCAATGAGCTGGCGGCGAAGGACTATGCAGCAGGAATACAGAAACTTGTCACACGTTATGACAAATGCCTTAATTTGCTTGGAGATTATATTGAGAAGTAGTTTAAAGTATCCTCTTTCAAATAAAATTTTTTATGTTTGTTAATATTTACTTTTGTGTCTTTATTTCACGAACGGGTACTACTTTCCGGATGACCCTCGTACTAAGCTCCAGCTAGCTCGGTTCAAAAATATCCTTAAACCCTATTCTACATATTTCAAGAACTCATTCTTTAGCTCAGCATACTTTCTACCTCCCTCGATTTCATCCCAAATGCCTTATTTTCCTCCTTTCAACTCGCATTCCCAAAAATCCTCTCAAATACCAATTTAGCATTCATTTTCTCTCAATATTCCAGTTGTCCAGTTACTCTTCCCTCTAATTTCAGCTAAAAGTCATCTCAGGCCCTCTACCACAACTTCGATAGAACTTCATCGTTTGCTTTCCTATCTTCAAGACAAAGTTTCCGCGGCGTACAATGCTACGCTTCACACTTAGGTGTTCACCAGTATTTTCTTTAACTATATTTTTATTTTTAATGTCCCTATCGTCGACTCCCACCGCTCCGGATAAGCTTATTTACCCAAACACTTTTTTCTCCTTCTTTTAAAACACTTCCTAAATGCGTTAGTTATGCCTCCTGTTCTACTTAATGCCCCCAATTTTAATGTATATCGTAGCCTACCTATTTCTTGTGAATTTCATTACCATTTTGATTGATTAGTTGATTAACATAACAACTGAATATTGGGCCCGGATTTACGAAATGTTTTGAGAATATCAACCCCTGGAAAACATGGTCATCTTACAACTCTAACCTGTTTCCCCTTGAAATGATGAGTTTTTACATAATATACTAAATTTTCACAGTATTTATTGACACGACTGGAACGGCGAAGCACATTTGGACGTGAATCCATTGCCACTATTTACAATTCAAGAGTAGTCCTAAAAGTAGTAGGAATGAATCAATAAAATAAATGTATTCCCAGAATTGATACATTCACTTAAAAGTCTTCGAAGTATCACCCTACATACCGCTGGCAGCGAGTTTTCTACGCCTCATACGCTTTCTGGAAGACTAAATGCTGCTAAAGCAATGCGTCACGGCCTGTTGTAACGCTTCTACCGAGACGTGGTGAAGTCCTTTCAGCACGGATTTGAAACGGAGGAAGTGGAAGAAGGTGGGACATAGTTTAAAAAATTTGGATCCTCACTTACATGATCGAGAAGCTCTTGGCTGATCCGCGTGCGAGTTTACATTTGTTCTTCCGAGAGCACTCGCTACGCAAAATTCGCACACGTCTTTCTTATTCTCATTTTTTCGGTCACATGTCGATGTACATCAATTTTAGGGATGTCAAATTCATCAGGAACCATGCAAACACTTAATATGCCACCCCTGTCCAACAAAGCCTTCACGAATGCAAGATTGTCGTAACCTGTTAAGGTCAAAGGTTGCTCTGAACGTTCGGCGCCTTCAACCACTTCTCCACCCTTCCGAGACTTTTTGTGCCACTCAAAAACACCCGATCTACCCATAGCGTTATCACCATAAGGTGCCTTGAGCACGCCATGAGTCTCTTTTCCGGTTTTTCCCAGTTTCACGCAAAATTTAATGGCGAAGAACTGTTTCAATAACCAGTTTATGACGGAGCGTAACGAGGTTAAGTTATAGAGGCTTCGCAAATGAGCGATTCACACTCCGCCAAGGGTGGGATCCAACTGCCAATGGCCTCCAGCCTTACCTGAGACTCCCCTCCCTAGAACCTAGTCAGAGAAACCGCCGCCCATCGGTTCGTATATCTGGGAAAAAATAAGCCTTACTACTATTGAGACAGACTTTATAGATCAACGGCTGCGGTGATTGATACACATGAAAAACGGTGACGGTACTAGCTGAGGAGGAATTAGCTAAGAAAAAAATGAACGTATAACGTTCAAGTTAGCATTCGGCGCACTGAAGTTCAAAGATCGTTAGTGGCACTTTTGAGTTTTCATTTCAATATCAATGAAAAATCCAGTAGACAGAATATTGAGTGACTTATGGCACTATGAGGAAAAATCATCGATTTCAAGGCTGAGGAAAAGCTAGTTCGTACATAAATTAAAAAATAACGAATTTTTGCACTATTTTAAGTGTTCTTTACAGTGGGAATTACACTTACCGTTTCGCTGATTACGAAATTGTATCAGCGACTTCTTTGTGGATTGATCCAAATAAAAGATATTGATATCATTGAAACGCAATGAAATTAAAAATTTAACAAATATTTGTTGCACGATTTCAATGCTGGGAATAGACGAAACGAACGAGCACAGTAGTTTCTTGGCGTCATCACATCCACTTTCTCTAAAGGCAGGTAATTTAAAGTAATATGCACAATTGTCACCCATCAAATAGGTAATTATAAAAATTAATCCTCAGACTATTAAACGAAGTCTCGTTTATGGGAGGGTTTCTTAAGCACAGGATATTTTAAAGACAATACATGTAGTTGTCCATATACAGGAAAATTTATTTGAATCACGTTATCCTAGGCATTTCTCCACTAGGGCATTCCGTTAGACTCTCCCCTTAAGAATATGGTTCGTCGTCATTGATACGGTAACATAGTGAGACGACTGATGTGACTGACTGATATATATATATATATATATATATATATATATATATATATATATATATATATATATATATAGTTGCTCAGTCAGCCAAGGGGTTGCAAGCATTGTTGAGTGAATTGGAGGTTCAGTGCGATAAATATGGGATGAGAATAAATATTAATAAAACAAAGGTTATGCGATTTTCCAGAAAGAAAAAGGCTAAGCTAAATATTAAAATAGGCGGGGAAAAAATAGAGCAGGTAGAACAGTTTACATATCTCGGAAGTGTTTTGGACCAACACGGTCAAAGTGGTAGGGACGTAAGGAGAAGAATTGCGCTAGGCAAGGAGGCTTTCTCAAGGAGGAGGGAGTTGATGACGGGGACGTTGAGTAGGGATGTTAAGACAAGACTCGTAAAAACTCTGATATGGAGCGTAGCTATGTACGGCGCGGAAACGTGGTCGCTGAAGCAGGAGGATAGACGTAGATTGGAGGCTTTTGAAATGTGGGTGTGGAGAAGAATGGAAAAGGTGAAATGGACCGAAAGGAAAACAAATGAGGAAGTACTAGAAATGGTGGGGGAGGAGAGGGGTTTGTTGAGAGAAATCCTATGGAGGCAGGAAAAATGGATGAAGGGCGTATTGAGCGGTAGTGGAATGTTGAAGAGGGTAATAGAGGGAAGAATGTTGGGCAAGCGAGGTAAGGGTAGGAACAGGATAGGGATGTTGGACGAGATGAAGGGAGGAAAGAAGTACACCGAGATGAAGAGGGACCTGATATAGATTAGTTTGCTAGGTGGGGAGTCACAAAATGTTTGTTTGATAGTTGGGTCCATCCAAAAACCTACCTTAACCGGTAGATTACCAAAAAAATATATATATATATATATATATATATATATATATATATATATATAATATACATTATGAGTATAGACAGCAACACACAACATGAGAACACATAAAAGGAACACTCACACTTTATATCTTGATAATTTCGACGGACTCGAACTCCGTCTTCTTCGGAAGATTAGTTAGGATCTTCCGAAGAAGACGGAGTTCGAGTCCGTCGAAATTATCAAAAAAAAAGTGCGAGTGTCCCTTTTATGTGTTCTCATGTTTTGTGTTGCTGTCTAAGTTTTTTATTTTACACTTCCGTGTTACTTCGAAGAAATCATATATATATATATATATATATATATATATATATATATATATATATATATATATATATATATATGTTCGCCGTATGGCCGGATTTTCGTGTTTGAATATATATATACATATATACATATGTATATATATATATATTTTTATATATATATATATATTTATATATATATATATATATATATCATTTGAAGTAGGAAGATAAATTTCTGGGGAAACCTTTTAAGGAAAGCAATAAGGTTAGAGAAAAACTCTGTGTCACCTTAGTTTACAGTCAACGAATTAGGTAAATTAGTTATCAAGTTCTCTCAAAAAGTGACCCTCGAGTACCCCACCGATGAACTGGGTCAGAATAATGGATCTATTTTTGTGCACCATCACTACTTCAACCCATAACATGATTGTCTATCAGATCTAGGATTTTGACCGCACACCATTGATTCGTGGTTGTTCCAGGAATCACGTCGTCAAACTTTGTGGCTAATTTTGAAGAATGGTAATTTTGTCCGTCGAATTCACTGGTATTGGTTAATAAAAGCGATTAACCACAACAAAAGTATCCACCGTTGTGCTCCTGGTTCATCTAGATTTTGTACCATGCCGTAAAGACGCGACAAAAATTCGATACATCCAGCGTATCAAAGTTCACCCCAAATGGATACTCTTTCTCCTTCGTACGCTGCACACAAAAAAATAACGACAAACACTACATCAAGGGCTCGCGGAATGACGAAATGGGCTCTCGCGTCTACACGACACCGAGAATAAATCTTAGCGAAATAATTCTCGAAGAAAATGTTTCCGGGGGGACGCTGCGACGATCGTATTTCACGGCATCAAAAGGGGAGGGACTAGCTTAGAATCATTTACGTCGAGAGCGTTGATTCTGCCAAGGAGCGCGGGTCTGCCCTAATGGCGACGTCGCTCGTTAGACCTTACTCTGGACCCCTCGCAGGACTAAATGACGAAATGCCACAGAAAATGCGGTCCATTAGACGGGGCCCGGCATTAACGACGTCTTTTGAGAAAATGAAGGCGTCTTAAAGGGCGAAAAAACGACGTTTTTAAGAAGAGAAACCTTTTTGCATTCGCGGTTTCTCGAGTCTGCATCAAAATACCTCGCGAAATACTTTTTATCAAAGGTTTCATGTTATTTTCTCGTGCGGGCTATCTTGTTAAATTGGAATATTATTTGCATACTCCAGTTACGTTCACCAAAGAGCTGCGGGATGCGTAGCTACAGTTTATAACGGAGTCATCCGCTGATGACCACCGAAACGCAGATATTTTGCATTGAACAAATTATTTTCATTGACCAGGAATTGAATCCGGATCCCCAAATTTTCCTCCGAGTGATTTAACTATTTTCCAACTCACTTCTCAAAAGAGATTGGGTACGCACTCCATCGGAAATTGAGAGAATTCCCGGTCAAACTACCAGTCAAGGAAAATAATTTTTACACTATAAAATTTCTGCATTTGAATTAGTTTTTCATTATTATTTATTACTGTCATTATTGAGTAATCTACCGGTTAAGGTAGATTTTGGATAGACACAACTACCGAACAAATTTTTTGTGACTCCTAACAAAGCCCAATCCCGCAACCTACTCTACATCAAGCCTCTCTTCATCTCTGAGTACTTCCTTCCTCCCTTCATTTCGCCTAGCATTCTCCCATCTGTTATAGTCTTCAACAATACACTGTCGACCTGTAAGCCCTTCATCCATTTTTCCTACCTCATTATTTCTCCCAACAAACCCCATTCCAAAATTTGACCTTTAATCCAAAAATTCTAGTATATTCTATATATCCCTGTGAAGCAATAGTTTGAGAATAAACTTCTGAATGCTTTCTCTACCAAACATTCATGGCTTCTATCTTAATTAACAGATTTACCACATCTCGTAAAACGTGTTTTTATTAGGAATCAGGTATTGGTTGGTTTTTACTTCTTAGTGGATTTTAAACGATTTTGTTAACTGAATTTTTACTATTTCTGTATATGTTATAAGCATGTGCATTCATTCAATAGAAATAATATTATTTTCTACGCTACACTTTGATCGGCAAAATGGTACCTTCCTTACCATGTCATAAAATCAAAGAAATAAGAATTCCGTAACCATCTCATGTCAAACGTGCTTAACAAATTTATATTTTCAAATGTCTTCGATAATTTTTCGCGACTTAATGAATATATAATCCCTGCGTATTTCAGAAGTGTTTTATCTTATCTTTAGATTAATTCTGGATTCCGAACGTGACAGGACATATAAGAATAGAAAATATGCATGCAGTAATAGAGAAAGTCAAAAGAAAAAAGTCAATGTTAACATCTGTATAAACAAAATAATATAAAACGCCTATATTCGAGAACAGCGGTAAATGAAAGGGATTACGTCATTAAAACATACGACTGCAGCGAAAAGACACTTTTTTTCTTGTTCGTCTTTTGCCATGTTATTTTTCAAGGATGTTGATAAAACTCAATTGATGATACATTATGCAGAGATGCCACCATGAATTTCTGGTCCAATATGGAAGGTCTGGATGTCAAATCTGTATTATGCAAACAATTAACCTTTGAAATATCGTATGAATATTTTGCCTTTTCTGAATCAGTAAATTTTCGTCAAAATCAAATTTTCATTTTCACAGAACTTTCTCAATTTTAATGATACAGTATAATTGGCATCCGTTCATTCAATCATGTGCGGGTATTTGCCATTCAATCATTTGCGGGTAAAACTACTATTTGTTGTCATCGGCCGTTATCCAGCTACCAATTCTACGTGCACTGTAGTTAAATCTGACAATATTACCGCAGTTTGAGAAATGAAAAAAAACTATTTGAAACGTTTTCTTTCAGTAATAGCATGATTTCGGCAACACGAATATTCGCCACTGGTATTTTTTTGTGCGCAGATGATGTAAGAATTCAATTTCTGTGAGTGGAATGTATAAAAAGTTTACGCACGTCAAAATTTACGTTGTCCACCAATATAATCGCATTATTTATCAGTACCCACTGATACACGAATTAGCTATCCCTTAAAAGAACAATAATGAGCATTTTGCTGTAACTTTTCTTACACTCTTTCAAAAAGTTCTACCTACACAGTAATTTCTTTCGTATCCATCTGGAGATTTTAAACTTATTGCAAGATAACTGAACAAAGTGCAGGTATAAAAAAATCTATCATTTGAAACAGTTGCGGGTTATTTGGCTTCACATTTGTGAATGAATAGCAATAATGTGTGAAGCAGATTTACGCCTTCCGAGTGAATTTCATTAGTTTCGTGCTTAAGGTTTCAGTGAAATTCCACCCTGAAATTCATTAAAATAATATCTGTGTTATGCATCTAAAATCTCCACAACTGTTAAATGTTACAGAAACGAATATGTACCGTGCAATTCGCCAGCATCTTAAGGATTTAATCGTGAGTTCGAGGGAATGAGAATGCATTTTCACCATGACACACCGATAGAAAACGTAATCCTTTGAGCTAACGCCACCCTACCTTTTACACTTCGGACGAACTACCTTCGCCAAGGGGTTCCTCCGCAGTCAGACCCCGTTTCGACTCCGGGGGAAGGCCATTAAAAAAACAAGGAGAACGCCAGGAGAAGATGCATTTTTTCCCGAGGAAAGAGTGTGAGTGGGGGAAATAGGAGAGAGACGGAGGGGGGACGGGAGGACAGAGGTACATGACGTAAATAAACAGGAATCGAGGTAGGTAGGCAGGAAGGAGGTGGAAAGAGAGAGGGAGAGAGCGGGAGTAGGTGGATGGGTGGAAGGATAGAATGTGCGTGTGAATAGGGGAACGGTGGGAAGAGCGGGTGGGAGAGAGAGAGAGAGAGAGAGAAAGAAAGAAAAAAGGGAGGAAAGCGATAAAACAAACTCACAAAGGAGGTCCTAACGAGTTCCTCCTTGCTCTGGGCGCCAAAAAAAAACCACTCCTCCTCCCCTAAATCCTCTTTTCCCTCTCCCCTCTTCACTAATGAGAAAGGAGGAGGTTAGCGGTGTTCTTTTTTCTTCCCCCTCCTCCTCCCTCTCCTCCCCCGCGGGGGATCCGGAGGGGAGAGGGACGGGAAATACAGGTGCGATTAATGAAACAAAAAAATAAAGAAAAGAAAAAAAATATTTTAACATTTCTATAAACAATAAACGGAGGCTCTCGACTGTTGTTGAGGGGTTGCGCACGGGTTAGGAAGAGTTAACAAAAAATTAATTATGTAGTTCGTGTATCCTCGTGTGATCGGCAACCCGCTTGACAGATACGCCGATTTACGGTGCATAACATCTCAGGATGCGTATCTTTTTTTCGGGTCAAACTCCCGTGAACGGCGAACGCCCTCACGTCGCGTCGGTCGTGAGCACAACCAACACGTGAACACTTGAAAAGAAAAGCAAACACTTCGCCTGGATTTCCACTCGTGATAAACCTCCATGGACCAACAAATTCAGCATCAGTACCCGAAAACAGATTACTTCCTAAATACTCGGCATATGACCATTTACAAAACTACTAAGGGTAAATGAATGAAGAAAAGAATATCAAACGAAAGCTCTCTCTGTTAAACATGGGGGAATATCTCACTTAAAAACAGACACACAAACGTTGGACGAGTTGTAACTTTCTGAAATCTAGGCTGTGGCACGAGTGGCATCTTAGCAAAATTAAAAATTAAATTTAACGGTTGCTTTGATTCACTATTTAGAAGGTAATCATTATTAGAGAATCTCAAATTAAAGTTTTGAAACTGAAATTTCATCCCTTTGCCCTTATGATAGCACGATAGCACTCAGTAACTGATAAATGGCACTTCATGGTGTTGAAAACAAGTAACCAATTTTGTATTCTTAAAATTTATTTTAATTATTTTATACAGTGCACCTTAAATAAACATGTGAAATACAGAGTTGTTCGCCAAATTCCACGAAAGATAAATGGCGCCGGGAGACGCCGGCTACTATCCTTTATACCGCATTGTGTGTAATGATAGGAGCTGTTGAAATCAGAAAATAAGCTAATTGTTGTAAAGTCATATGAATTTATTATTGTGAAGTGAAAACTGCTAAGACATTTAGGTGTGGTTAGTTGGCCAGATCGGGGGTCCGGAACATAAAAATAATGAAAAAAATCAGAGTAAGGATAAGGTTGTCCCTCGAAAAACGAGAGAATGGGTAAGAAAATGCTGTCTCGGGATATTTAGTCTAAAAGTATTAACCAACTATCAATATTTCTCTCAGTGGATACGTCCTTTTTTTCATATCAATTATTTAACAACGTGATTGCGAAAAAATAAATTCAGGGAAAAAGAGAACAATAATTTAAAATAGCTGGATATGTTATTTGTAGATGAATTCGTCACTGTCTTTTCCTATGGAATACGTAATTGCTTCAGTTTAAAAGTACATTTGCCGAGGAAGTGACGGCTATTGTGTCTCCAATCATTAAAAATGATAAAATAATTCAAGAATTTTACTTAAATAACGTAATTAACATCTATTCATACAACCACAGTAAATAAATTCTAAGCGTGTCCCGACGTTAATAAAGTTATACTATATAGTAAGTATAATAAGTATATTAAGTACTGGCATTCCTTCTTTCTAGGAGAGAAAGGTCGAAGGTATTCATCAAACTGAATTATCATTGTGATTTCCGGCTCTCAAGGACCGATTATATAGTCACAAAAAAATACAATCACTGCATCCGACACCAAAGACGGCTCTCTCTTTCAGATTTTCATGTAATTGTGACTTGCAAAAGCATGTAAAATGCCGCTTAACCTAAAGGTTTTCTTTTTGAGGCCCTTTCGAATCCGGTTAACGAGAATGGGCGTACTCATTAAGCATTTAGCCATTATCACCAAAGGGTTACCTCTTCCCTCTGTAGGCGTTATCCGAGCCGCATTCACACCCATTGGATGCCCAAACCTATTTCCCCAAGATACCCCGAGCCTCCTTGGGTCACGACGCTTGCACTCGAGCATATTTCTTGATCTCCCTCCCTCTACCCCACGCCCCGTGTGCCTTGCAAACTGAGCTTCATTAGGCCCGGTGATTTTTTCACTAACGACTTTACGCGGATTCTTTAAGAAGAGAGCGGCTGGAGGAGGGCGTTTGTAAGGAGTCCCGGAGAGGTGAGGGACGGAAAAAAAAGTTCCATGACGAGGGGATGGGGTGGTGCCAATGGAAAAGAGTGCCCGCGACGGAACCGAAGGGATAGGGAAAGAAACAAAGAATGGAAGATTTGGGGGGGAAGGAGAAGGGTCGTTCAGGAAGGTTGGTCGAGGAGGACGCCAGGAGTGGGAGGTGAGGTTAAAAAAAATAATGGGCTCACTCTCGCAGACAATGACCGAAGGAGTAAAACTTTGGTTTTCCGCGGATGGCCCCATCAATATCTCCCACCCCCACTCCACCCCTCGGCGGCTCGGATCATTAAAGCCGGCAAAACCACCCCAAGCAAGAGGGAGAGTAGGCGGTTAAGGGGAAGAGTTAGCCATGATTTCCCCCTGCGCAGACCATCCCCTCTCCGCCCTTTCCCTCTCTGCCCGTCTGCCCTTCTGAACTCCTCGTCGCTCCACTTGAGAAAATGGGTGCGCGATCCCTCGCTTCTCCCGACCCCTGAACATCCCCTCCAACCCCCCCCCCCCCAACCTTCGACCCCCGGAGAGAAACGGCACCGGTGGAGCGAAAGTGAAATCCTTGCATCCCGCAGAACGACGCCAGTCAAATTCTTGAACAAACGTGGACCGCAGCCTAAGACGACCGGAAAATAATTCTATTCAAAGACGAGAGCAGGACGATTTCGTCTTTCACAATTGAACAGATGGCGCGGAATTTTTATCAAATATTACCACTACTGGTTTTATATCTATGTTCTTCAATGATTCCTTGTTGATCCACCCCATTCAAGTATACTGGAGACAGGAAACGTATATCGTACGATGCGGAATAATTTGGTTTCATAATGTCGCTGTATGTTTCCGTTATGCTATGATCGCGAGGAGTCAATTGCAAAATACTTAATTACGTATTAGGATTTCTTCGCCTAATTTCGAATCTTTTTTTGTCGACTTTAATGACCTCGAGATGCACAAGAATCTAAAAAAATATTCAGCATCACTGGATATATCCAACGATAAAAAAGCTGCATAGGTATGTATGTTTCGACTACAGCTAGAATTGACACTTTTGTCAATAAAACAAGTACTGCAAACACCGTTGCTACTCCCGGTAAGGGTTTCCAGTTGAAAGAGGTTACTAATTAATTAAAAATGAAAATTCATAAACGTGAAGTCATTTTTAATTCATGGTCGCTTACTTTGACACCTATTAATTAAAGAATATTATTTTATTTCACAATATTCCTGGACTTAATTGGTTCTGAAGTTCTATGAATGGTATGTAGCTCATTTTAGTGCGCCTTTGGGCATCGTTTTTAAAAAAGTTCGAAATGAGAATCTTCATCAATCCATAATTATAAGTTCCTTGACTGTTACTACATGCACTATGCACGAAGGATGAGATTTCAAGAAAAAATTGTATTGTAAAGGAACTCGAGATTACATTTGATGCAGACAGAATAATTTAACCCACTATGCCATAATGTCCGATTGAACCACCAAGATGAATTAAGTAAAATAGGCTTACAGGATTAAACATAAATACTAATATTACTGCAAAACATTCGTGGTTACAGTATAATTGTGATTAAAAGTCTAAACAATTGTTGGAGAAAGAGAAGTTTCCATCTTCATCCCCATTTAATATCACTTCATAATTTCCTGCAATGATGTATAAATACTCCTTTCCATAAGTTGTCGAGATGGTTTTTGATACCGACGCACAAAAAGTGATTGTCATAATGTGTTGTCTTCTTTTCTAAATTGTGTTTGTTTCATTAGAAAAATCAATGACGTGGCCATTACCAAGAGCAAAAAAGTTTCAAATTATTGTTATTCAAAAAATCAACTATTATTATTCCATTATTCAACACTTTCATAATTTAATGAAAATGCTTATTGCACGCCCATTCTCTTATTCTATTCTCGACTTTTTAAGTACATATAATAGCAATTTTACATGTTCTAATTCATGAAATGTTAAGGTTAATTCTCTTGGGTAAATAAAACTAGAATTCACTTCGAATATGAAAGATTCATTAACAAATTATTATTTCATAATTGTTTGATTCAGATGTTCATGGCTAGTTTATATAGGTCACCAATAACTTGAAATCAATGAATTATGCATCTACTTCGCTCTTCCTACCAGATACACAGGTTTGGTTATAGATATACAGATCTAGATTTATGCTTACTTAGCAAAATCTTACACCGGTTCATTTCTAAAACAATATAACTTTGAAAATGACAGCTTAAAAATAATATTTTCGACAGAATTTTTTCCCATGAAATAGATATACCAAAACACGTCAGCGTTAAACAGTCCTCATACCAACAAGGAAGGCAGATTAAAAAATATATATAATCGGCTAATGTTTTAACGACACTAAGTTGAATGAATGAAGCCTTTTGAGTCTTTGTGAGGAGAAGGCAGTTCTAATTACAATAATTAGCGCCACGGCTATCGATTGCCCCTTTTAAGAAGAGCTTTGTTCAATTAAAATGTTCTGCCGCAGCAGACTTGAATTCTGAATAACCGCTGGGGTTAATTATCACATTTGCGTTCAACTCTCTCTCTCTCTCTCTCTCTCTCTCTCTCTCTCCCTTCTTTTTCCCTCCTCCTCGAAGCTCGAACTGTTTTTTATAATATGGCGGCATCTACGGCTGAGCAATGCAAAGCACTCCTAGCTCACGTAGACGTCATTTGCTACCCGAAAAAAGAAATGATTTCGCAAAAAAAAAACTTCAACTTAGAGGAAAGCAAAGCAAACATGAGTTGCAGAGGTGTTTTAAGAAACTTTAATGAGCGGAGGGGGGAGTGGGGGAGAAACGCACAGGAATTATCAAGTCATTTATTTATATAATTTATTAATAAAAACAAGTATTTTTCTTTTTGGCAATTAATTAGATCCTTCTCGTTGTGAAAATTGAGCATAAATGGAACTTGGCATTAAAACCCTCCTCACTTGTTTGAATAGACTATAGAGCAATGGTGTATTTTTTTAAATTTTTTTTTATTAAATGCACTCATTTCTTCCCATTATTTTCTCCCGTAAAAGGAAAAAAAAACCTTCTGCCATTCTCCCCCCCCCCCCCGACTTTCTCCCCGCCGGTCTTGTTACCTTGTACCATAATGTCAAGCCTTTTCTTCTCTTTTTTTTTTAATGACAAGAGATTTTCTATATTGCAGTTTGGTGGGTGAAAACAGTCGGTTTTTTTCCCCCCTCAAGAAAAGAGGCAAAAATATATATAGTGGCGTAACTTTTGCTAATGACTTTCATCGTAGTCGGATCCTCATTAAAAACTTCTTTAGGTTTACCCCGCACCAGTGCGAAAAGGAGGAAGGAGGCAGGGAGGTGAGGGAAGGTTCCAAGGGGAGGACGGGGAAGGAGGGAAAGGAAAATGGGAAAGAGAAAGGGGAAGAAAAAATTTAAAACGTTGAACTAAATTTCATCTTACTCTTGCCCCCAGGAAGAACTAATTAAAAAGGCATATATATTCTGTTGGAGACTTGACTCTAGAATATTCTCGAATCGTGCGCGCACCGCTGCTTTCTGGTATAGTGCTGTGATTCCTTCTTAATGAAACAAAATGGAGCAGAATGCACGGGTCTGGAAGAGGGGGGGGGTCTAAAAAGTCGACTAATTAAAAGTACCTCTACCTTTACCCACCCATATATCCAAGTTGGGCAATAACATGTTCGCTCGCACATGAAACTGCGCAGATTTAATTACTCCGAATGTTTTAGTGATTAGAGCTTCGAATGCCATTTCAAATTTCTTGTTAATAGTCTCGCAATAAATTCCAGATATTTTCGAGAAAGGGGTTGACTGCTCTCAATTTTCTCACAATCCTTCCAGATATTTCTTCCTGCATTTCATTGTTTTTTCTAGAATCGAAGGTCAACGGTTGTAGTTTAATTTTGACTGTGAACAGAATATTCGAGAAACTTCGCATTGACCTTTCATTAAATATTAGTGAAAGACTTAGAAACTTGAATAAATGTCATAGCCTTTGAGGCTACATGCAGAAGGCCCTGTATTTCAGTGTGCAAAGATAGGAAAATGTTAAATGTTGAGATTCACAGTATCCCATGCGACTTAATACACCTATCTATCGAGAGAGTATCTCAGTCGTACAAATACCATATGTCTTGCCAATAAAATTCTTTCCAATCTTGCCAATCTCAATCTTAAACATCTTAAAAATCTTGCCAATAAAATTATTTTTATTGGAAATACATGGCTCTTTTCTTATATTTCAGAGCTAATTAGTGGAAATAAAATCAAGAAAACCATGGAGAAGAAATCGCAATCTAGGACACACATCTCGTCAATGAAAAGTTTCTCAAGTGATGTTTATCATGATTACTTAGACGAATTAGTCCTTAAATCTGACACCATATCTGATAAAACTATAAAAAATACTCTCCTCGCTGTGTTGCAAATAGACAACTAATTTTGCGCGTAAAATAACAACATGGGTCACCTCTGGGCATTCGTTTCTGGCATTTCCAAAGAAGTAGAAAAATCCCTCTTTGTAAAGTTCGGAGATAAATTAAGCAAATAAAAATTTTATTGCATACCCTGCTTCCATCCTCACGCTTAAATGAAGAAATATAGTTACTTATTTTCTTTAGTTTTTTTTCAATCGTATACACAGTTTCACTAGGTGTTTGGAGCCCCTTTCCCATATTGATATCTACATCGCTCTTAACAACCGATTTTTTTATGCATCCCAAAGTTATTTATCTCAAGTTGGAAAATCTCACTTTGGGAATATAAAATAAATAATACGCCACCATTAATGAGAATTTTCTTGGAATTTATCTTTATTCAGCTGGGAAAAGCGTAAAATAATTCACGTCAAATGCCGTCATGTGCAATGTCGAACCCTATACCTTCGAGACGTGGATAAAAACAAACGAGTTTGCTGATATTTAGTGCACCCTAGTTATTTATTGAGGGACGTGACACTTTCCGCTTAGTTACACATACAACTAAAAACTTACAGAACACTGAAAATGAAGAATGTATATCTTACGTTACAATTCGTTTTTTACAACATAATGGGTTTTCATTCAGTGACGAAAAGTTTTTTTTTGCACAATGGGTTCACATCGAGAAAACAGAGATGTGAATGTTTTTTAATGATTGCCATGGAACGATGGATACGTTAGTGGTGTTTATAATTTTTTTCTTAATGATGCGACCCTGTGAAATATCTAGCATTGTTGACATCAGATCATGGGGGTAAATTTGTAAAACAAAATTAATTGACAGGGAGGCCAAAAAACTGAGATCTACGTAAAACGATCACATGTAGCAAATTCGATCAAATTCATTAACTCTTATGTGACATTATTCATTACATTCACAAATTATAGAGATCAAATGATAATAATAGAGTACTGGTAAGAAACATACCAATTGCTGACAATTAATATTAATCAACAAACTCATGTTAACCTAATGATATTTGAAACTAGGTCCTAAACTTACATATTCCCATGCATATATTTTGCCAGTGTCTCGTATTCTGCTTATTGTAGCTTGCCTTCTTAGAACAAAGAATTTAAGTTACGAGTACCTTTCTAAGTACTTTCAAAGATTAGAGAATTTTTCAACATTTGACGAATTTTCTGTGATATGTTACAGGCCGCAAATAATAGGAAATTTACAGTCACGAATGGAATACTGAAAAATTACACCAAACCCAGAATTACAACAGATTTTGAACTATCTTCTTGTAGTGTGAAGGTGAAATGGAATTTTCAAAATCCGCTTAAATAATTTCATTAATTTAGTAGATAGGGCAAGCTTTCGGGGAAACAATGTAAGGGTTCCCATATATTATCCTTATCTCAAAGGAGATGGAATGTTTCCAAGTAATGGGGAACTCTGATAAAAACGAGGAGGGCTTATTTGGACAGTTGTAACTCCAGATCAAAAGTATTTTCCGTGAAAGAAGCGAGACGACGTGGAATTTATGAAAAGTGTGACAACGAAAGGAAGGACATATTATTGAATGCGGCCCGAAGTAGTGTGGCGTAATTTATGGAGGAAAAATCCAAAATGGAAAGCTTTATTTTTAGTTCGCTGAGCGGGAAATTGGAAATTCGAGTCGTACCGGTCATACCTCGCGAAGGCAAAGAAAATCGCCTTCTCCGTGTGTCGTGACTCCTCTAAGACGAGATAGGTCACACAATCTACATGTCGCTCCTTCAAGAACCCCGCTCGGCCGCACGCCACCTTCGGAAACCCACCCACGCAATAATCTCCTTTCCGTCAGAAGTCTCATATCCTCCCCCACGGTAGCCCACGACAATCCCATCACCGGACCCTCCAACCCTTCTCTCTCTCTCAACCCCTCCATCTCCACACACCACCCTCCACGCATTCACCGGACCCTTAACCCATTTTGAAGTGTGGTCCGAGAGAGCAACGCGGGACGGAGACTTATTCATGGATCTCCATACCCCACCTTACCACGTCCCCGGGACCATTGTCGCCTGGGATTAAGTTCCGCCAACGCGAAAATTGGATCCCCCGGTCCGACCCGCGGATCTATGGCCCGGCGTCGTGGTGCGCTCGGAGGGGAACGGTCTACGTGGCCGTCTCTTCACACGCATAAGATATCCAGCAGACACTCACACCATTAATTACACGAAGGTTACCTTGCAAGAGATACAGCTGCTCTTGATTCTTTTAAATTCCTCCGAGTCATCTTAGTCATATAAGTTTCCGCGATGCGCGACCAATATTTTCGATGCACTAATTCCTTCTTCAGCATTCGACGCTCTTTCATCCGAAACTCTAATTTCATTCCCACCTATCTAACAATGATTCGTTTAACACCGACATCAACCTCTCCCTACCTCTCCTTACCTCTCTGAACACTTAATCCGCCCATCTGAAATTCCCTTCGATGACTTCCCTTCTCATAGAACGTCTACCACTCCTCAGTATTTCATTCTCTCAATCTACCTCATTTTCTCCAGCCTTCCACACAGCCTCACCTCAGAAACCCACAATCTACACTCAATACTGTTTTCGCAAAGAATACACAGGGCAGTTTAATAGGAAGTTGAAAAAGAATAAATATGAGCATTTAAGACTAATTAAATTATGATGGAGGCTCAGTAATATAAATTAATTTTTTTTAAATATGACTAGACAATTATTTAAAAATTACGTTTTTTCACAAGAAATTCATGATTCCCGAAGATTTCATAACTAAATTCTAAACACCCCAGCAACGTACCGATGAGACCAATTCGCAATTTATGACGTGTATGTAGATACAGTGTTTCGAAAAGTGGAGTAAAACTTCATTGTAGAGAGTGATCTTAAACCTATATTTACTTTTAAAAAATTCAAATGAAATATGGTTCTTCTGACCAATTTTCTAGTTACACTGGTTGCGTTGCCGAGATTGAATCTGAAAGCGTTAAAATCACGCACGGAGTTTAAGAATCAGATTATTAAGACACGATAAAAATTGAAAGATGTTTTTTTTCCGCGACGAATACTATATTGTGCTATAGCTAATGTTCCAACGTTGCTAAAGAAGAGGCAGTTACGGCGTACACTTCTTCCACTTTGTAAGGTCTGTATCAACAGAGAGACACTATGCTCCTGGCGTAGTTACTACTTATTTTACACATTCTTCTTCAAAAATAATGATTTCCAAAGATTACAATGGCGCTCATTTTCTCATATTTTTAAGTAATAACGACAGAAATTCCTCCACTAAGTCTGCGTCTCATGAAGTCACCGAAATTATAAGGGCACCATTTTTTTAGCAATACCGATACAACCCAACGCCTAGATTTTAGTCTTTGATGATCAGGGGAGCGCCCGTGTACATGATTTTTACAATACATCTGACATGTCTCGTCTCGCTCACCAATTTATAGCGCAGTACAAACCGTTATTACAAAATCTCATTGTTTACTTGGCACTGATTTGATAAAAAGGGAGGTAGAAATCAGTAGACGTATAAAAGTACCAATCATGTAACAGCTAATAAAAATATCAATCAAAACTCTCTTCGGCGAAGTTACGTTAAGTTGCATTAATGCATATTAAATGATTTCCCCCGGTACACCACGAAAAGGTTGCAGTCAAATGGATTGAAGAATATGTAAACACACTCGATGACCTGTATCACATTAAGGGTTAGAATTGTGCTAAGGCGTGTATTTATTCGTATACTTCCTGAGAGAGCGATTTTTTAATGGTTATCTAATCAACAATTTAATGCACGAAACAACACGGTAATAAAATCAGGAAAGAAAGATTCTGACAGAAATTTTAGTTAAAAACTTCCTTTAAAAATCTAAGGGTAAGGAGAGGCAAATTCTTTTGGGATCCCTGTCATTAGGATACAAAAATATTCGCGAATTGCCAAAATTTAACCGAAAACCCAAAAGTTTCAAGTCATAAGTCATTTCAGCTGCGATTCTTTAGAGACCTCTTTCCAAGTTTTACCATTTTCCCCAACCTCCTCTGTCTCCGAAATACTTGACAAATTTCGTTTAGCCGTTTGGAATCGGTTGAGGGAAGGCGGGGAAGTTTGAGTCGATTGCCTCCTTCCTCACCGCCATCCTGACCCCACGCCTACCGTAAGGAGGGCGGTCACTCATTTCGCATAACCCAATTCGCAAATACGACTTGAATTACGTTATCTGAGTGATTTAACTGGATATCACTCTCGGTCGTCACTTTGGTGATCTGAAGGAGTCGGATGATATTTTCATCGAGAATTTCCATTCAAAAGTTTCGAATTGAATGAGACGTGGAGATTGGATTCTTCATAATGAGATACATGGAGAACCTTGGAGATAGATTTTTGCGAGAGAACATACTGTTGCTCTGGACACCCTCGCTAAGTACTTAGTTCGCATGTAATACATTTAAATGGGAGATTGTGAAATCGAGATACCGTTGCACCAAATTAGTTGGCTGCTTCCATCGATTTTAACGTTCACGTATACCCTCTCTAACAAATTCCAAGTAGTAGAGCTCTATAGATGGTAATATTAGGAAAGTGATATAGGAGGAGAAAAGGAATAGGTATATTGAAATGAATAAAAGAAGGCAGAAATTATAGGAAATCAAGATTTCATTGTAGTGAAAGGTGTTTTGGTAAATTTGTGTTAGTTGAGGCTTGGAAGTGTAGTGCTCATAAGTCAGTCTGTCCATCCAAAACCCACGTTAACTGCACTAGATAGACAAAAAGAGTAGTTTTTTCTAGATATTAAAGTTGAGAAGGCTAATGGCGCATCTAATCCGCCAGCCTTTTCCACTCATCAATGGTTTTGTCCCGCTTGAAACAAAGTATACTTTTGATTGGAGTGCCCAAGTTTCAAACTTGTTGGCGCACCGGGAAAATCTCAGGAAAACCAAGGCTTTGGTATTTTGTAAATTTCAAGACATTTGTACAGAACCTTTGTGAAGCAGGACAGTACAGGAACACAAATTTTTATTGAATATCCTGGTTATAGTATAACGTAAGCCACTGCTCTGGCTCTCGCAATCTTAACCATTACAAAACTATGGATGGACACCAAGGCTTACTTTTTCATTAAGCATCAATTTTAATGAGTAAATAGCACATTAAAACCGAGAAATTCGTCTTATCTCCAATGATCCTTTACCGCTTGAAGCAAAGCCTCTCCTCAGTATATACCGGTAGACATTCGTTAATAACATCAACAAGGAGGTTGACGAAACAGAGGCAATGTATGGCACAATTACCTCCTGATGAATAAGAACAATACTTCCAATTCCATCGTGCGGGCGTCATATTACAATAGCATACGGATCCAAAGGTTCGAGTCGGCATCGTCACTCACTCTTTGACGCAACCACAGAAATTTATGGGAAAAATTGAGATATTTTTTCTCTTTTCTGAATTCTCTTGAGGCCTCCCCCACCCCTCCCATCCAGTATTCCCTCACTCTGACGTAGATGTCAAGGAAAAAAGGACGAAGGACACTCCTGTTGACGCCACCTCCGCAAACTTGACAATCTCACCATTCGCTCTTAGTATGTGTGCGTACATATATAGTATGTGCAGTGTGCATATATGTAGTATATACCAAAGGTTCAATCCCTGCCGTCTAAGGCGAAATGGATGGGGCATGGAGGGAGCCATGGGAATCTTACGAGGTTTATTGAGCCTCAGAGTACTAGGACGGAAGAGGGACAAGAAGAGCGGGAGGAGACGAAGGGGGTAGGAGATGGGTGGCAGGAAGAGGAGGGTAAGAGAGTTGTGCTGCCCCGTGTTGTCGACGGGGATAATTAAGGGGATGGGTTGGAGAGTTTTCAGGCGCGTGGTAAGGGAATAGGATTTGAGTGGGGGGGGAGGTGAAGGAGTGGGTGGAGGTTGAGATGGAGGTGGATGAAGATTGTGGGAGGGGGGTGCTTCGGTAGTTCGGCGGTTGGTCGGGGCGGACAGGGCATAGGGGGAGGGGGGGAGGTTTAGGGATCTATCGGGGGAGAAGGCGTCTAAAATGGCAAACCAGGATCAAGCATTAAGGGTACTCTCTCTCTCTCTTCACCTCCCCCTGACACGTACCCTTGAGGAAAAGGCGTGTGGGTCCGATGTGGGGGTTGAGGAGGATGGGGGAGATAATGGAAGATGGGTGTTCCTGGGGAGCGAAATAATTGTCCCCGGCTCAAATTTTGGGGACCCAAGGATTAAGGAGCTCCGTTCGTCGTGGATGGAGAGGGAAGTTATGTATATGTATATGGAATTTTTTCCATTCCGTTCGACTGACAGAATGTAAAAATAGATTGCTTTTGCCTCCGAAGTTTTTTTTTCCTCATACCGGCGAATGAAAAAAATACGCCAGTTTTTATTTTTCCCCGCGCTTTTCAGGGTGAACGTAGGTTTTTGTTTATAATTCTAAGAACAGTACATAGAAAACAAGAAATAAACTCCGAGTTTCGGTAGTTTCTATTGATAAACCTGCCATTCGAGCCATACTTATCACATCCCATCGTGTTGGCAATATCTTAAATGGTAAGACTCACTGTGATATACTCTACCAGCTGGACACATTAAATATATTCTATATCGTCCGTGCTTAGTTCAGATTGATGTAGTTTCGTGACATGCATTTATATTCCAAAAATAATTCGTAGCGTTTCTTGTACATTTTCCATAGGCATGAATTTCATTCATGGAAAACCGAGTAAGTAGGTGCATTAATTTTTAAGATAATTGTTCGTGCAAGCATGAGTCTCCCGGTTTAGATCTCCTCCGGAGAAAATAAGGAAGTCCCCCCTTCCGAATAATATTTTATTACGTTTCTGTATCTTCGAAATGATTTATTGGATTTTTTAGACGGATTTTATGAGTACAAAGCGTTATAGGATATCAAGTTAAACTTAGATATCGTATCTTTCAAATTATAAATGATTTGCAAGACACGTGTAAGAAATTCAACAAAACCCAAAAGTATTGAAATAAGGCTTCAATCCATATTCTATTCAATGAAACCCACCATGATGGGGTTCAGTAGAAGGCAACAGGACGCAACTACCCCATAAGACCAATGAATGAAAATAGCATCGGTTAACCAATGAAATGGTCTACATCAATGCAGATGAGTGTCAGTGCGATTGAAGGCATTCGTAAAAATGAGCAAACAATCCTAAATGCACACATCCCTGGTCTGAGTAATTTCGATGCCTCGCTGAAAACTACCTCTTCACTACAATTCCACTTGCTATTAGTCGAACTTAGTTTTATTTTTAACTCATTGCCTCCGAAATAAAGTAATTCGCAAAATAAATCAACGTAAAAAACACTGAAATCGTCTAATATAAGCGTTATTACGCTAATGACATAATATTGATGCGTCTTTTAACTCAACAAGAGCAATAATAAAATTATCACCAAGACGGTAAGCCTTGTGGGTTCAAATTGAATTCTAAAGTAAAATGGAGGACTTTGAATATTTGGTCTGAAATTATAGTACGTGAAATTGATCTGCCTTTGACGCAATAATATTTAGCCTACCAATATATATATCATGGATTCTTTTAAGGTCTTGGGAGACTTAGTGGCAATGGGAACGTGTGTGAAAGTATCAATGTACTCAGTAGCATCGTAATCCGTGGACTGGAGATCCAGGAATAATATTCTTCTGTGCCAACTGAGATGTCCTGAAATCTAAATAAATTTTTCCCTCTCGATTTTAACTCATGGTTACTCCACCGGCGATATTGTTCCGTATATCCATTGCCTCTGAGGTCTACTTTTAACGCCCAATCACGGAAACATAATTTCGGAAGGGTATACCTTGTGTTTGAAGGTCGACATTAAAAGACGTACTCAAATCCGTACAATCCGCACTGAAAGCTTCACTCTTTTCATTTATTGCCCACTCGAATAACATTCAACGAGTAGCCGTTGCTCCCTCCGAGAGACGAGCGCGCTCTTCGGCTGGAACGCGATGAAATATGGAGAAAGACGACGAAAGAAGGCAGTTGAGCGAATGCTAAGATGCCGTTGGGGCTCGAGAGAATACGAAGAGCCTTAAGATGACAACAACTTGAACCCCGACGCAAAGCGAAGTGAGTGGGGTGGGGGAGGGAATGAAATTACAACAGCCGTCAAACAATTCAGAGCATCAGAAGTGCAAACGGCTCTGTCTAGCACCGCTTTTTCCCTCGCTTTCTCTCCCTCCCTCTTTCGGATTATAGCCGGCACTCAACGAAACGCGAGCTTTTCAAACTCGAGGCAGCTGCCATTCAGGCATTGCGGACGTTATTACTTTTTCCTGAGCATTATGGGAGCAAATTGACGACCGTAAAAAGTCATAACCCCCATTCCGGTGCTCCTCACCGGTTTTGCTTCGGGAAAATCTCAACTCATAAACTCTCACCACCTCACATTGATTGTTTTGTTTCACACTCCTCTTAAGATTTACCATTTGCGAGAGCGCAGGCACTGCTTCTCCGGAACATTTTACTCCTATTTTCACCATTTCTGTATTGTTTTATCAATGCTATCTCCAAATGGGCCTTGCAATGATGTTTACGAGACATGTTTTAAGCAATCTGTCCGTGGTCAAAAGTGATTGATCCACTTTATTGAATGCTTTTAGTTGGTCCTACCCATGTGATGGGATTGAGCACTTTAGTATACTTGAATGACGTTTTAAATTAAATAAAGAATAATGAAAATTTGTTTGGATTCATACGCAATATGTGGGAAAACCCTTCTGGTGAAAAAAAAAAGAAAATATAACAATGGCATAACGTGACAAAACCTCATTCCGCAAGTAATTTCTACTGTTAATGGATGGGCATTAAGAAAATTTATCTAGTAGCAATTAAAAAACGGAGTTCAAAATCTCATCTTATTTCCAATTACGAATATCAACATAAACATTGATTAACTATTTATTCCTAAGTTTGGAAATTCTGACAGCTACTTATATGTAATAATAATTACCACCGGTAAACTCGATTTTTTTCTCTTGAGTGAATCCAATCAACATCTTAAAATTCAGGTCGCAAAAAAATATAATACTAAGTCATGGGTTTCTCTTAAGCGTGTAAATAATTTAAAATTGATTTATGAATATTATTTATGAATTCAAACTCAAATTGAAATTTATAGGAATAATATTTTGTTTAATTCACGCGTAATCCAATTCGTAACATTGGATTACATGTTATTTTCACATATTAAAAATGGAAGTAACTAACTGTATACGAGAAAATTTGGAATGTGAATTTCGCAAAGCGGAAGTGAGCGCGCCTAAATTATACATGATAAACATTTTGCAGTTTCATTTTCCCCCGACGCATTACAGTCACAGATTTTTATCAATACGTATTACTAACGGAAATCGATGATAAAAATTTCATATTTATTGCTGTAGTGTGGTTGCTATTAATAACACGAAAGAGTGGTCTCAATGGAATTTTCAAATAAAGTTTATTCTCAAATACGCTTATATCGGCCTAACCGTACATATTACACCACTCGGGATATGCACATTAAATTAGTGGAAAATATGTTTGGAGACCACGCATTCTTCTCGACTAAATAGCTCGATTAAACAACTAAATTCATATTCGATCTGATGGAATTCTTTCCTCGCGTCCTATAAATGAAATTAATTAACGAAAAACTCACCGCAGCGCGCAAGGTATTATAAACACCATCGCTATTTCAGCGACGGCATATGAATTTTAATATGTTAAACCATAAATTACAGACGATACAAAACACATTTGTATATAGCCGCCGATAAATTCACCGTTTATTTGCAAAACCTAATCTCCTGCTTTTTGCAGTAAAGTTGGGTGAATATCTTCCGGACGCGGATAATAACGTGTCTCTTTGCCAGGTTTTCGGTTATAGGAATGTAAGACTGCCTTTTGAAACTCAAGCGACTGTCATACCGGTTAACTGGTAGCTCTTGGCAACATCTCCCGAAGCTATGCAGTAGTTAAAGCAGTTAAGAAACTGGAACGCCTTAACGAGGTGCAACGGAAGGCGGATAATGAGTTATACATTGTTAGCAAGCCATAAGACTCGTTGTTAAAGGTTGACTGCTGTTATGTGCTCTTACGAGTATCTCCACCTCAGGGCTCCATTGTCTGGCAACGATTTCAAATTAAGTAAATACGCAGCAAATGAATTTACAATTAATCAAACACAATGAATTGAGAAAGAATGCAATCTTATGCGAAAGGGGTCTTTGTGCTTTGCGATGAACTTCTACGATTTATATGGCTGCGTAGATTTTCACGGCGGTGGCTTGAAGGATTCTGCAATTTCGGGTTTTCGAAGGAAGAAGGTTCTTCGACCTGAAGAAGCCGAATGAAACTTCGGCGAAACGGTTGTCGGCTTTAAAAAACAACGCGGTGAAAACCCGAAAATGCAGAATCCTTCAGCTTCTACGATTGCTTTATATGGAAAGATCATAAAACCATTCACCGGATGGTGTCTATGTCAAGGAAAGAATCCCAGAAATACCCCGGATGGGAGTACAATTTGTAAGTTCATGCCTAACATAATCAATCACAAAAAGAAAACTTAAGTTAAGAGATAGTAGAGAAGGAAACTGATGATAATGTAAAAAACAAAAGAAGACTGTTAATTCGGCTACGGAGCAACGCAATCCGATTCTAGACAGAAGATTACAAGAACTGCTTCGAGTCATTTATAGGTAGGTATGGAGAAAATAAGCTATATAGTTAACAACCGAGGTCAGTTTATAATGGATAAGGCGTGAGAGAAGAGTAAACTAAGGGGAGAAATTAAAAAAAAGTAGTTGAAGTGATAATTCAGATAAATAACACTAGTGGTGTTATAAAATGTGTGATAGAATTTCAGAAGACTGAGGGAGACAATAGAAATTTTGAAAATATTAAATAGAAAAGAATTAACAAGAAAGTAATGTACGATACGTAAATCTTCTACGGCAATGGTATATTTTCAAGGAATACTTTGGAATACGTAAGAGTTCTCATGTACATTCTTTAAAAAACTAATTAATCGGCAAACCTATCCTATAAGGTCCCATATTTTGCTTTAGTCAATCTGAGAAAAAATATTCAAGCGTATATATTATTACAGGTAATCGATCGGTTAAGGTAGGGTTTGGATGGACACAAGTTACCAAATAATTCTCTTGTCTCTCCTAACAAAACACAACCCAACATCCTATTCTACTATAAGCCCCTCTGTATCTCCGTATACTTCCTTCCTTCATTCCGTCCAGCAAACCTATCCACCAGTAAACAAAATTCGAGATCTTTCCTTTTTCTGGAGCATCATTTTTCACTGGCATCACGTTTCATTGGCGTTTGTAAATATATAGGAATATTCTAGTACAAGTATTGTTAAAATGTATTAGTATATGTATGTATAGTATGTGTACACGTATCTACATGTGTATGTTGTATATATTGTGTTATACTTATTAACTGAATTCGGCAACTAATGACAAGTGTTGCTGTATATTAGTCCTAAGATATTGTACTTACTAATTTCATTACTATTTACGTTTACTTCGTGAAATTTTTCAATAAGTTTAATCGTGTAAACGTATGACGAGGAGTTTTCATCCATTTCTCCTACCTATTTATGATTTATCCTAACAATTCTTTCTTCTCCCCCATCATACTCATTGATGGGTTAAATGGAAGAAGGGACCATTAGGTCTCAATTTCGCCCAAATAAAGTCCTTCATCTACCTATCTATACCCACTACCTTCTGTGTTTTCCTTTCAGTGCACTTCACCTTTTCCATCCTTTTCCACACTCATATTTCAAAAGCCTCCAGTCTACTTTTATTATCCTGCTTCAGTGGCCATGATCCCGCGCCGTACATAACCACGCTCCATATTAATGTTTTAGCAAGTATTTTTAACACACATATATATACATAGATACACAGTCAAAGTCACTATCATCAACTCCCTCCTCCATGTGAAAGCTTCTTTGGCAAATGCAATTCTTCTCCAATTTCCTATAACCCTAGTGTTTTCCGTCCTCTACCTTTCTTACCCAACCTTTTCCCATGTATCCGAGTCTCCAGTGATCTATTGCCATTCAGTATGCTCCGTACCTACTTTTCCCACCCTATTTTAATTTATTCCTTCGACCTTTTCTCTTTACCTATCACGTCTAGCCCTTCTTTGTTTGTTTCCCTTTCCATATCTTCTTAACAATCCAAAAATAGAACGGGCTTTCTACGCAATAATACGGGAATCAAAAAGTGTGCAACTTCTCAAAATAAGGTCAATCGGCACTCGCTATATGAGCACCAAGAAATTGTCAGGTTTTTCGCAGGAATAAGGGAGACATATTCAGTCTTGAGGTGGTAAGGAGGGGTTGGGATGGAGGCTGAGGTGAGTGAGAGAGGGAGAGATAAAGAGAGTGAGACGAGCGAGTGAGGTTCTCGGAAAGGCGTATCCGTTTGAGAAGTGAGTCGCGCTGAGAGGGCCACGTGCTCGTGTGGGAGCAATGGGAGGCATCTGAAACGTGTTGGGAGCGGGGTACGACGTGTGGGTTTTGAGACCCAGAGAAAAAAATGTCCGACGAGCCGAGAAGTTTCGATAGGAGACGATGCGACATGCTTAAGGATGATGCGGAGACGGAGAAAAAAAGCGAGTTAGTCTGCTCGGCGAAAAATTTGCCTCAAGAATGGAAAAAGGCTTCCAATAATTTGAGTTGACGCCTCATTTCCCAGTTACTCCCTTAAGACTCGTTTCTCTAATGCACGAAGCAATTTACTAGTCCTCAAAAATATTCATGATTGGCAATTCTTGAAATTTAACGAAGGCAGTGATTAGGTACGCATTTGTACTTAACTGAACCTAAAAATATCCAGCACTCCGAACTAAATTGGTTCAATTGACCACAAGATATACTATGTGATGGCTTAGTTGGAATTATAGTAGCATATTTCTTCACAGGGATCTGGTGAATCTCCAATACATATACGTTAAATATAGGCCATGCCTCATTTATTGCATTTATCGTGTGCAAGGGGCACAAGAAAAACTCATAGTACTAGATTTGAAATAATGGAATGTTACAATCAGCCGGTCTTTGAACTTAAACGCTCATTACCATTATTATTAAAAAGGGAGTCTATCGATACAACAATGATAGGTTATGGGTGGACTGAAAACAGTCACACGATTCCTTGGTCTTTTAAAGAATTTAGCTGCTATAAAATAATCGGAAATTTATATATTATTAGGTAATCTACCGGTTAAGGTAGGTTTTTGGATGGACACAACTATCAAATTAATATTTGCTAACTCCAAACAAAACCCAATCCAGCAACCTAATCTACATCAGGTCCCTCTTCATCTCCGTGTACCTCCTTCTTCCCTTCATCCCGTCCAACATCCCTATCCGGTTCCTGCCCTTTCCTCGCTTGCCCAACATTCTCCCCTCTATTACCTTCTTCAACATTCCACTACCGCTCAATACGCCTTCCATCCATTTTTCCTGCCTCCATAGGATTTCTCTCAACAAACCCCTCTCCTCACCCACCATCTCCAGTATTTCCTCATTTGTTTTCCTTTCGGTCCATTACAAAAAATGTATATATATATATATATATATATATATATAAAATAAGGAAATTGTATTGTCTGCTTAAAAAAATCTTTTGCATTGTGCTTAATCATTTTTCATCCCGACATACTCTCTCTAGACTGTCTATTTGGTTAGATATGTAACCTTCTACCTTTTACCACGCCCTTCAGAATGCCATTTTTCTTCAAATATTCAATACATCGTTTTTTTTTACAATTTTTCCCGGCAACTTACCCTCTCCATAGAAGATGCCAAAGGCTTTTTCTTCTCCTCCCGTCCATTTTTCCTTAATTTCCTTTACACTTGAATCTTAAAATTCTCTAATTTATGCTTACTATTTTTCCTCAAATATAAATTTTGAAACCATATAGGTAACGCCACACTCCACAATGAAGTTTTCAATTAGCTTGTCTTTATGCCTTAATTTAGTTTTTTTGCCCCATTCATCAATTTTATCAGCTCCGAAAATTTTCATTTCCCTAACGGAAGTCTTCTCATCATTTCCCAACTAATATTTCAATTTTCGTCAAAAATATAGCCCAAAAAGTGAACTCTCCCCTTGAAATTTTTTTTCTTTCTCCTTCTTGAATAGCCTGCCCATTATTCCCCCTTTTAGACTTGTTCCATATTCACTCATTGATCTTTCCGCCATGCGTCATTGGCTAGTTTGCTTCCTCTTTTTTCACAATTTAATAAATAAATTATAATTTATAATTTAATTCCCAGTTCTTTCTTCTCCCTAATTCCGTCTTTCCATTTCCTTCTCTCATATGTCTTCCTAATTATCACTCATTAAAACAATGGCTTACTTTTTTGTTTAGGTTCCGATTGTATTCGTTATTCCTTCTTGAGACCTTCTCTATTCACCTACCCACTTATCTTCACAATTTATAGATTTTCCTTCAACTTAAAGGCTCTTATTACTCTAAGGAATCATCCTTCCGTTTACAGTTCTCATATTCTTTTTGTTGGGTTTAAAATCACTCGGTATAATCTGAAGCTGCAAAGCCTTTTCCGCTAATCTTGGAGACTTTGAACTCGGAAGCCGCGCTGATTTGAATTTTTTTTAGACTACTACTGGTTAAGGTTGGTTTTTGGATGGACACAACTATCAAATAAACATTTTGTAACTCCAAACAAAACCCAATCCAGCAATCTACTCTACATCAGGCCCCTCTTCATCTCTGTGTACTTCTTTCCTCCCTTCATCCCGTCCAACATCCCTATCCTACTCCTACCCTTTCCTTGTTTGCCTAATATGCTCCCCTCTATTACCATCTTCAACATTCCACTACCGCTCAATAAGCCTTTCATCCATTTTTCCTGCCTCCATAAGATTTCTCTCAACAAACCCCTCTCCTCACCCACCTACTCCAGTACTTACTCATTTGCTTTCCTTTCGGTTGATTTGAAATATATAACATAAAAATGATCATATAAAAGACTGTCCTCTACTTGATTTTCCGGGAATTTTTCACGTACAGGAATTATTAAAAGTTAATATGAATTTATTTATCTTAAAAAAACTACATTGCTTCCTCCCTGCAATGATTTCTAATTCCCAAACCTTACCCCTCTAAATCATTCCCAACTCCCTCTTCTCCATCTACTGCTTTCAAATCCCTCATCTCTATCAAATGATTTTTCTACGAATATTTCCAATCAATCCCACAAATATATGCATAATATACTCTATATTCTTTATTACCCAAAGGCTATTTGTCGGATTACATACTTGCGTGCAATGCACTCGACATTACCAGGTCTTACTGAGTCTTAATATCCGCCAATGCTATTTTACCACTCACGTACGTAATTATTCACTAACGCTCTATTTTTCGGCGATTTAACTTTCCAAAGCTAGTTACGCCCCTCCACCTGACATTTCTCTGCAACATTCACTCCAATCAGTTCCGTTCTCTCTCCATCTCACTTCATGCGATTACAATGTATATTTATTTCCTTATTCGCCTATTATCTATGAGGATAAAAATTTAAATCACAATTTAAATGAATAGTTCAATGTTCCAACAAAATACACAAACTTGAGGAATGTAAAGTTCCTTGATCATATTTTCCACACGTCGAAACGATTTTTTTGTTCGTCCATACCAATACTAAATCTTTGTGCTTGTTTTAACGCTCTTTTTCATTTCTTTGCAGGTAAGCTAAAACGGAAATGTTTGTTTTATGCCCTGAAAAGCTGAGATCAGGTAAGTAATTGAACTCCCTTATAATCGCCATAAACTTCGACAAAACGTCGACCTTAAAATAAGATATTAGTGCGTTAAAAAAATATAGTGTAAAAGCAATTTTTACCATTCTGATAGAAAGATCAATTCAGCTTCGGAAATGGTAATTTTTAACAATTTCTACTGTAGCGTCAGTTAAATATAACTCATTGCAAATTTTACAATTTCCTATTTTTATCAGGCGCTTCTGAAATACTCGGCAATTATTTAGTGCTGTTTCGTTCTTTGGCGATGGGATATTAACATTGTCCGATAAGATAGTATAAGTTATCTCATTGAAATACAGTTCATTCACTAAATGTTTTCCAAGAACTGTGAAAATATGGCTGGGAAATTGTTTTGTCTGAATTATGATGACATTCTTTAAACTTTATAATGCAACCCTGAACTGCCTTTTGCTGCAGGAATTACTCTAAGCAACTTGAAAATCTGCAAATTATTCTGGGTTTAATTCTGTATGGGTTGAGACAACACCATCCATTACTATATTTATGAGTGCCCCCTGCCATCTATACATACATTTTTTATCGCACAAGATGAGTATAGGAAGTGATTATTTTTCTTTTCTTTAACAAATTAAATTCCACGCGTCTCAAAGTTTACGGCTCACAAAATCACTACTGTGCCTAAAAAGGTAATACTTCTACTGAACTCTTTGCTTCTTTTCCTTTCCGGATTAATCAAAAAAAGGTTCGTTGGAGGATTTTTCTCCGAAATTAAAAGTGATCTTCTCAGCCTGCAAGGACTAATTACAACTTCATAGCTGGCATAGAAAGAGGTCTTTAATTATTACTCCCTTAAGACAAAAGAGGTACGATAAAGTTACTAAATTAAGTTTACGCTAGGGAAATGTAATAAGTAAAGTTTTGACCCGCTAAATTTTTGTGTCTCCGCCGTAGCAAGCTTTTATCATTATAAATTAACGCTTGTAACTTCTGGCAGAGGATTTCTTCGCGGCCGAAGTATTTCTATAATTGAACTGAGAGTTTGTCACGTAGACCGATTTCAAAACTATTAAATAGTGCACACATATATTAATTCGTCATATTTGATGCCTATAAGTAAGTATTTTTCAAAAAAATTCAGTTCCGTGTTTAATGTGCCCGAGTAAATCGGAGATTCATTGTTAACAACTATTGACAATAGATGTGTACCTTTGGCATTTGAGAAGAATTAACAAACGTTAATTCATCTCAAAAATCTCTAGTAAATCACGCTCTAGAAAATTTGACGGCGCAATATTTTTTCTCGTATTTATACGACTTCACTATTGGTTTGATGATCATCGGTTCGTATAATTAGTTGACTATGAACAATAGTCTTCCATTCTGAATTGCAATCTGTGCCTCTAAGGTTCCTCGCAAAATTTGAAATAATAAAAAATGAATGTTAGCAAGTATCTAGGAGATAAAATGATGAAACTATTTTCTTCCAAACAAGTACTCATTATACCAAATAATCTAAACATAAGAATAAATTAAACATAAGAATAAATAAGTGCCATTAATCAGTCACACCTCACATACTATAATCAATCTTAGTTTTTATTAGAATAGTTCTCGATTGATAATATCGAAATAGAACAAGAGAAAACTCAAATTGATTTCAAACTTTTAATGAGTTGATACATTGGTCAGGGACAAAATGTTTCTAAAAATAAAGATTCAGCAACCGAATGCTGGAATTTTATATTGTACTTCTCAATTCTAAATTGGGGCAATTTTGGCATTTACTCTAATTAACTTTTGTTCATTTTCCTCTCTTCCTTTTGTCGACACATAAACATGGTATTCATCAAGCCTCACCTAATAATACTAATTCAATAGGCATACAACAGAATATATCGAGTTCTAATCATTGATGTTATTCGATCGTCGTTCACATATCAGTTAATGAAAGGTTATAACTAAATATATCTACGAAAAAACCAAGTAGATAGAATCTTACTCGTATACTTCGCCCGCCATGAACATTGCCCATAACGAATCCATAATGTATTGATCTTTATTAATTCACCACAGAACTAAGGTTCTCAAGGAAGCGGTAAGAAGTGTTGCTAAACTCTTTCCATAAAAACTATATTGATGATAATATTTTTATATTAAATGATAATATTTGATAATTGATAGTAAAATGCACCGATAAAACAACAATTATTTGAAATTGATAGTTAAAATACGAGAATAAAAACGCTGATTACGAACTTGAACCCAATTTATATATTTCTCTCGCTGTTTCATTATTTCTAGCAGAAAATTGAATAGATTATCCAACCATAAAGAGGCCCGTCAGATTTTATGGAACAAATCCTAATATCGGTTGACACATGTTCTATATCTGCAACGAGCGTTGTTTGCTAGTTCCTTATCAGAGCAGTAGGAAGTAAAACCTACGCAATTTGTCCTGTGAAACTGAGTAAGGTGAAAATCATAAAATTCATTTTCTTAATTTAATGTTTCATTCCCTAAACGAATTTCTTTGCTTTCAATTGTCCAGACAAAGGCGTCAAGTGGATGGATGATGGGAGGAATTTGAGGATCACAAACGTAAGAGGTTTCGAAATTTGCTACTGACATGAGGATCAAAATATGCAAGACTGCATATAATTTGCATTCATAAATATGCAAGATCCAATAAGTAAATATACAGATTCCAAGGCACACGTACTAATTCCTAAACATAAAATTATGCTTTTAATATTTTGACTCGCATAAATAAAGGAAATTTGACTCATGTTTATTTTTATTTTTACTAATATTAACTCATAAATATGAATTCTTCTTAATTAATTTTAAAAATTGTTATAATAGGAAGTATTTTTAATGTTTCAAGAATTTTTCCAATACGCGAGTTTCATTTAAATACGCAAAAAAACAAACTTAGGCCGAAAAAAGATAAATGAGGCCCATTGTGCAAATAAATTAAACCGAAAAAACAGGTCACAGCAATAACAGAGATAGGATTAGTTCTGACCGATATTTCTGGATTTTTCTAATACAAGCCGTTCTCAATTCACACTAAATTAACTACATATTGCCGTGTACATACTTATGGTTTAAATGAACAAATTTTCCCTTGCCACATAAACCTAAAATGACAATTCGTGAACATTGCAGCAGCGATTGTTCAAAACACGAATAACGTCAGTATAAATCATCATTAGCTTGTTATTATTATTAGTCCTGAAAATAAAATACCTCCTCCCAAATTTTAAAAAAATTCCCATTCGGTTTGCCACAGGAGTCTTTGAAAATGCGAAGAAAAATAAAACACGCGCCGTTCATTTTGCGTTTCGAAAATCCCGCCCTCACCACTCTCCCTCCGAGCTTCCCCTCCGCTCTCCTTCCGACCATTCCCTCTCGCTTCGCTCTTTGAACCAAAGCAGTTCAGCTTTCCCGTTCTCAGTAGCATTCCACATTCACTCAAACACACACAAGCACTCAGTCTTCCTCCGTGCCACTCTCTCTCCTTCCCCATCCCTCTGAGTCACCACCTCCACCTCTGCCATTTCTCCCACCCACACTCAAAAGCCCTCAGACAACCTCCTCCACCACTCCTATTTACCGTCCCACATTCAACCCCACTCCATGGTCTTTTTCTCACCCTCCTTCCTGCCCTTCCAAGGCATTCCCATCTCCGCCGCCGCGTGCAACCCTCCCCGGCCTTCCCGCCCTCACCCCCCTGTCCTTTTCCTCCTTCGCCGCTCGCTACCTCTCCTCCCCTATTTTCCTCTCCATCCACCCACCCTCAACGGCCCCATTTTGCCCGGGACGAAAACGAGAACGCCCGCAATTAATCACACTCAACCAAGCCTGACATTTCATTAGCCTCCTTCCTATACTCAATTTAATTAACATGGCATTCAGAGGCTAAATTTTTAATAATCAAATTATATTTTTGGACATGATTAAGGAAATTGTGTTTCGGAGGCGGATGGGGAGGAGGATGAGGGTGGTGGAGGACGGGGGGGAGCTGGGTGGAGGGTATGAGGGTTAGGGGAAAGAAAGGGGGAAGAATTGAGGAGGAGGACTTGGGAAGCCGGGGCGGCGGCTAAGGGAAGTGTGTGCTTAGGAATGAATGGGAGAGGGCGAGCGGGGTTGGAGGATGCCGGTTGGGAAAGGGGTAGGGAGAAATGTGCGCCGAGAGATTTTTTGGAGTTCGGTGGGAGCTTTTAGAGGAGGCGTAAGCGGCGTGGGTGGGGAGCAGGTGAGAATAGGTGTTGCGGAGGAGGGAGGATGAAGGGGACTGGGGAAACGGAGGCGTGCGGAGAGGGGTGGGACGTTGAATTGGCTATTCTGAATACGACAAGCAAAATGAGATGGAAATAAAAAAAATAAGATGAAAATTAAAGTGCAGAGTTATAAGAGCGCGAAGAAGGGACAGAATAGAGAGAGAAAGATATGAGGTGAGGAGTGGAAATACAGGAGCGGAGAACGTAGCGGTGGGAATAAGCGGGAAAAAAATAGAGAAAGAGAGGAAAGGAGAATGGGAAGAGGGAGAGGACGAAATCGAAATGAAGGTGGGGGAATGGGGGGGTCTAATTTAAACTCGTTTTCGGAGGTAAACTAGGCGGGGAAGGAAAGAGAGGGAGGGAGGGGAAGTGAGAAAAAACTGGGGAGAAAAATATTTTTTTCCTCCCGTCTTCCCCCTCGCGAAGGGGTAGGTAGAGTTTTTTTTACATAACGGGAGTGTGAGGATGTGGGTGGGAGGGAGGCGTTTTGTTCCGCAATAAATTCCGCCGGAGAAAGGGTTGAAAAGATGATTAAAGCGAAGATTGGTAACAAAACTACGAAGTGAAATGAAGTTTCAAGTTTACGACTGCGCGGGGCAAATGTGTGAGTGTGCAACGAATTTTTCTCTCCGACCCGGGAAAGCGGAGGCCGTGGATGGACTCGAAAGTGGGCGAGCAAGATGGTTTGTAGGGGATGCTTAAGGTATTTGAGGCGATAGCATTTTTTATTTGGAAAGAATTCCCTCTACTTATGAAAACGCGCACGGGAAGAAGTGTTAACTGGCCGTTGAACCGTCTGGAGGAGAAAATAATGTCCCTTGCGAGGAACCAGTCTGCATATGTATACGCAAGTTTAAACTTGTGCGTATGCATGTATACTGAGAGCCCGCCTTGTTGTGTCATGCGTACTATGGATTCTTGGATCCACAAAATATCAACACTCACAGAGTACGGACGTTTTACATTTTGGGGTACAATGTCAAGTCTCCAGTGAAAAAGGTGAGAATATTAACAAAACATCTTAATAATGAACCCAAATAATAATATCAAAACCCCATACCCTTTATATAAGCAGTAGTCTACTATCTAAGGTAGGTTTTTAATGAACCCAGGCACTGGACACTGCTGCACTTCTAAACCCAGACTTTTACGAAAAACGTAGCCTTAAATACGATACTACATACCACACCAACTTTTTCTTTGGCTTGCTTTCCATATCCCGTAATTCCATTCAAAATACCCATTCTATTCACACCCTCACTTTCCCATCACTCTCATCTCCATCACCAATTCAGTATCTCATTGTCTCTCAGTATCTCCTGCACCTACTTGTTCTGCCTTGTTCGAATTTCATCCGACAATCTTCTCTCTTTCACTTCGTTTGTTTTCCTTTCTTTTCATTATGGTTTTTCTATTCTTCTGCACACCCACGTCTCAAAGGCCTCCAATCAACTTGCCTTATCATCTTTCCTTAGCGGCCAAGCTTCCAAGCCTTACAACACTAACCTCCACATTAATGTTTTTACTAGTCTTTCTTTAATTAAGGTTCTCTTTCACCAAAACTCTCCTCTCTCTGAAAGAGATCTTTATTAAACGAAATTTTTCCTTGAATACCCTTCCTACTGTCCACCTCTCCCAAATCACTTCCTAAATAGGTACTACCTCTTCTAGTGTATGTTCCGCAAATTTATTTGTTTATTACATAATTGCATTAATATAAAATGTGGCAATTTATACTGCTTGGATCACTACAAAAGACAATTACTCGCTAAATATTGCACGAATAAAAAGGTGTATTTGGCACCTATTATGATCGTAATTCTATTTTCCTGCGTTCCCTTAAAATCCATCTAATTGCCAGCGGGCAGTTCGCAAAAAAATTCGAAAATATTAAATCCCTTCAGTTTCCTCAATAATTAACATAAAAGCATTTTATTTCATCAGAGCGAGACGCTTTGAAAATGATATTCTTGACAAGAAGATTAGAGTTAATTAATATTGAAGATAAAGTGCCGTAACCTCGGCGCCGGTATGAGACTTGCGGTTTTCACCCTGCGAGGTCCCGGCAACGTATTACCACAGACATTTTATTATTCAATCCGTCTAATTAAAACTTGGACCTCGGCTGGTTAAATATCTAGCACGCGGGTTTTCAATATTTGGGCACAAAATAATTACCTGATCGAATGCCAAAGGAAAACTCGATAATTTCGGCAAATATTTGCACGAGAGACTTTCAGAATAGGGAGAGAGAGAGAGATACACACACTACCGGCGAGTATGAGCCGAGGTAATCGACGAGCTATCGCCGAGCAGGCGTGGAAGAGAAGAAAATTTGGATTAACATGACCGGAGGAACTGAAGAACTTACGCATTACAAGAGCCGACTCTTCAATCGGTCGATATTTCTTCCAACCCCGTACGGAACTGAATTAAAACGAAGAGATGGACATTATTATCCCCCCCCCCCGGGGGGCGAAAGGAAAATAAACCCGATTCGGCAAAAATATGCATGCGAGTATTGGATAAATTGAATAATTAAAAAGGAAAGGCACTCCGATGCGATTGTTTCTACCGATGGATTACTCCGAATGCTCAAAATTATTCCGAAGGTGCTAACAACAGCGTTCACTCTCGATGAGTATGGGTCGTTCGTGCGATTTTTCCATTTCTGCGCGGGATCGGAAAGGGTTTGCGGGGTGCGTGTGGGAGGGAATTTGACGGGACGTTTTTAGGAGGCGAGGGTGGAGCAAGAAAAGCGACGGGATCGATGTTATGTAAATCGAGGATAGTAGTGAGTGTGAGAGCGAGTGAGAAGGAAATAAAGAGCCTTCCGAAATGGAATTTTCCAAAGTGCGTATGAGTGAGACGGAAAAATTACAAATTGTGACGAGAGACGGGCTAGCTAAAGAGAGAGGATGGGATGGGGAACGTGTGGAGGGATGAACGGGAGGAGAAATGTAGGCGAACACGAGGGGGATGTACGAGGAAGAGTGTCTGGGGTGGATTGGAAAGGAGAGTGACATGAGAGACGCGGACGGGGGAGGAAGGGCGAGCAGGGGTGGGGATTTTTCGGGAGAGAGTGAGAGGGATGGAGTGAGGAAGGAAGAGAGGAGGAGCCGGAGGAGGACGCGGGTGTGTGTGTGTGTGTGAGGAGGGTGTGGCGTGGAGGCAGAGGAGGAGGCGGCGAGAGAGTGTGGGTTTTGGGTGGCGCTCGTGGGAAGTGGTGTGGGGGAAGAGGAACGCCGGGATCAATGTTGTACTTTCCTCAGGATCCAATTAAAGGTATTGGAACCTCTGAGAGCTAATTAGTGCGGCTTTCGGAATGTTGAATCGCTAAGGGTGGGAGAGGAGGTAAGGTCGGGTGGCAAGGAGGACGGGCGAAGCAGGATGAGGAGGGAGAGCGGGCGCGTTGATGGGAAAGGGCATGGGGTGAGGGATTTAAGAGTGGGCCTTAACAGGCGTGCCGAGTGGGGAGAGAAAGAGGGAGAGAGTGAGGAGGAGGAGTGGAGGTGGAGAGAGAAAGAGAGAAAGGAGCAGGACAGGGAGTGCGAGGAGATCAACGTGGTGGGACGGGAAAGGGTTTAGGATTTCGGGAGCGGGACGCAAGGGGGAGAGGAGAGAGGGGAGATGACGCTCAGTCCGTGTGGGTAGGTTTTGTGGGGTAGGCGGATGGGGGGTGGAAGGTGGATGTGTGGCCGGCGAAGGGAGACGTACGTATGAAGAAGAAGGGGGGAATGGAGGAGAATCGCACAAAAGCGGGCGAGATGAGAGAGGCGATACGCTCATAAGAACAGGCCTCGGGTAAAACTTTGGGAGAGGAAAAAGGAAGTGGATGCAGGAAGGATGTAATAAGGCATTTAAGGTCTCATCCGGGATAATTTGTGAACGACGGCTCATTTCGCAAGTATTCATATCGATAATGACGTCAAACTCTCAAGGCATGGGGATGTTTTCTTTTTTTTTAAACAAAAAGGACGGTGTTCCTGAAGCTTGGGAGAAAGGAAACCAGAAGCCCTTGAGAGGCACTTTTGACAATGATTTCGAATAAATAAGAGGTATTATGTCTTCAGTCAAATAATCATTGAAAAGATCTGCTAAAAGCGAGGTGATGTAGGAAACCTATTGAAAATGCTGAGAGCGGCATGGAGAAGTGACCATCATTGTCAAATTTTTAACTGACAGAAGCTTATGAGCAAGAGTGATGAATGGAAAGAATGACAGGAGAACGCCAAGAATGAAATACATAAAGATGTAAAGCGGAAGGCGAAGGCAGGTGAGTAGGACGGAATTAAGAGAGGAAAGATCTAGAGAGGAGGAGAAGGAGCAAACACGGTGGGAAATTTCCACAGTGGCAACTTAAGCGACCAAAGAAAAGCTAAATTTAGTTTAATGGGAAAGTCGTTTTAGAACGAGAGCTTACAAGTCAATTAGTCATCATCAAGGTGAGATCAGGACTACATTTAAGTGAGGGAATACTTGCGATTGTTTTCCGAAGAAAAGCCATTGTTTAAAGTAAACAGTGTAACACAACATATGTGAAGTAACATACGTTGACCGGGTATTCGCCTACGATTTTTCAACAATTTAAATAAAAACGTTCGATTTTGATCTCTAAATTCTATCGGCATTAAGATATAATACTTTCTTCCTCCTCTCGTTTGCTATGTACCGATAGATTACGAAAAATTTAAAACATAAAGACATTCTCCTTTTGCTTAGTAGACAGGTAAAAAGCTTATTTTCTTGTATTAAACTATGGAAAAGTAAACTTCTGTTTAGGAATTGAAATATTTATTATTATTATTATTATAAGGTAATCTTTCGGTCAAAATAGGTTTCTGGATGGACACAACGACCAAATAAATAGATTAGAAATAGTTGATATCCTTAAAATAATATGACATTTGCGAAGACGAATTTGGGACCGACTCAGAGAAAGAATTGGTTTCCTAAGGGAAAAACATTTGCCGGCCTCAATGGAGACAGAGTAGTAACATGTATGTCTAATTATATGGATGATGGTAGATTCTAATTTCTACTAGCAAGTTGTTTTAAGGCGACAAGAATTTTATTGTTACTCTATGTTATGCTGATGCAAATACATTCTATGGTACAACATTGCGATTTAAATCTGGAATGAGGACACCAATCAATTGATTTTGCTAATCTGTTTAATATTTATGCTTGATTTTTATCTCAAATTTAAAAGTTAAACTATCAAAACTCAAGCCAAACATATAACAAAATTCAAAATTATAAGATTCATAACCTTACCATATTAATTTTATGCCGTCAAATTCTGAAAGTCTCTCTGAACCTTCCTTGCCCCTTCAGGAGGTTTTTCGGAAACACTAGATTACATATATTATATCTATTTCAATGTTATTACGGC
This sequence comes from Hetaerina titia, assembly GCA_037158775.1. Taxonomy (NCBI): domain Eukaryota; kingdom Metazoa; phylum Arthropoda; class Insecta; order Odonata; family Calopterygidae; genus Hetaerina; species Hetaerina titia. Next base: position 57,759,188 of record CM073775.1, read on the forward strand.
TTTTACGAGAACTTTGTTATTTAGACTGTTAAATAAACCAATTTTTCGATGATTCATTTACTTCTCGAATAGAGTCCAACTGATTCAAATAATTTCGAATCATATTAAATAACTTGGAAACTTGTACTGCCATTGCTCTTTTTCAAAATCGATAAGTACCTCAGAAAGATATATCTTTTATTCGCCCGTTTTTTCTGGGAATGTGGATCAGTAAACACATTTTTTATATTGAACTGAAATATTTACCCATAATAATTACCAATTTACACAACTTTGAGCCAAGTAAGACGTTAATTCCATTATTAATCATGGCTATACCATGAAAGGTGTCATTTTTGTTAGTCCAAAATATTTTTGTCCCAAAATTAACAATTGTTGTTTCGCGTGACAAATGAGTGTAGAGGTTTCCCATCGCCTTCCTCAATAGTGTTCTAACCTTAAAAATGGTTGTTGTGAGAAATACAGAAGAGGCTGGAAAGTGAATTCTTAGCATTTTGATTGCCGATTGAACGTGGAAGGTAATGAAAGAGGGGAGAACTTTAGGCAAGCGAAGTGGGGCTAAGAAGAGAATAAATATGTTGGATAGGATGATGGGAGATAGGAAGTACATGTAGTTTTATACAAAGTTGAACGGTTGTTTGTAGTGGGGGGAAACACGTATCGTGTTTGCCGAGGCTTAGAAATGTAGCGGTGTCTGTATGTCTATCCAAAACATATCTTGATAGATACATCAGTATTTTTTGAAATATTTACTTTCGATATTAATACACAAAAAGAAGCCTATTACGATACATTATGAAAAATGAAATACTATATAACTCATGTGGTAAGACCGAATTAGACCTTCAGTAGGTGGTCCCCAAAACCGCGAAATTCAATCAGTTTCCGAAACAATTGCCCGCGCATACCTAATCCGGTACGAACTCACTAATTTTGGCATGATTTAAATGGCTCGCCTGAACGGTAGGTGAGAGAAAAGGAATCCTGGAGTGGGGAGAAGGAGAAGAAAAAAACTATTCCTCGCGATTTTTTTGCTCTGAGGATTGCGTCGCCCGCCCTCGATGACGGATTCAAATCGCCGCTTGAATGGGTACACAATGGTCTTCCCCCTCCCATATCAATTAACCTAACAGCTTATGAAAAAGAAACACGTGCAGAACAAACTTAACCAGTGGGATGTAAGGACGAATATGGATACGGCCTCATTTCACTCCTTTTGATTTGAAAGTCGTTACCTCCATTCGCTCTTCACCACCCCTACCCGCACGATTCTGCCCACGTCCTTCCCAAATCCCCCCCTCCCCCCAGCGAACGCCCTCGTCCCTGTTTGTTTTCCCAGCCCTTCGACATTCATGCACGCGCTAAGGCTGCTGCCACGTGGATAAGTGCACACTTGCACAGCGAGAGATACGCGGTAATCTACCAGTCCATTATTTTGCCTATCAGCACGTGCATAGTTAATTTTCAAATAAAAACTAACCATTATATACAGGCACTCTCGTTTCATATTTGCCGGTAATTGCTGAATGGATAAAAACTACTACCGATTCCATCAGCATGAATTGTGCTCGCCGAGCACCCAAATGAAATAGTACCGATGCCATGAAATTTACCAACAAAGCGAAAGGAGGGAATAAAACCTGAAATGGGCAGGAAGGAAAACAATTGAGGAAGTGTCGGTAAATGGTAGTGGAGGAGAGGATTACGAGAAGAAGTCCATTCAGACTATTTTGCAAGCCGATGGTATGCTGAAGACTGTGATAGAGGGGAGAATGTCAGTCAATCGAGGAAGGGATATGGGACATGAAAATAGGATAAGATACGCATGTTAGACACAATGATGGGAGGCAGTTATTAAGCGGAATTGAAGAAAGGTTTATTTTAGAATTTAATGCCCGCTTTGGTTTCGTTTAGACAGGCGAAAGAATGCGTTTCGTCGTATATAGTAGTCTTGAGTCCAACCAAAACCTACCTTAAACGGTAGAATACAATGCAACAATTTCAGAGTGTAAAAATCATTCGCCTTGATCGGGATTCGATAATAGTATTAATATGTAAATAATTAAGTAATAAATAATACGTAAGCAATAATAAGTAAAAGTGCGACCAATAGTAATAATAATTATAGGCACTTCAGTTCGATGAGCAACATTCACCTTCGGGTGGAAATTTCGTCATTTGATGGTCATTTCACTTTCACCCAAATATCGCACGTGGTTCTCTCAAAACAATGAAATACACTGTGTTCGAACTATTTCGAAATTTATTCCTGGAGGGATTTATGAGAAAATATATGTTCCCTTTTACTGTCAAAATGGTCATTATCAAGCAACTCATCTCATAGAACCAAATATTTCTCGTTCAAAACGCAGACCTTCCGTCCTGACATTCGTACTATAATCACATTTGGATTTCGTGCAATCTTTCCGCCTGAAAGACTACATTTATCCACGTTAAACTTGATGTATCATTCATTCGGTCTAGAAAATCTACTCCAATCGGCTACCTTTCCCATACATCAGTATTGCGAAGAAAATATGAGAGTTGCATAATCACTGGAACTTCTAGGATTTGACGCTTCGAATCTCGTCTCGGATATGGATGTTGTACTGCCATTAAAACTATTTTCAAAATTCTTAGCCATTGCCATTTCTGAAAATTCTTCCATAGTATCCAATCCAGATAGGAAACATAGGATTTCCGATCCTCTATCTCCCCCTCACCTTATGCTGCCGAATGCAGTTCGCTAAGAATTAACCAAGCTCAAGAGTATGTGTGCATATATATCTACTCTACGTGTTTATACACGTGTGTATATACGTGTATATATATGCATACAATATATATATATATATACACAGACATGTATTCCATGAACAAGAGGCGATGCGTTTCTATTCAATTACGTAATGTTTGAGTATCCTTCCTTCTTCCCTATGAGTATCACCCGAGCACATATGAATAACATCTAACACCAGAAAAGGTAGTACAAGAAGACTCATTTAATGATTTTTAGACACTTACACATCCTTCTTTGTAATCTCAATTATAAAAGTATAAAAGCCTTAGTATTCTCTCCGTTAGGCAAAAGCAGCTTACCATTAGAGGCAGCTTTCAGAACGAAGAATGGGTATGTGTGTTTTTGAGAATTTAATAAGAGCCATAGGGAACAGCAGTGCTTCCCAAAGGAAAACGAAAATGGTATCCATCAATCTAGTTTCAACTCCGACCTCGTTCTCCTTCAACCCTCCACTCCTCTCCAGATTGTTTTCCTTAGTCTCCCGCGTCGCTCACAAACGCTCTCGACCCCGATATACGCTACTCGCAGATCCAACGGGAGGATAAGGAAATAAAACGGCCGAAAGATACGTTCCCGACAAAACCACTAATTTGAAGAGAACTTCGGAAGCGAAGGGGGAACTAATTCCTTGAGCCTATTAAAGCACTTTCCACCCTCTGCCTTTCCCCCTCTCCATCTTCCCCTTCATCCACCGTCGCCCACCCCTATTTACCCTATCTCCCGGAAGATTACAAAAAAATTCGGCAAAAATCGACGCCTAAATAAGCAAACAAATAAATTATTAATTATTTTCGTGCGGGAGAGAGAAAGGGTTGAGGAAGACAGAAAGAGAGAGAGTAGATTGTGGAGTCGCTGGGGAAGAACGAGAGAACGGGTTTCAACCCGAAACGCGCACGCTTTCAGATCGCCCATTTAACTCTTTAATTTTTCGCGGAGACCGAAATTGGTAGAGATTTTGAAGAAGAAGAAGAGGGGGCATGTGGGGGCGAGAGTTTGGAGGCAAGAGAGAGAGAGGAGGGAATTGAAAGGGGGCGGGGGAGGAGGAAGAAGAGGAATCGGTTCAGCTTTCCGTACCCTCGGCGAAAATTCCGCGCGAGGAGGTATGAGGAGGGTCGGAACGGATTGCCAGAGAGAGAGAGAGAGGGAGGGGATTGGGAGGGGAACGCGGAGGGAGGGCGCGGAAAAAAATTGTATACATGGCGCATGATGCGTAAAACTTTTAATGAGAAAGGCTTTTCCGTCCCTTTAATCAATGAAGAAGTTCGGATAGCGTCAAAGAAAGAGTGAAGAGAAAGAGTGAGATGGCGGGGAGGGGGGATGGAGGGGTGGTCTGGTGGGTGGGTACCAGTCAACCAACCCCCTTGACGCCTCTGCCTACCCCTCTCTTTCCCCTCCCTTCAATCCACGCACATGGAAAAAAAACCCCGAAAGCATCCCGCCGCCTAAAACGCCGCTCCAACCCCGACTCTTTCCTCCGCACCCCCATCTCCTCGCAACTACTCTTTTCCCCGACTCCCCCAACCCCAAAACCATCCACCCCCACCTCCTTCCGCCACCCCTTCCCCCCCCCCACCCTTCCAGGGTCTCCAGGATTCGCGAGAAAGGAAATAACTCAATCCAAACACAGAGAGGAGAGGCCGGGGCTTAATGAAAACTTCTAATTTCCACCGAGCGAATATATATTTGTTGATTAAAATGATTGACGGCCCCCCTCTCTCTCTCTCTCTCTCTCTCTCTTCCGGCTCACTTTCTTTTTTTTCATCCTTTCGCGCGCGCACACACACACACACGCAATCGCTCTATGTACACGCACAAACACCCAGGGTTTTCACCGGGGAGGGAGAGAGAGAAAGGAGGGGGAGGGGGAAGATACGGCGAGGACGGAGGAAAGCACCGAGAATGGATCGGGTGAGGAAAGGGTTTAAATTTTATTTTATGTTTTCGATATTTTTCTCCCCGTCCCAAACCGTTTCCCTCATCCCCTAAAAAAATTTTTTTTTGTTAAAATGCGCGCCGACCCCATTCCATTCCCACCTTATACGCATGCATGTATATTTTATTACGACCCACCCGCCCTCCCTGTTTATTTACTTACTTATTTATTTTTGCTTCATTTTAGGAATTGGGAGAGATCGTTTGCTTTCTATTCCATTAGCAAGATGAAAACATTAATAAAAAGTTGTCATGAACTCAGGGCCGGGATGAACTGAGTGGGGTGGTAAAGGATCGGGTGAAAAGGGGTAAGGGAGGGTAGTATCGGGGTCGGGGGTATGGAGTGTAGATAGGGGTGGGCAGGGCGAGGTTGGGGGTGGAAGTTAGGGGGGGGGAGAGTCGGAGACGGGGGTCCGGGGCGGTGGCGGTGGTGGATCGTGGTGGTAGTAACCGTAGGAGTAGTGAACACTTCAAATGCTCTCAATCAAAACTTTTTAATCCCCGAAAAACACGATGCGAATTAATTAAACATTCCGGTTGAAAACAGCGCGGGAAGGAGGGCAGGGCGGATCGGGAGGGAATGGGATGGGGACTCTGTCTGGGCGGGGGGGTCATAGGGGGGGAGGTAGGCGTAGGGGAGCACTGATGGGACGCGAAGGGGAAATTGCAGGATCGGGAGAGGAGGCCGAGGGGGGCGGGGGAAGGGGGTTAGGACGCCGAGGAGGTGGGGTCGAGAGAGGTGGGAGTTCGTCTGCATGGAAAAAAAAGCGTAGGTTGATGCGAGGGTATAGAGAGGGTGAGAGGGAAGAGGGGGAGGGGAATTTTTTCGTGGGAGGCGTATTGAAACATGGAGAAATTTTCGGCGGGTGCGCTAGCGTTTTAATTAATTTCGCCATCCACGAGTGTGCGCATGTATGTACAACTCGCGTCCTTATGAAATTTAGGGCCCACTCCCCCACTTACTCGCGTCCTCCGTCCTTATCACCCCGGAGCGAGAGGGTAAAAAAAGCGAAAAGGTATTATATGCCTGGGTGAGGAAAAACATCGTCGTAGTCCTAGAAACTAAGGTGATGAGGGTGAAGTTTAGGCGAAACGTCGAAGGGTGCGACGGGATGGAAACGCAGTGCGGACCATGGCGATGGGTGTAGCAATTAGTGCCTCCCCCTCACCCTCCAATCGTTTAATCTAAAAAAAGTGTCATCACGCCGAGAGACAGGGGATGCTTTTTAAGTGACTACTACATTCAGTTAGTTATAAACTATTTTATTTATAGTAATTAAAATCCAAAGGCATCCTTCTATGCCGGCAATATCTGTGAGGGGTTCTGAAAGTGTGCTAGCAACAAAACGTAAAAAAATATTAATTGAAATGTTTGTGTCCTCTTGAACACGGAAACACAAGCACAAAACTTCCTGAAATGATCTTTCGGTCTACCTGAAGGAACTCGTGTGTGGTAGTGGGTCAATCGAATAAGAAACTAAATTATCCGTGACGTGACGTGAATTAATTCCCGTGCAACTGTCATATTTGAATAATTCAGAGACGACAACGCATAAACAATACGCATATTAATTAAAAAAAGAAAAATATCTTCAACGTCATCAATATTAACCAATTTTCTATTAGCATTAACATTGACGTCCATTCTAACTAAATTGTGAGATCATATTAATGAAGTCATTGCAATTTTTCTTCGACAAGGCGATACAATCATGCACTAAATAATGTTTCTCATTTAATTACAACTGTTTTAATGTCCACCCGCACCATTCAATCCCACATCCAAATCAAATGGCACTCCACTGTAGACCGATTTTCATGAGTACATTTCTTAATAGTTGCGGTTCACTATGCTATACTAAAAGGTCGGTCGTGCTCTATCGAGTGAGAACAGCTATGCATTTCAAACTGCGGTTACTGCTGCAAAAGTGAATGCAGCCATGACCAAGGGCCCAAAATGTTACCGTAGTTCCCGGCTGCGAGATGAATTCAGACTACCACGATGGTAATTTCTCGATAAACACTGTGTCACCAATTGCCATGAGCACGGAAGTGTCGAATTAGCGTGGCTTCCAATTAGAACACGAATGTAGGCTTTAATTAATTCGCAAGAAGTCTCCCACTCTTTTGGTTTAACATTTAATTAGGATAAGGCCTTGGAGCTGACGAATATCAGTCACTCTTGAGCTCGGTGATTTTTCTAAAGCGTCGAATATGACCTTTCATAGTTTCCACGTACACTCTGAAATACCTCCTACACTCCTCAAAATATTTGTGATCATAAAGCGAGAAGGATTGTAAATTATAAATTAGCTTCGTGATAATAATATAACTGATTTCATAAAGGTCTCTTACATCATTCCGTGGGATTTATTAATCATCCTTAGGAGTCTCCAGGACCGTGGGCGAAAGAGTAATAAGTCAAGGTGTAATATGCTAAAATTCCTGAAAAATTGACTTGGAATAACACAAATAAAAGGACTGTGGTCAATAAAATGCATAATCTGGATGCATTAATGTATAATCACCGTATTAGCATTTTGGCATTGGCATGTAATATCAAATAATTACGTTGCAGCAATTTTATTGTTCATAAATATATTCTCCTCACGCAGTTGGGAGTTCAATCGGTAGGTGTGATAATTGAGGAGGGTAATACCGTTAGTGCGTTGATTTGATTTTATTCAGGTTCGGTTGGTATTTAAACGTGTATTAATTCTTCGAAAAATAACTGACCAACCGATTTTTATAAAACATTCTTTTATGAACAAAGGATCAAAAACGTTTAATGTGATTTAATGAGTTGCCAGATAAAATAAAAAGGGAAAAACATTTTTGCTAACTTCGTTTGGTTGAATAATGACATTTTAATCAGCAAAATCCTAAAAACTTGTTCGAGAAATGTTTTAAAAGTCTAACTATTATTTGAAACATTTCATTTTTTTGTGGAAAATTTGTTTATCTCCTCTGTTGAACATGCACTGTTTTCGTTAAACGAAGCCTGGAAATAACAGGAGTAATATGAATAACTCTAAAGGCTAACTACAGCCATCTAAATTATATGTAAATTAAATCGCGAATATGTTTTGGAAGTAAATTAGCTACCACTGTGCCATTATACAATATATGTTATTTCAACAATATTGAATAATTTTTTTTAGCCCTTGTACACGATTCATTTTTTTGTAACGTTAGGTATTCCGAGACACTTAATAGAATAATAAGATATTTGGGATAATTAATAGTTCTTTCAGGGTCTAATTTCGAGGCAATGTTTTGTCAAGGGCAAAATATGTTTATTATTATTATTATTAGGTAATCTACCGGTTAAGGTAGGTTTTTGGATGGACACAACTATCAAATAAACATTTTGTGACTCCCCACCTAGCAAACTAATCTATATCAGGTCCCTCTTCATCTCGGTGTACTTCTTTCCTCCATTCATCCCGTCCAACATCCCTATCCTGTTCCTACCCTTACCTCGCTTGCCCAACATTCTCCCCTCTATTACCCTCTTCAACATTCCACTACCGCTCAATACGCCTTTCATCCATTTTTCCTGCCTCCATAGGATTTCTCTCAACAAACCCCTCTCCTCACCCACCATTTCCAGTACTTCCTCATTTGTTTTCCTTTCGGTCCATTTCACCTTCTCCATTCTTCTCCACACCCACATTTCAAAAGCCTCCAATCTACGTCTATCCTCCTGCTTCAGCGACCACGTTTCCGCGCCGTACATAGCTACGCTCCATATCAGAGTTTTTACGAGTCTTGTCTTAACATCCCTACTCAACGTCCCCGTCATCAACTCCCTCCTCCTTGAGAAAGCCTCCTTGCCTAGCGCAATTCTTCTCCTTACGTCCCTACCACTTTGACCGTATTGGTCCAAAACACTTCCGAGATATGTAAACTGCTCTACCTGCTCTATTCTTCCCCGCCTATTTTAATATTTAGCTTAGCCTTTTTCTTTCTGGAAAATCGCATAACCTTTGTTTTATTAATATTGATTCTCATCCCATATTTATCGCACTGAACCTCCAATTCACTCAACAATGCTTGCAACCCCTTGGCTGACTGAGCAACTAATGCTTGGTCATCAGCAAACCTAACCGATTTTACGAGTTCCCCTCCGACTTTCATTCCTACCTCCAGTTCTTCCCATGCCTCTTTAATCATTTCCTCTACATATACGTTGAACAGTACCGGTGACAATGGGCAACCCTGTCTTACACCTCTTCCTAACACTGGCCATCCAGAATCTCCGTGCCCCACTCGCACCTGAGCAGTCTGAGACATGTACAGGTTGCGGATCAGTCTCCTGTCCCTCCAATCCATTCCTATTTTCTGCAATACACGCATTAATTTTTCCCAATTCACTCTATCAAACGCTTTTTCGAAATCTACAAAACAGGCAAAAACGTCCTGATTGTATTCTATATTCCTCTCGATTAGTGATCTCATTACTGCAATGGCATCACGCGTACCTCTTCCTTTCCTGAACCCAAACTGATCATCCCCTAAGTAATCATTTGCCTTACTCTCTATCCTTTTGTTGATGATCCTGAGAATAACTTTAGCTGCGTGGGATATCAAACTTATTGTTCTGTAATCCTCACATGACGAAGCCTTTGCCTTTCTTGGAATAGGAACTAACACCGATCTCACAAAATCTTCCGGCCAGATTCCTTCCTCATAGATACTACGAATCAGTCCAGTTCTCTTCATTTCAATGAGGTTTCACATACTAAAGAAAAAGGTTTCGACGCATAAACTTGCATTCAACACAATATTTGCATTTGTATTATGCCATCAATAAGGTATTTAACGTGGTAGATTTAACATTTTCCCATGAAAACAAAATAATCAACGTTAGGTAAGATAATGAGAAATGATCATTGATTGCCTTTTTTAAAACTTTTAATTAACTTTGATTTAATTACATTAACGGTTTTACGCGTAAGTTGGTGACAGCACTGCATTAATGGATAATATACAGTAATACACTCGTTTTGTGGCACACGATAAAGTTTTATGTGTATACTTAAATAACTTCAATTTATATCACGCAAAACTGAATTCAAAATTATAATATGTAGTATACCTACCGCAATGTAAGTTATATATAATTTGAGATGCATGGATTTCAATTTCATTCAACTTCTTCTGTTTTAATGCTAAGCTTATCAGAGTTATTTAAGATAAAGTACAGGGAAAATATTCGTCAAACGTTGTAACTACGTAACCGGTGACCCCCCTCCCAATCTGCCGTATAAATTTAATCAAAGCGGAAAGGGCGGGGAGCGTGAGTTTGAATCTCTTCTGTTAACGTTTGCATTGCTCAATAATATGAAATATCGTCTGCATAACCTGAATATGCGAAGTACAGGAAAATATACTTAGGACCAAAAAGATACCTAAACATACTGAGTACCTCTATAATGAAAAAAAACTCTAGATTATACTAATTTCTCTCCTTAATTCTTACCAGCTTCTCCAGTTACCCTCGGGTGTCTAACACATTTCCTCGTTGAGATGTTGGGCAGATTAAGAAGCAGTTTCGTAAGCGATTGATTCATGGGGGTTAATTATTTACATGGTGAAAATTTCGTAATACACTCCGATATGATTTCTGACAATAATATGAACGGACCCTAAAAATTAAACTCTGTAGGAAATATTTACGTAAATAGCACGCAATAAATAACAAAAATAGCTATATTCCCTTCATTTTTAGCGAGCAACTTTGGTGAAAATTACAGGAAAGAATGTGATACTATATTCAGCGGACTCACTAAGAAGCATTGACGACTGGCCAAACACTACTTTCAGGGGCTTAGAGAGTTAGTATAAATGTTGATAGTAAGGTACTAAGGTAAAAGATGAAAACAGATCCACAATATTCGGATATAAAGCACCCTTCCTGGCCTGCCTGGCAATATCCCGATTCCCTTACTCCTCTCATCTGTCATGGCTACAAGAGAGGGAATGATGGAAGAAAATCACTCTGTTAAAAGAACGTATTAATTAAGACTAAAGGTTAACCTGCTCTGGAAATAAATGGTATTTGCAGATATAATATGAGCTCCTACAAATACAGCAGGGCATTACGGGTACTTTCACTGATCAAGGAACAAAAAAAGGAAGCGCTTTTTTTTGGAAGATTCGTGAGGGAAAATATAAGAAAAGCATGCAAAGGGAGAGATAATTAATTGACTCTCGCGAAGGAGAAAAGGTGTGAATGGTGGGATAGAGAAAGACGGAAGGATTTATTAATATTTTTTAAGTGAAAATAATCCCAGGTTATTCGATTTACTCTGAGATTTTATTGGCCTATTTTGTGAATTAGAAATGCTTTGATTTCTGATCACTTTAAACGGACGAATCAGCTATGATAGCCGTACAGGTGGAGAGAAAACACAGAACTAACAACATATAAAGAGTTTGAGAACATTGAAAATCTTGCTATGATTATGAAAATACAGAAAAATTATAATGCATGGAGAACTGACAAAAATGTACTCGTATTTAATGAATTAAATCAAAATAATAAGGCGAGCTGAATCAAATTTTCGCGGTGAAAATAAAACCCTCGAGAGTAATTCAAATATAAACGGTCGTAGAGTAGTTACGGTGGAAGAGAGAGGTGAGGTATATGACCGTAAGGGGTTCGAACAAGTGAGGGAAGGAGGGAATGTAAGAGGGAGAAAGAAAATCCTCATCGGCGCCTTTCGGCATTAAACGGAGCTTTGTTCCCGCGACAATCGCTTTGGCAAAGGAAAGTGCGTATGCAAGAGTGCGGAGCGAGCATTCCTCGTGGGTGGGAGGTGGTGTTCCCGCGAGGGTGGCCGAGGGAGAGGGGAAGGGAGGGGATCCTTCAGGACCTGGTTCACCGTGGGCGTGGGGCTTTTTTTTTACAAAAGGAAGAAAGATGGCAGGGGAACCAGGGTCAGGGGGGACGAAGGAGTACCGAGGAAAGCTTGGGGTCACAGATCATTTAAGGTCGCGAGAAAAAAAATGGGGGTAAGGATTTGTTGAAAATAAAGTGATGAATAATAATGAGGTCTTTTTTAATGACGCCATTCTTCAGGACTTCAGCATGGCGGCTTTAGATACGATAATTAAAATGCCTCCGGTTCCCCTCCCTCTCTCTCTCTCGTTGAGACGCACGGAACGGAAAAAGAAAAATAAAATATAATGCATGTTAGGATCCTGGCTCACCTCTTGCCATTGACTTCAAACGAAATACCTCGCTGATTATTTTCGAGAGATATTAATGAGGAAAGAATTGTCCTTTGTTATAATTTTGATACTAACGGATTTCATGACTCGCTTGTTTGAACTGCAAGTCGACGCCGTCCGCAGAGAGCGTCGAGACAAATTTATGGAGCACTCGAGTGTTATAGTTTAACACAGTAGTCGGGGGCATTTCGGTATTCAAATTAAATGCGAGGCAAAAAAACATAGGGAGGGAAAGGGAATATGGTTGGAATGTAAGACATGCCATGAAGCAGCCTACCACGTTCCATAATTCACCATCTCATTCACCTTAGACGCATTAATGTCCTTGATGGAGAAACTTCCGGGCTTGACTCTTCTCCCACACGCCCCACCAGCCGCTTGCGGGATATTGTGAAGATTTTGACGAATTTATAATGCAGAGCAGATAAATAACTCAAGGAGATCGAAAAACGAGGGATTGCATTTCAATCATCGTGAGTCGACCGTGTGGGTCATTTACGCAATAGTGATTCCAAATAGACTACGCGACAATTGCTGCACCAATCTTGACAATTACAGCATATCAAAAGTTAGCTCCCAGAGAAGTATAGATTTTTGATACCGGTACTCTATTCTTTCCTCCCTCCTCTTCCCGCCAATTCCATCTAGATATCAAGATGAAGCTAGAACATATGGCTGCACCAGTTACGTACATGTTTGTGGTGTCTTCAAGTTCAATGAATTCATATTTTTTCACAAACTACTCAGGTCAGAAGTTAAAACATCTGTCACTGATCAATGTAATCCCCCTGTAGGAGTACACACCTTATTACAAATTCGACACACTGATTTCGAGGCCGACAAAAAAAATCTGTAGGAGTCCATTTTTGCCGATTTTGCCCATTGGAAAATTGCCGCTGGTGCGAGACTTTTTGGGTTTTCTGCCACACAGCGTTCGGCCTTCTTTGAACTATCGCACCCAAGAAAGCAAGCTTCGGGCATCTAAAGCCACATCCACCCCTCTCAATTTACGATTTATTTTTATTAGTGTTAAATTGCGAAAGTTGGTAGACTGAATGTTCAGATAGAACACATAAACACCAAACGAGACCATTTTATCTCATGAAAACGCATTTCTATTTTGCGGAAGCTACATAATCCTTTTGCACTATACAGTGTATTTGTCAATTTCTCGTATTTCAATTCCTTCTATAAAGGGTGGTCGCGTATTTTAAGCCCAATTGAATCTTTTCATCTGCTCCCAGTCCCGAGAAATATTGCGTTACCCTAGAATTGTAAGGTTCCTCGGAGTACCAGCTGAGGGGGTCCGATATAATCGCTTACGAAAAAGCGAAAAGTTTTATGAAGGTGCTGCGTGAAGGAATTAGCTTCGTTTGAAATACATATGCACTTTGTTTAGTGCACCTATTCGAGGTTCAACGCGGAGAAAATTCTAAAGGAAACGAAATAAGAATACACTCGCTCTATCGTACTTAATAGTAACATGGCTATTCTGAAACTTGATTTCTGAGACGATGTTTACTCATATTTTCCGTTTGGACCCTAATTTATCGCTAATTATTATATAAATACAACACCTGTTGAACATACACATAAGAGGAAAAAAGGAGCATATGGAAGTATACGAGTATAGACCCAGCATAAGTCAAAGGCCAATAAGTTATGATAGCGATCTTTATGAGAGAGAGATTTGCTAACAATACGCCAAATTGAATCATATTTTTTAAAATATTCCTCGGATTTCACGATATACCAACCAGTTACATAATAGTCGTATAATAAAATTCCATTCCAATTTTTCCATGACATAATAATTTGTAATTTTAAATAACCGATCCTCCCTCAGTTTAAGGAGTATAAAGCGAAGAGGGCGTGGCTGTGATTATAAATAAAGAGGGAATGTTTCCGTTTTACTCGCATTGAAAGTGGTTAAGTACAATTTTCATCCTCTATAATTTGCTGTGGTATTCGATTTTTGCCGTATAAAAAGAGCGGAGAGAGGACGTTGTATGACTAAACTTCTGCGTGATTTATCTATGTCTACATACATGGTACCCTCGCCCCCATTTTCTAAGATGTATGGCAGAAGGTGATTCAACAACAGGCATGTTGCATCAAAAATTTAATTTTTCTTAATTGTTAGTCACAATAAAAATGTGAAAAAATTAAACTAATGTGGACAGTGAACTCATTTGGTACAACTTCTGCTTTTGATGCACAAATGTTGAGGAATTAAATAGCAGTTGGAATGTTCTGAAAAGGCATGGTCTCATCAAATAGTTGCTAGTTATAAGAGATGGTGCAATTAAAATCGGCTCTTCTAGCATGGAAATGGTGATTTAAAAAAATATATAGTACCCTTAAGGTGTGTGCGGATTGCGGAAGAACTCACCTACTCATTCTACCAGTCTTGTCCATTCACCGTTCGACATTTTCACGTCCATCGATCGAAACACTAACGAGGAATACAAGGTGCGGCGGGACTCTTCCTACTGGGTTGTGGAACAAACTCAAATCCATTTGTTTATAAGGGAATTCCCGAATCCACGGGTATTTCATTAACGTCCTCCGAAGCGGGAGGTATTTAGAATATTCTGTGGCGTCCGATGAAGGGGAAAGGAACGGTGGGAGGAGGGAAGGCGTAAGGAAGGGAAGAAAAGGCTTGGTACCACAGCCCTTTCATTTGCGAGCCTGTTCTCTTAACGCGTTTCACGCTCCCGGTACATAAGAGTACGTATTCCTTTTTCTGTGTGGTGTACCCCTCAATTGTTTTTTCCACTATCGCCTCCCTGGAAGAATACGACAATGCGAATCTCAAAGCGGAATCGCCTTCCCTATCGCTTCGATATGTGTGGGCGCCAATTTTTTTCAACTTCACTATAGATTGGATTTGGCCAATTAGTTCGGGAGTGAAGTAGGTAAGAGGCACTGGGAACAGTTCGAAAATTTCGATTCGTAGGATCTTTAAAGCGATAAAATAGGTTTAATTATAAACCCGCTCAAGCAGAAGAAGGTAGCTTCAATCCTTCCACTTTTTTTGCGAATCCACAACCATTTCCAGATAACATTGTGCTTATTACTCTTCCTTTGTACAAGGGCTAAACATTTTCTAAAAATAAAATTGGTTAAAGAGACATGCAAGTCTTTAATAAAAATACGAAAAATCGTATTTGGGGAAAGTACACCTCGTTCCTGAATTACAGTATAAGTTAATCATATAATGAATCCACCATAATAAACTGTTCAACGCAACGTAATTATTGTTTTTGGATAATATACTGCTTATACGTGTTGTTCCAGCCCCCCATAAGGCCGAAATAAGACATTTATGCGAGTATTAATAAATATGTATATATATAAATATAAACTAATGAGTATATTGCAGAAAATAGGAGAAGATTGGAGGGACAGGAGGCTAATCCGCAACCTGTGCATATCTCAGACCTCTCAGGATCGAGTGGGGAACGGAGAGTCCGGATGGGCAATGTTAGGAAGAGGTGTAAGGCAGGGTTGTCCATTATCACCGGTGCTGTTCAACGTGCGATATACTAGTATGTGGAGGAATGAATAAAGAGGCATGGGAATAACTGGAGGTAGGAATGAAAGTCGGCGGGGAATTCATAAAATCAGTTAGGTTTGCTGATGACCAAGTATTAGTTGCTCAGTCCGCCAAGGGGTTGCAAGCATTACTGAGTGAATTAGAGGTTCAGTGCGATAGATATGGGATGAGAATCAATATTAATAAAACAAAGGTTATGCGATTTTCCAGAAAGAAAAAGGCTAAACTAAATATTAAAATAGGCGGGGAAAAAATAGAGCAGGTAGAACAGTTTACGTATCTCGGAAGTGTTTTGGACCAATACGGTCAAAGCGGTAGGGACGTAAGGAGAAGAATTGCGCTAGGCAAGGAGGCTTTCTCAAGGAGGAGGGAGTTGATGACGGGGACGTTGAGTAGAGATGTTAAGACAAGACTCGTAAAAACTCTGATATGGAGCGTAGCTATGTACGGCGCGGAAACGTGGTCGCTGAAGCAGGAGGATATACGTAGATTGGAGGCTTCTGAAATGTGGGTGTGGAGAAGAATGGAGAAAGTGAAATGGACCGAAAGGAAAGCAAATGAGGAAGTACTAGGGATGGTGGGCGAGGAGAGGGGTTTGTTGGGAGAAATACTATGGAGGCAGGAAAAATGGATGAAAGGCGTATTGAGCGGTAGTGGAATGTTGAAGAAGGTAATAGAGGGGAGAATGCTAGGCAAACGAGGAAAGGACAAGAACATGATAAGGATGTTGAACAGGAAGAAGGGAGGAAGGAATTATATGGGGATCAAGAGGGGCTTGTGGTAGAGTAGGATGTTGGGTTCTGTTTTTTTAGGTGAAACAAGGTGTTTATTTGGTAGTTGTGCCCATCCAAAACCTACCTTAACCGGTAGATTACCTAATAATATATATTAAATACATATGCATATGCATAGCATATTTCGAAGGACGGTGACAATTAGAAAACTTTTGTATTTTATATTAATTTTATACTTCATGTCACCAGCGACCATTTCCTATCCTGGTGTGACTGAAACTAACATGATAACTATTTTTGGCGATTTCTCAATCGCATTTATAAAAACATTCCGAGTAATGTCTATAAAAATGCTTGCGAAATATATATTTGGGAACTTCTACGTTTATTTTCACGAATTACATATCCTACTTCCAACTTGACAGCCGCGATCGAGAAAGGGTAATTCCATGACCAAAGGTAATGTTCAAAGAGAGTACTATTGGCCATGGATGAAAATGTGGAATTCAAACTCCTGCGCACTCCGGACACATTTGATTTGAGACGCTATACATGTATATAAGACTAACAATATCACTTTTTTGTGTCGTTAAAACTACATTGTTAATAAGGTCCACCTAGAAAACTATAAAATACATAAATAAACTCAGTGGTTGGTTTGAAAGGTGAAGGTAGAGTCTTCATCCCTCATGAATCAAAAAAATGTTTCTTACTCTGTTCCTCGTACCTTCTACATGCTTTCATTCCGTCTTCCTTCCTCATCCTTCAGATTTCACCTTATACTTCCTATCGCCTCACACCACACTTAAAAGTTCACTGTCAATCCTCCTTTTTAGGCACATTATCTTCTCAATGTTTCACTCACATCCTAAGATCATCGAATATACTCTCTTACCACGAAGATCAGGTTTTGGATGCGGTCAGCGCCCTGCTTCATATTAATGTCTTGACATATCTTTTCTTGACGCATACGAAGAATACGATAAGGATACATCGGCGTTCCTGACTCTTTTCTTCCAAAATTTTTTTCCCACCAACGCGATTATTCACTTTTTACACTTACCACTACATCAATTTTCCTTCATAATTCTCTCCAAATAGGTGAACTACTCTACCCGCTCAAGTTTATTCCCTCCTCCTTATACGTATGTTTAACAATGTTTCCCCACTTCCGAAGAGTGTCATTTCTTTTCTTCTCTCGCAATTCGTCACACTACTGTTAAATTCAAGCATCGGGCGAAGGGGTACAAAGTTTCCTTCCCTTGCGAACCTCCGGAAAATCTGGTACCAAAAAAATCATACAGCTTGTATGATGCTGAGAGTTTCCCTATACATTTAAATGTACAAGGAACGTAGCTACGGTCGTGAATCAATGTAAACAAAAAATACCGGGACCGTAAACTTGAATGGCACTAAGTAATAAGAAATAGAATCGAAGACCCGCCGATCACACAGAAATAATACATTATCCAGATTTGGATCAGAGTCACCCGCTTGCTCTACCCACTTGCCTTTCATGGTATTTGACATATCGATATTTTGTGCTGATTTGCGCACTGCTATGAGTAACATCATGTATTGGCATAAATAAAAAGAGACATTTCAGGCGTGATATGGCGGAATATCATGATTAATTAAAATTGGCATAAAGTTACTCCCACCTTTGGCATTTCATACAAATCCATATCATGCATTATTTTGGAAATTGTAAAAGTATATATAATTATGAAGGCATCAAAAAATGTTCAGCATTACTCCAATGTTAATCGGAATTTCCGTTCACTATTGATTATCGAAATCCTCGAAGATATGAAATACAAAGCAATCTTATGTGTTTTAACTTATTTTAGAAAAGTGATGAAAGTATGCTCTCCCGGTAAATGCAAAAGAGAACGAAGTACCGAAACAGCACGAAGTGTCCCCGCACAAGGAAAAAAAAGAGAAAGCACTCGCGAGAAAATGAACAGCTTCACATAAATTACTTTCGCAAGATTGAGTGTTTGATGGATTCCTCCCCCGAGCTCCCGTTAATGGGATTGGTGTTTCTCGCGACGCTGCCGTGCGAAGATAAAATCCAGCGCGAAGTCTTGCTCATTAAGAAACGGTTTCAATTCACGCCCGAGTCACCTATTTCATCTGCGCAATCAATCAAAAGAAAATCCTCGAGGATAATTATCCCGAGCATTTATTTCATGTCGAGGCCCCGCGTGATTAAAGACAAAGCAAGGACGCCTTTCATCAGCGAGGAATAAAACTTCCATTTGTTTTATTCGAATCCCACTCCCTCTCTTCTCCTCCTCCTCCTCCCCATTCAAATTTCCCACCATCCCCTCGCCCATTCCCCGAAACCGCACCCACTCTCCCCGCCCCCTCCATCCCCCCGCGAGTGTGAAATCCCTCGCTCGTTCTAGGTGTCACCACTAATCACGCGCGAAAGTTGGGCTCGCGGAAATAAACTTAAAAAAAAATAACAAAGCGTTGCGGAAAACGAGGATAGGACACAAAAACACGCGGCTTGGGCGGGTCGGGTGGAAAAAGGAAGGAAACAAATGCCGGGAGACAAGCGTACTCGGGGCACACCGAGGTGATAGGTAAGAGAACGAGAAAACCAAGGCGTCGCAGGATTTAACAAAGGCGGCGTCTCGCCGTCACAAGGAGGGGAACCTGGAGGTTCGCAGCACCAGAGGAATGGCAATGGAGTGAGTTGGAGACGGGACACGGGAGTGGAGGGCGTGAGGAAGAAGAGAGGTGGGTTTTTTTTTTAAGGGACGGGATAGAGACAAAAGTTTTCACTTTCATTTGCATAACGGGGGCACGGTTAAAATTCTGAGGGTATTAAGAATCTTCTTGAAAGCTGTAATGGGTCGCTCATTACGAAGTCATAACATCTGCGGTCGCTTCGAAGAGAAGTGAGGGTCTTTAAAACGTTATTTTTAGTTCCCTCCTCCCCTGATGCCTCCCACAAGGATGTCTTTCACTCTAATCCTTCTCCTGTTACCCCTTTCCCCTACGATAGGGTGGTAACCTAATAGTCTCAATTTCACCCAATTAATGTCTTTTTTAGGCAAATATCGTCCCATCACTCTCATTTCCGCTTTGTCTGCCGGAAACCTTTTTTTTCTCTAGCCGCTTACCTAGTTTGATTTCCGTCAAAAAATTATGAAACCACCACACATATAATCAAAACCGCTTAAGTTTATTTCTTTTAATATTTCAACTGGTATTATTATCTTCGTTGGTATACGGGGTTACGTTTATTAAAGACATTGTAATTGGTTTCTTTTCAACGCGAATCTTTTTCTATTTCGCTAAGCCTAATCAATTACTTCATCCCGAATGCGAAATGTAACGTTATGCAAAATCGACCTATTATGTAGGAGTTTATTTTTCTCTGAGTGGAAATAGAAAAATTTCAATGTCCCCATATTTATGAGTGTGCTCACATGCTTTGTATAAATAAGAGGGAATTCACAAAATCCTTGTCTACCATTTTATTTCTTAAAGGCAAAAGGCCATTTTGACGATTTACTTAGACGCTTTCCCTAAACAAAATGAAATTTAAAATAGTACCACCAAATAAAAGTATTATCAACACTATCTCGCTTTTGATTAATCTGTTTAGTAACTGCAATTCCAAACGGACAAAAAGCCATAATTTATACGCCATAATATACGCCATATTTATAGCCATAATTAAAATATTACCACCTAATAAAAGTATTATCAATACTATCTCGCTTTTGATTAATCTGTTTAGTAACTACAATTCCAAACGGGCAAAAAGCCATAATTTATACGATCAGGTTACGATTATCCTGGAAATATTGACATATAAAGCAATTCTCGGGTTAGTGCGATTGACTGACAAATGTAAATCGGTGAGCAAACATAACCTAATCCCCAAGCATGGTCTCTCTCTGATAATAAGCATAAACACGAGAGAAAACCCTGAAGACGGGAGTTTCACGAGCAAAATACGAAAATGTTAAAATATTTTCCTTTGGTAGTTGGTCCTTTCATTCATTTTACTATCATAGGCATATTTCATTGTTGATAATGCAGCACGGGAATATAAATGTATGAAACAAGTCATTTCTGGTGTCCATACTATACACGTTTAATGGTTTTCAGATGGCTGTGGTTCAATGACTTAAATGGTTGGATATTTCAGCCGTTGGTATTCCTGTCCTCACTCAGGTGACGTTTGCGCAAACACTTGGACCTCCGTGCACCTTCCGAATGACGGGACGAAGGACATTCTGACTCTTATCGTGTTTTAAACAAATTATACTGAATGCTTTATTTACTTTTTGGTTAAATATCAGTTGATTTCTTTGCGAATGTTACATTTTTTCCATCTTCAGCTGGTCTCTTTATCTCCATGCATGAGCTACACCTTCCAAATTTCCACGATACGCTTCGCACATTGCTTCCTCGGATATCCGCTACAACTCTTTTCATTTATTTTATTCTATTATGATCTTTAATATGCTCTTATACCGCATTACGTGCCCCACCCACTCATCCCTTCTTTGCTGAACCGGTTTTTACAACATTGGTTTTTTTTCTATCTTTCTTAGGATCTCCATGTCTGTTAACTCATCTTTCCATTTAATTTTAGGCAAATTTTCATCGCAAAATAATTCGAAGACTTCCAACTCTTCCACGCTCTGCTACTCTTACTTCCCCATCATGCAACAAATTGCTCCACAAAGAAGGATTATATGCTACACGTTTCCTTTTATTATTTAAACCTCTTTCCGGCGGATTTATTCTGCTAACAATTCCATTTTTCCCCGGTAGGTTATAATTTAACTAACTAGATGTGTAAATTATTTCACACAACCTAGAGGTTTTCCATTAAATTTTATTTTAATGTTTACAGCATTGTATTTCTCTACTCGAAGATATTTGGCCTATTCATTCTTAATTTCATATTACGCGGCGGGAAGACGCGTGATAAATATAAAGCAAGTGACTGACAGAACATTACTAGTGAAAGCGGAACCAACGAACCTGGCAAATGTCCAGGTCTACATGCTACGCAGTTATCATAGAGGAAGAAGTCGACAGGATACATGATCAGTTATAAGGAATAATCGCGGGTTTTTCAGGAAGGAATCATTCGATAATGAGAAGGATTGAAACACGACAGAAGAAAAAGGGGGATTATGTTTTGGGAACAAGAAATAATCGCGGGGAGAAAGCAATTGAGTTCTGCAAGAGACCAGGTTTAATCATAACTAACATGGTTCAATCCACATAATGAACGCAGGCATACATATAAAATGGCTGTGGAATCAGAAAGGTATCAGTTAGACTATGTTATTCGTAGTTAGACACAGATTTAGGAACAAGGTGATTAATTCGCAGCTTCCCGGAAGCGGATACGGATTCAAATCAAAATTAAGTTCTAATGAAGCGTAACCTCAGATTCATTAGGAAGACAGTTGAGGAGATGGAACGTAAAATTATTGACCAGGAAAAGAAAGGAGTAGAAAATCGAGAATAGGAGAAAATAAAGAGATACCCAGTCTCTTATCATATGGAGGTGCGATACCTCAACCCCTTGTGTTGTCGCAAGGACATGGCCGCGCGGCTGCAAGCCTTTAGTTCCGCGCGGCTGCAAGCTATTAGTTACAAAGATTAGTTACAAAGAGTTCCCCGAGTGACCAACCGTCCTGCACTGAGGGTGTCCAAATGCTGCACAGGACATGAACCGGATGTGACCCTGCCAGTGCGGGCCACGTGTGCCTGACCCTCGGTAACCCCCGCAGGGCAAGGGTCCAGGCGTGGCTCGCGGAGACGTCATTCCTTGAGGAAGATTAACGACGTCCCCTACTGGACAAGACGGTATATATGGGTCTCATGCCTAAGGGTCCGGGGAGTCTTGTGCTTTGCGTCATAGAGAGTCTTGTGCTTGGCGACATAAGGGTCGTTGGTTCGGACATGCTCCCAGTGCGACCCGCCGGTGACCATCACGACCGAGTACGGAGCCGGGTTCGGCGCCTTGCGTCGGATAGGAGCATTGGGTCGGACTTGTTCCCAATGCGACCAGCCGGCGACCATCACGACCGAGCACGGGACCACGGGGTACTGATCGGCTCGCTCCCGACTTATACCGTGATCGCCACCAGGTTTAGTTGTAAGTTGTTCGCCATGGATTAGTGTAAATTGTTCTCCATGGCTTGATTGTTATTGTGTTTTCGATATATGTCTTTAGACAATAAATGTATTTAAAGTAAGAAGGTTGCCTTCATACATTATCGACCCGACCTCCCCACCTATGTCCGCCGCGACAGTGTTCCCTGAGCATTTTCGTACCTATTTAATTACGGTGACGGTGTGATGAGCTTAATGATTTTGAACTACGTATATCGGCAGGGCATAGCATGATTCAAATATGAGAAAGGTAAAGGTGAACCTTGTATTCTCGTACCCTTATTTGCATCAGAGCACCCAAACTAGAGTCTATAGTCAGTTGATTCAGCTTTTGCTCGCACGAATGAGGACAGCTGCGTCTGGGGGACATCCTGTTTCGAAACAACGCGTGATGGTGGGAGGAAGCCACACCTTTATGCTTCCATCATCCCTCGGCCCACCCATCCGATAACCGTTCCTTAATTCCCTAGAAGAAAAATTTGGAGAGCCGAAAAGCGTGGGAGAGAGAGGAACAAGCGACATTGAATGCATAATACATTGCGAACCATATCCCTCACTCTCCCTCTCTCTCCTTGCCGCGAGAGTGCATTAAATCGCCCGATTAAACTCTTACACGGAAATCGCCCACTCCCTCACGTGACCTCCCATCAGCGAAGAGATTTTCCTGCGGGTAGAATTTCGGGCGGGGCCAGGAAATAAAAGTGGGAAGGGCGCCCGAAATGCAAACCCAGGGATAATGATAGCCTGGCGTTATTATTTCGCGGAATTGGCGCCCACGAAAACAACTTCTCCTATTCTTAAGTGCCTCTGAAAACATCATCGATTAATGTCTTGCTCCAAGTGTGGCGCGTGTCTTAATTTAAGTCTTTTGTCTCGGCAGAACGACAGACTAAAACGTAGTGAGGATCTGAAATTCTTGTTTTATTTTTGAAGCACCGGAAATCCCGTAAGGATTGCTTTTCAATCCGGTGGAAAAATCTTGGAAGTCGATTATGAACTTCACATACTAATTATGCACTCTCAATACACTCGCAGAACACAAACAGATATCCAAATTATTTTATTCTTGAGACTCCAAAAAGCACTCTGGACAAATTTTAGAGTTGATTCTAATTTTTATCGTGAAATTAATACGGACAGGGTCGGAATTTGGAAATAAATGGTCGGCATCGACTCAAAATACGATAATCACTTTGAAAATCGAGAATTTCTTTTAATAAAATAATAATCAATCGTCGAAGATTACTTGTTGGATCTTCCCGACTTTGGTACTAAGATCATTCTTCCTAATTATATTTCGCCCAATTTTCAATGTTTGATTCCTTGAAGAGACGTTCCAATAAGTCCACCATGAGGGAGAAGTGAATGAAACTTACGGAAATTTTCGTGAAAAAACAGCCGAACCGTAACCTAACATCTTTCAGTCTACCCTTGTTGCCAAGCCGCTGGAATTTGAACATCATTTACGCTCAAAATTCCTGTAAATTGACTCGTATACGATAGATTGTACTGGGAAATTCGGTTAAAACAAATGAATGGTAGAGAAACCAACCTCGCAATTGTTAAGTATGGCAAACAGCGTGGTTCGAGTACGAGATTCCTTCATGGCTTTTCAACCAAAATTCAACAGTTTAACATTAAATCACATATATCAAATCCAGATGCGCCAAAATCTTCACGAGAAAATACAAAAGGTAATAGATTCCGGTGGATAACCCTGAAACGAGTGTTTTAACGAAAGGCGGCATCGTTTTCTACCCGGCAACGAAATAGAAACATCAGCGAAACGATCGCAAAGTAGCGCGGAGCTCAATTTTTTTCCCCGACGGATTTGCATAACTCAAGAGAATGATTTCAGTTTAATTCAGAACTCCAGACCCATGAGAACGCGTCACATCTTCACTATTCATGCGCGGATAGAAAAAAACAAACCGCGAACGCAATCAACAGTTTTGATGATTCCACCACGGATCTCCCTGCGGAGGTGCATCACTTCTCCCCCGGCCCGATTTTACATCCTCACCTTAAAAGAGATTTAAAAAAAAAATAATAAAGAGAGCAGGAGTGGAGGATGGGTAGAGGAGGGATGGAGGAGGTGGAAAGGAGGTAGACAAGGGACGTGGCGACGATCGAAACGCCACGTTTGGGGTGTCATCATTACTATAATGACTCCGGGGTAAATATATTCCCCTTGGGGAGTGCGGTTTTTTTTTATTTTTTCCGCTCCCTCTCCATCACTCCTACCCTCCTCCCCCCACTCTTTCCGACCCTCTCACACTCTCCCCGACGAGCCCCTCAAACTTGCACACACGCTTTTTCCTTCCTCCCACCCTCTACTCCTCACCCCCTCCACAGTTCGCGCCCCAACACCGCCGCCGACGCCGCCGCCCCTCGAGCTCACGGCAAGGATGCGATGCAGGTGCCGCGTATTAAGAGTTATCTTAGGGAGTGGAGTCGGGGAGGAATCCGCGGAACCGGGTGGGAGGGCGAAATTATTTTGAAACCGCACCCAACTCGCTGAAGACCTTAATGTGGAGCGCAGTACTGTGTGGATCTGAGACATGGCCTTTTGTGATAAGAGGATGAGCGTGGATCTGAGACTTTTGAGATGTGGATGTTTTGCTGAATTGGGAAAGTCAGCTGGACAGAGGGGAAGACAAACGCTTACCCATTGTTAAACGAATTGCCACCAGAGAAACTTTAAACTTTTGCTAACTGAATTGTCATTTTATCAGAAATATTTCTCAAAATAATATTTTTTCTACATGAGTATGCCATTAAACGACACTTTAATACTGAATATGTAAATAAATTTTAATATTATTGTAAACTATGCATTGTGATTAAATAAAATTGGCAATTTTCCACAAAAAATAGAAATTTATTGATACGACCGGTTTCGATGCAACTACATCATCGACCATGAACCCTTTACCCCCGAGACTCTATGGTTTACCTAAACTGCATAAAAAAGATGTACCCATTAGACCAGTTGTGTCAAGTGTCAGTGCTCCAGTGCATAAACTAGCCACGAAATTAAACTCGATCTATCGACAACTCTCTGGCTTCAAACCCAGATTCTCTATAGAAAACTCCATTTCTTTAACGGAACGTCTTCTGCCCTTCACTGTACCACCCAACGCTAAGTTGGTATCGTTTGATGTAACTAATCTCTTCACTTCTATTCCCACGAATGATACCTTAAACTACGCTCGCAGTATACTAATGAACGCCAATGTGGACCAACCCCTCGTTCATGAATTATGTTCACTCCTAAAAATTTGCGTGGAACAAAATTATTTTTTATTTTGCGGCAACTACTATAGACAAAAGGACGGGCTAGCGATGGGGTCACCTCTTTCTCCACTCCTTGCCGAAATTTTCATGGACAATTTGGAGGACAAGATCCTAAGTAACTCCAAATTCAACAACAACATTTTATACTGGTACAGATATGTAGATGATATCTTGTGCTGTTGGACGGGCAGTGATAGACAGCTGGAAATTTTCTTTAAATTCATCAACTCCCTTCATCCATCTATAATTTTCACCATGGAATCGGGAGGGGGCAATAAAATCAATTTCTTGGATTTAACTATCGAAATTATAGACTAAATTTGACCAGATGATGATGTAGTTGCATCGAAACCGGTCGTATCAATAAATTTCTATTTTTTGTGGAAAATTGCCAATTTTATTTAATCATGTTATTCCACCATATCACGCCTGAAACGTCTCTTTTTATGCATTGTGAGACGTCAAAGTCCCGTTAGGACAGAAAACCATGATTTTATACAGTCATAGTATACTCCACGACGCGTATTGGAATCTTTCTTCATTTAAAGTATATTTTTATGTAAATTTTAAGAAAAATCTTCTGAGCGACAATTTATAAACAAAATTTTCATCTTTAAAAAATGAATTAAATATTTATTAAAGCCCTTTGATCATAATGCAACAATTTCAGAGAGTAAAAATCATTCGCCTTGACCGGGATCCGAACCCGGAT
Organism: Hetaerina titia; assembly: GCA_037158775.1. Lineage (NCBI taxonomy): Eukaryota > Metazoa > Arthropoda > Insecta > Odonata > Calopterygidae > Hetaerina > Hetaerina titia. The sequence goes on from CM073775.1 coordinate 57,785,623, forward strand.
CCCTCGATATCCAGCCGAGTGCTTTAACCAATTAAGCTACCGAGACGTCCTCTTACACTCTGAAATATTTTAGAACTACTTGTATTCTTGGAAAAAACGGCAATTATTTTTAGCCAATCGGAAGAGGATAATCACATCTCTAGTTCTCAAAAAAGTACAAAATAATTGGTAATTTCTCATCAAATTTGGAACAAAAGAACACAATTAAGCATTTTTGCCATTAACTAAAATGCCAGCATCTGAAAATTCACAGGATTGTGGATAAAACTAAAAAAAGACCAATGACGGTACCTTTCTGTGAAAACTCAACTTGAAACAATTTTATAAAATCGAGATGGATTGAACGATATCAATGGTTATGAATCACGAAATTATATTCTTGGACTGACAAGTTTCATCTGAAAACAATGGGGAAAATTATGATGATTGAGGAGGAGAAGCTGCTGGAGGAAATCCAAAAATGACAAAGACAGTGGACAGAGGAAACATTAAGTTGTGTTCAAAACCGTGATAGAATGGAGTGTGGAGAGCACTGAAAAGAGAATAGGAAGGTCTTCCTTAGAATATGTTACATTTTGGAAGACATGGGGATTCTGTTTTGAAGAGGAATAAGAAGAGGAAAGCAGAAAATTGAGAGAAAACCTCCGGTTAACAAATCTAAAAGATGCAACTAAGCAGAACAACTTCAACAAATTAATTAAAAGAAAAATTCACTCAAAATATCACGTATTAGCACGTTAAATACGTCACGATATGGACCTCCGAACACAAAAACAGACCGAAAATAATTAGTCTTTGGCTCGATTGTTTCATTTAACACGACGATATTAAACGAAATTGAATCATTTTATTCATACATAAAACTCGTACTTTCAAACGTCTGTGAGATAAAAATCGTGTTTACTGTTCAAGTATGAATAACATAGAACTTTCATCCGCTTTCCAAGTTGGGTTAATTTATATAGGCAATAAAAAGTATCCTGTAACGTCATGTCGGTCACTCGGTGGCCATCAACGGAGATAGTAAAGACCTTGACAGCGAGAAGACATCAGTACCGTTGTACTGTTCGATGTCAAATTACGATACGTCATTCGTCCACTCGTTTTTGTCCATTGACAGAAAAAAAGCCTTGCATAGGCAAGTGTTATAGAATTCTAGATGAGCAAGATGGAGTGTTTAGCTGTGGAATTTTCTAGTGACATTTTGTAGGCATTCTGCAATCCTGTCATCCTTTAAACATCCTTAGGTGTGTCGTTGGATTAGCGACATAGAATAAAAGAGAGAATAATCTTTTTGGACAGCATGGAGTGAGAGAGAAGTTAGGAAGAAACGAATAAAAATAATTTAGGGCAAACATAAGGAAGTTATAGTGATACATATAAGATATAGTCGTTCGGGACCATTCCCTGGCCAAAAAACCTACCATTAAATGGGTAGAGGACTTAGAATGAACTCAACTCGCCACGTTCCCCTCCCAATGCAAACCGCGGGTTGTTTGAATGAGTTGGAGGCGGACAAAAAAATTATGCCAAGGAATCGACTAGGCGAAGGCTGTTATTACACCATTATTTTCGATGTGCCCGTTTTCCCATACATTTAATACGGAGAATCATTCATCGCCTTCACTGGGGGAGACTAATGGCTGAGTCACAGAGTCGCCCTTTCATCTCCTTTCCCTCGTCCCCCCCCCCGGGCAAACTCCATCCGCCGCCACCCCTTCCTCCACCAGTCTCTTTCTCTCCCTCTCAACCCCATGCCTCACCTTCTCGCGACACCCTCAAGCGCCTCCTTTCACTCCAACCCCCGCCCCGATTTTGCTACCCCAAATACCCACCCTCACCCGCTCTCGACACTCGCGCCACTCTTTATTCATAACGGCTTTGAGACGTACTAACTAACCCAATGTCGGGGTTTGCTCGTCACTCAAGTTCCCAGAGCCAGGGCCGTCGTCACCTTCCCTCCCTTCTCCCCACGCCCCCTCTCATTTTTCAAGCCTTTCCCCGTCTTCCTCCTCTCGCGCCCATCCCCTTTTCCACGGGATCTTCCCCATTCCAGCACATACCCCGCCACCTAAACCCTTCGGCAACCACCTCTCCCCCCCCCCCCCGAAACCCTCGCCCCAACCAGGTGGTTACAGGGAAACTGATACTGAGCTGTCCCTTCCCCCATCCAGTTCCCTTCCCCACTCCCACCGCGCAACCCCTCATAAACCGTCACGGTCTCCCGCTTTTTATTTCAAGTGCGAGTGTTAAAAATAATTGCAAAGCGAGCGTTTCCTTGAATTTATTCTCTTTCTCTCTTTCATTCACTCACCCACCCACTCTCTTTACTCTCCCGCTTTCCACAGGTTAAAAAAAATATACACGTATATATTTTTTATGAATAAATATATATATATATATATATATATATATACACACACACATACACGTCCGAATTGAAATGAGCACGCGGAAAAGAGGGATATTATTTTTATTCGCATCCCGTAAACCATTGCAATTGCGACTTTGTTTATGCAACGTGTCAACACCGTGGATTATTTTATCCGCAGATACCAAACGATACAGTACCAAAGGATATTATTTTTGTGGAGTTAACTCTCGCCCATTCTCAAATATAAAATCTGATCGAGTTTTGACGAGGATTTAGGCATCGAAATTATGGAAAAATTATGGGTGATCCGTAAAAACTTTGATATGGAGCGTACAGCGCGGAAACGTGGTCGTGAAGCAGGAGGATAGACGCAGATTGAAGGCTTTTTAAATGTGGGTGTGGGGAAGAATGGAGAAGGTGAAGGAAAGGAAAACAAATGAGGAAATATTGGAGATGGTGGATGAGGAGAGGGGTTTGTTGAGAGAAATCCTATGGAGGCAGGAAAAATGGATGAAGGGCGTATTGAGCGGTAGTGGAATGTTGAAGAACGTGAAGAAGGAGGGGAGAATGTTGGGCAAGCGAGGAAAGGGCAGGAACAGGATAGGGATGTTGGACGGGATGAGGGGAGGAAAGTAGTACACAGAGATGAAGAGCAACCTGATTTCGAGTGGGTTATTGTATTTGATTTTGTTTGGAGCTACGAAATGTTTATTTACTAGCTGTGTCCATCCAAAAAACCTACCTTAACCGGTAGATTTCCTTAAAAAAATGAGTGATCGCTTCCCGAAACTTCAAGTAAAAATCCATGGGTGTGACGGTGATGTGGTGGTTATCTTTGCTGTCTCAATTTAGATAAATTACTACTTATAGAGGTCGCAAAATGCTTAAGAGCGACTTGAGCATCGAGTAGAAACCAGAAGAGTATGTTTCAAAATGTACGAGAATGCTTCCCTTCAATCGAAAGAACACATCAGCATATCTCTAGTTACTTGTAGAGCATTCAAATTTGTATAGCGGGACAGGAAAATATTTTTTTAGTACCGTCACCTAAGGCTTAATATGAATAAAAAGCAGAAATAGCATACAGTGAGCCGTCTCAAGGAGTCTAGCATTTCTCAAACAGTACACAGTGAAAAAAAATCACCGTGACGAAAAAGTGAATTATACACATTGTTTCTCATTTTTTAAGATTTATAACTGTATATTCTGTGAGGATTTCGGATCCAACGCTGAAAACATTGATTCAATTTTTTTAGAAAAAAATTTAAATAAAGATAATGTCCGGTAAAAAAAACTGCTTCAAAAGGCCACAATACTTCACACAATTACTTGAAATACAAGCTTGTGGAGAGGAAAAAATATTTAATTCAGGGTCAACTTTATTGCAAATGTATCAAGCGTGCGAGTGACTGAACGAGAAATATTTTATTATTTACCCGCCTTACATTGATCCTTGAGTAACTTTCACAAAATTTCCACAGAAATTGAAGAAAACCTATAAATTTAAGACACAATCAATATAAATTATCCCAAAATTCCACTACCTCCAAGGTTTTTCATATATATTTCACCTCGTTATGCCATAATATCACCTGGAACTCTTCAGTACCTGAAAAAAGCCTCGGGTAAGGGTCCATATACGAGTATTGTTTAATTTCTGATGAGGGAATAAAATTTATGACAAAAACGAAAGTTTAATCTGAAATCACAAAATGTAACACCAAAACCTATTACCCTCTCTCTCCTAATCAATCTAAAATACAATTGTATATAGGTATTAATTTTCAATCATTGCCAGCGAAATTTTAATAAAAGTAATCATCTATTACATACTCCCTCATGGTTTTTCTCTAAATTTAATGGTTTCACTTTCTTTCTCTCATAAACGATATCCTCTCCATTAATGCGTGTACGTAAGAATTTATCGAAACATTCAACATGATGTTTTCCCGTAATCAGTGATAATCCGTTCCATTATCGCATTCTTTTACGATATAAGTTCCTTCTCACCGCTCAACCGCGTGGCTGTTCTCTCTCTCCCCTCTCCCCCGGCGTAAAGAATCAAAGTGGATCTGATTTAATAGATATTCAGCCACTTTTTCCGACCACTGAACATCAAAACTGAGCAAAAATTGCTCTATTTTCGCTCCGAAAAAAAAATCATTTCTCGCCAGCGTTTACAGCTCTGAAATTTAAGCCGCGCTAACTCAGGATAATTAGATATAAGGCTCCACTAAAAGTTCAAAAATATCTCCCTCAAGCACCAGATTGTGAGGAAGAGAGTCCCTTTTTTTACGCCCCCCCCCTAAAACCTTCTTCCTCTCCCTTTCTCGAAGTAGAAAAAAAATAAATTGAGCACAAGGGAGGGAGGAGAGGGGGAGGGAGGGAAAGAGAGAACAGAAGAGTACCCACCTCCCCATTACGTGGAGGAAACCTGTCTTACCGTCTAAATCCCCCTTTTCGCTTACCTCAAGGGCCAACAAGAGAGTTCATATATAGTCCCTTTACGGTACGGCGGCATGGCCATTCCTATTACGCCCCATCCCTGGCGAACCCTCCATCCTACCTTTCACTCCACCCCTCCAAACTTCTCTCCTTTCCTTCATTTCCCCCTTCTTCTTTATCCCTCTCTTTCGCGTCCGTGCCCATATATACCACCTCCCTCTTTCTCGCCATCCCAGTCCTCCTATCCCTAAAACCTTCCCGGTGTACCACCACCCTCCCGGTCCTATCTTTCCCTCCTCCTCTCTGTTGCCGCTCTGGGGCAAGCCAATTTCCACACTCCCACCAATCCACCACACACACACACACACGCCCGCGCCAGCGCAACCCCTCCCGAGGAAGGAATTTCATCTCCCCCCACCCTCCTCCTAACACACACCCTCCCCCTCTTTGCCAAACCCTCCACGCCCACGACCAACCCCCCCTCCTCCCGCCCCCACCTCCTCTCCTTTTCGCCCCCATAGCTCCAAACCCATCTAACTGCTCAAGATGGGCCATCTGTGGCTGAATGCGGAGGAAATGTCCTATTTAACGCACCCAGGAAAGTTCATTAACTTGCAGATATTATGTAAAGGCCTTTCGCCATTCAACGGGGAGACCCCATACTGCTTGAAATCACCTTCATCTACTGCCATCATATTAATCCCCCGTCTCTCCTTCCGCAACTCCTCCTCAACCCCCCCCCCCCGCCTCCCCATCTTTTTCATTCCCCCTCCTCATCCTCCTCACTTCTCGCACTGCTTTCTCCTCCTGTGCCGTCGTCTCTTCTCTTTTCCATTTCCTCTTGTTCGACCTGTTCCATTGTATTGCCTCGCCTCATTCGCGCTCACCCTCGACGTTCTTCCACTACCCTCCCTATCCTTCCTTCTCGCATCATGTTAAATCTGTCTGATCTTTCGTAACATTGTTGTTCCCTCCCCGACGTCGTTTTTAACCTTTATTTATTTATCCTGTAGCTCAGAGAAAAGTGTTCAGTTCTCAGTCTTTGTCGGCTGTTCAAAACGCTGCGATTAATTAGTCAAAGTGAATTTATTTCGCTTCCTTAAACTCATTTCGACGGGGTTTAAAAGAAAAGCTGGAACTGCGACGGATTTAACGCCCCGGAAAGGTGTCCTCTCTTCGGTATCATGTTTCCCATGATCCCGAGGTCAAAATAAAACGTTTTAATTCCATATTAGTTGTCTACACTCAAGAGTGTTGCAGGTTTTTGGAAACTATGGTTTCATTTCGCTGTGTCTAGCTTATCTTCGCAAAGATTTGAAATCCTGGCACCGTGAAGGGGCGTCAATGTGAGCAGTATGCGTATTGCAATCCGGTTTTGGTCCGATTTAATTTGTGCTGTGCGCTTTGGAAAAATTTTAATTACTGCTTAAACCGGAATTTTTCATGCATTTAATGCTCAATTGCTTAAAGTCAGAATAAAATTCACAATACTTATTATTTTTGGTTGTCTACCGTTAAGGATAGGTTTTTGAATGGGTAAGGACTGAAGAAGAATAGATTTAGCACATAGCCTAGCAACAAAAAACTTGCCACCTCGCAACACTACAACTATTATTATTGCAACTTAATTCATCCCTCTTCACACCCATATCTCCAAACCCTTCAGTCAACGCCTATCATCTTGCGTCGACGACCATGCTTCCGAACAAATACAGAAAACCACGCTCAGAAAAGAAAAGTTTCCGCTACCCTCTTCTTAAAACACTTACTCAAAGTCTATGTTATCTCTTTCTTTTTTTCTTGAGAGAACTTATTTTCCTAACGCAATTCTACCACTTTGACCATCTCGGTTCAAAACACATCCAAGAAAGTTAAACTGTTCCACCTATTATACTTTTTCCCCCATCTTAACGGTTAACTTATATCTCCTCTTTATTGAATAACTCATAAAATGTACTATATGTTGCATAAGTTGAATATCATCTCATACCCGTCACGCTGATTTTCTAATGCGCTCAGCGATGACTATAAACCCTTGGCTGACGTTCCCATAAAAGATTCTACGGTTCAACAAGAATTAGATAAAGAATGAAAAATACAAGCATAAAACATACCTGTATTCAAGAACCCTTAAGTTATTGCTAACCTCAATGAATCAGTGGCCATAAATACTGACGCAGTTCTTTTGCTTCATCATCATCATCAGTATTTCAATGCTACGATAGGTTTACTGCAGCCCTCCATTCTACTCGATGTAATGTCAATTCCTTCAATCCCTGACACCTTCTTAATTTTTCCAATGTACATCTCTTGGTCTTCCTCGTGCAATATTTCCTTCTATTTTCCTTTCTCTTATATTCCTAATCAATCCATTGTGCCTCAAAGTGTGTCCAATCCATCCATTTCTTCTTTGCCGTAGAATTCTCCATATGGTCTTATCCTCTTCTGCTCTTCTATATACTTCCTCGTTCCTCACTTTGTCTGTCCATTTAATCTTCAGCATTTTCCTCCAGCACCATGTTTCAAAGGCTTCTATTCTTCACTGGTCCACTTTTCCAATGTTCCAAGTCTCGGAAACATAGAGTGCCATACTCCACACGAAAGTCTTGACGAACTGTTTCCTTGTTTCCAGCTTTAGGTTCTGTGAACAGAGTAATTGCCTCTTCTTCATGAATGTGTTCTTAGCTTGGACTTTTACTCGGTACTTACATCGATTTTCGCTTTTTTTCGCTCGTGCGAAAAAAAAATATTTGAACTAAATGAGCTAATTCTTTTGTATCGTTCGTATTTTTATAAAAATGTATCTAAAACATCCTAAAACAATCTAAATCTAAAATGTATCCTAAAAACATATCCTATCTTTGCTGTATTCTTTTCAAAGTAAGATACGTCAAACTGCTAGCAGCCACGTGGGCTATGTCGTGCGAATCTCTCTCATCGACTGATCTGACAAATTTCATACTTTCATTTTAGTCTTCCCTTTAATATCATGTACATTGATATTGGGCATTAATCCATCATGAAATTCCTTTACATATTTTACAAGTTGCCAAAGTCCTGGTTCAATAATATCGCATATACATCGTAAGCCTAATCCAACTCGCTACAATTTTGATACCATTTCTTCATACAAATATTTGGTCCCGTCGGATGCAAGCGAGGGATGTGTTTTCGCTTTAACATGGGAATTGTAACTTTTTATTTGACACACTAAGGGGCCATTTCCCCGGTCTCAAGTACACATAAAACTTGTTGATTTGCCCGACAGATAACATTACCTTCCGGAGCTTGATTAAACATCGTTATCGTCATCCATTTCTTGCCCACGGCCGATATATTATATTTGTACAACCGCACCATAATGCGACGTAACTAGCGGGACAGCGCGGCGATAAAATTTGGATGACTGATGGAAGCCGAGATTTCAAACGTTCCAATTAGTCTTTATTGGTGTCCGCGTTTAATTGCTGCCTCCAGCCCATGCTGCTAGAAACCCCTCTGGGGTTTAATATCATTGACGTCATCAATTTATACATATGCATATATATATATATATACATGTATCATACCGCTACTGGCTGCGAAAATCGCATAATTTACGACAGATTATCGCTTTAATTGAGTTGCAATGGCACATATGCCCAGACGAAATGGGGTTTAATGAATCCTACGAGCGCAGATTACACTGGGGGGTGGGGAAGGAATATTTTCGACCGTGATCATTAGCAATGGCCTGTCGTGGTCCCGAATAAGGTGATTCCGATAGCCTTTTATTTTTATTTGAAAAACATTCAGATAAATTCAACTTGGACTTAGTTTTTTTTACGTTTTCGGAATTACTATCACGAGTACTCGCATAATCCGGTTTTCAAGATCAATATGGCTTCTGTGTTTAATGACACATCAACAATCTCAAGATTTGATCAATTAATTGTAATTTTAAGTCCACTTTATCAAAGATTTTTTTAAGTAGCTTGGAAATCGCATAAAATTTACAAAGAACGTGAAATAATTACTCAATTCAGGGACTACCATTTTCACTTCTGTATATTTCAGTGAGTGACTTCCTACTTGCCAGTAGTGAATGAATGAGCGTCCCATTTGATTTTCATGAACAATGCGTGAAAGAACCTTAGGTGACCAAAAAATGTATGAAGATTTTTTCCCTTCCGTAAACTTTGTTAAAATAAAATGAAACGCATAAATTGTACATTGATATAATTAAAAATGAAGCTTCCACCTAAATCACGAATAAAAAAACAACATACATCATTTACACTAAGATGAATGTTCACTTCCATCAAGTACGTTAATATACGAATCCTGAAAAAAAAATATTGATAATTAAGACTGAATAATGTTTCCATTCACTACGCTCGAACTTCTGTTGTATCGCCAAAAGTAGAGCAGGCGATTGCATATGAAACGATTTAAATATACGGTTACGAAGTTCCCGTATTAGAAGATGTCGAGATTATAGTATAATTAATTTAAGAAATGGCATCAACATTAAAATCATTCACCTAAACGACGTCAAGCACCTACTATTATTCTGCAATAAGAAATACTTTCATGAAATTTGGCTTTGCAGGTTATTTTATTTAATAATTTTCTTAATAAAGTTGAATGATCGATTCAGTTATACCCTGAGCCTACCTTATAACAGTATTTACTAGTTTACGGGTTACAAATAGTCACAACTAATAGCAAGGATAAGGGAAACAGTGGTAATAAACTCAATTATTTCTTAATTTTGTTCGCACAGTTCTTGCGCTCACACTGCTCTTCGAATAAGTGTAAGATTTGAGGGGACTGTAACTCCTATTAGAGGGGAAGATTGCTCAAAACTGTACCAAGGAAAAATAGATTCGTCATCCAATATTAATTGCAAATGAATTCTATTATATGAAGTTTATTATATACTTTCTGAAGGGTACTTCGACCTGAAACTTTTAATTTCTTACTGCAATCAGGGTTTCCACCACTTCCCTAGTCTTTTCCAATGGCAATATCCTTTGATAATGGTAAAAATCACATGCTAAAATACGCTACATGTTTGCAACCTCCACACTGGCCTAGTTTCTAAAAAAAAAGTCACCAAATTCACAATATCTGCCTCCAGCGTGGAGTTGTTTCATTTGCTTATCACCAGTAACTTACTCGACAGCTAGAACTTTGAGTCAAGAAATAACTGGATATTATAACCTCCTCGAAATATATAGCGAAGCTAAAGGATATGAAAAATGTAACGCTTCTCAGTACAGTATCTGTTTTTTCTAAATGTTTTAAATGTTTTAAAACGTTTCTAAATGTTTTAAACTGGTTTTATCAAATACAGCGTTTCAAACTTGTACCAGGCTGATCTATCAATCTACTAATTGTTGCTGTGTTTTGACCCTCTTTCCTACGAACAATAAAAAGAAACTTTTCGGGTGATTGGAAAGGAGAGACCAATCTATATTGGGCTTGCAATTCTAAGAAAGTCAGTCTTGAAAGCTGAGCAGTAAATGAGCTTTTTTATGACAAAAACCCTGGAATGAAATACTCTCGTAGATCTTTGTGGGAAGCGACTAGAAAATTAATTGCAACAACTCGCGCACCATGAGTAAGGGAGGGGAGGAAGGAATGGGCGAGGATGGGGGGGAGGGCGTAATCTAAATTTTCGGGTGAGGGGAGTGTTTACCAAATAAGGATGGAATCCGAAGATGATGAGGTGGGGGAAGGCCTGATTCTAAATGCAAAATATGGGGATGGAGGAATAGAGAACAATTTTTAAGAAAACAAAAGGGGTTGCATGACGAAATTTCCCGTTTACAGGTATCTGGGAAGTGATAATAGTGTATTATTGGATCGCTGGATGGCCCATTAGTGTGCAATTCTACGTTCCTCTGAGGAGAACTCACCGCAGAAGATGCACACAATATGTGTTGGATTGTGCTTCAGTAAAGAAAACTCAAAAACGACAATGGAAGCTACCTGTTTATGTATAGAAAATTCATCCTCTTACCGTTTGATACAAGACGAAAACTAGCTGGTTTTTCATTTTAGAAAAATATGTTATCCAAAGTCTGTTTGGAATAATCGTATTTAACATTGAAGTGCCAATAAAATATTCGACCATGGACTCTCTGCTTATGAAACTTCCAGTAATGGGTAAATATAAACCTGTAGGTGCATTCGATATTCTTTACAAACAGTAGATGTCAACAAAATTTTGACGTTGTTAGGGAGTCGCGAATATATCCAAAAGTCGACATTTACGTTAAAACAAAACATTGCAACACACAAATATTATTGATTAAAATTGGCAATTTTTTTCCTTTTCTTTAGCAAAAAAGCGGAATGTGATGACAGAAACCGTAAGTAAAGATGCCGGGAAAACTAGTGAACATTTTTATATGGAGCGTAGTTTTATATGGTTTTAAAACTTAAGTTGTTGAGGCAGAAGGATGAGCGTAGAATGGAGGCCTTCAAGATTTTTTCTGTGGAGAAGAAAGTAAAATGAAAAACTGATGGAAAACGAAAAGAAATTATGAAGATTTAGGGTAGGGGAAGAGAGAAGGTTTTTGGGAGAAATCCGAGAAAGGCAGGACAAGTGGATGCAGAAGCTACTGAGAGCCACTAGGTTGCTGAAGATGATAATAGAAAGGAGAATTCAGGGTGAGTCAGGGGGAGGATGATAATTAGTATTTTGGATAGAATCAACAAAGGTTGACAGTATGCATAGATAAATTTGTATGCATTGTATCTTCGACAGCTAAATGTATCTTACTCTTAACCACGGAGTCAATGTCGTTGACGTAAAGAAAAGATAAAATAAGTCCGATAACACTTCAAGTGTCCCCTGGGGGACACTTGAAGTGACTTACACAGCTTTACAGCTAACATCTACGACTAATCTTCGAACCAGACCATTCAAAAAGCCTTTGACCCAGTCCAGAATATTTTCATGTATGCCATAAGCTTCTAGCTTTATGATTAGTTTACTATGAGGTACTTTGACGAAAAACTTTTAAAATTTAGGAAAAACGTATCCACTGGAACATTGCTCTCCCCTTAACCTAAGATATCATGGACAAAAAGGTATGATTTCTATTTACGGTGCTATTACCGAAGCTAGTTCCTTAAATATACGAGATGGTGTTTGATCGGACCCGGAGGATATTTTAGGATTTATATTTTTCAGCAAACGTTCTATTCCATTACACGAAATTTCAATTTTGGGCATCAGTTGGTAAGCAACGATTTGGTAAGCTATCGGAGACATTCGGTGAGACATTGGTGAAGACGCTTTGAAATACCTTATAGCCTTATATCAAATGGGGAGTACTCTTAACTATATTACAAAATATACTCTCAAATAAAGTACAAAATATTCTAACATACTGGTCTCGAAACCGAATTCTTTCCCCTGCCACTATATTAACGAACCTCCTGCACATGTAAAAAGCTCTCTGCTAACACTTCCCTAAGAAAAATATCTTTTTAGTGATCTAAAAGAAGACATTTTCACCATTAAGATTATTATTACTTGGTAACCTACCATTTAAAGGTAGGTCTTGGAAGACCAGACAGACTGAAAATCGCTATATTCTTACTGACTTTTAATAATAAAACCACCACTAGCTATATTCTTAGCTTTTTATAACAAAACACTTCATGACACCCCTAACTACATTACATCTTTACTACTTACATCTTACTACATTCTTCAATTCCGCATATTTTCATCCTCACCTTCAATCATTCCTTCCAATATGCCTAACTTATTCGTTCCCTTGCCTCGTTTAATTTACGCACCCTTCTTTATCGCAGTCTTCAACATTCCAGCGCCGATCAAAATACTCTGTATCCACTTTTAATGCCTCCTTTGGATTTTTTCCAAAGAACAATCTCCCCTCGCCACCATGCACTAGCACTACGTTTGTTTTTTTTTCCTCCAATTTTACCTTTTCTATCCTTCTTCACTCTCAAATATACACATATGTACATACAATATACAATTAATATTTCACGTTAATTTACGTTTATGCTCTTCATTAACCACCTAGCATATATTTTTCATTTTAGTTCATTTTGACCGTCGATTCCCGGTTTTTCAGCTCCTTCGTAAACTGAAGAGTTGTATAGAAATGATCACAAAATTTTAACTGAATTCTTGACCAATTTTCTTCAATGAAACTGGAATTTTTCCAGGGGTACGCTCTCTGATTTAACCTCGCGATTAAAAATACCTAATCTATTATTCTTTTGTCTCATATAAAATAAATTGCTTGAAATTTTCGCACCCTTTTAATACGTTTGACGACTTACGCTAACCTGATATTCGAGATTGACGAATTTTCCTGGAAAGTATCCAATACTAACTACTCAATCTAATGATTTGAAATAATTTACGTGACCCCAAAATTTTTTAAATTCTACAATTAAAAACTTGCGCTTAGAACCGCAAAAAAAATAGACCTACTCAAAAGATAACGGTTACATGGATGAACCTATGCCATGAAACAATTGCTATTGCCTTTTAACGACCGTTAAAAGGTAATAACGGTGACACGAGTGCAAGGAGGCTAAACTTGCGATTAAAGAAAGCCGAATAAACGTAAAGAGCAGGGAGGGGAGGATGTGAAAAGGAAAACAAGCAAATGGGGGAGAGAGGGCGAAGGGATGACCGAAGAGTGATTTTCACTACTCATCAACACTTGACGCCTTGAACGTCTCTTTATTTAGAGAGAACGAGGATAGGGGTGCGGGAGAATTTTATAAGGGTAGAGAGGGAGAAAAATTAAAATATATATATTTTTTGAAGGCCTCCAGAGAGAGGGAGGGAGGGAGGTATATGAAGAAAAACAGGGAAGGGATGAAAATAATGAGAAAAATTCTTGCCTGGGGAGAAATAATAAAGCGAAAAAAGAAAAAAGTAGGCAGATGGGGAGAAACGCATGGCAGGGGATGCTGGGTGTTGGCATTGTCTTTAGGAACTACCGATGCTTCTCGCCCTCGTTCACCCCCTAGGTCACCCCCGAAGTCTTTCACCCCACCCCTCCCCCCAAACATGCCTCCACAAAGGGAAAGAAAAAGTCTGCGTCGAAAAATGGCAGTGTTAAGAAGGGGATACCGCTAGGAGGGGAGACGATATGGAAACAATGAATACACCTTCCAGGCGTGAGTCGTAAGGATCGCGGCCTCAACTTAACTTTTCATTTTTAAGGTGGCATAAATCCTCGAAGGATCATCTTCATTTGGCATGTATTAGGTTGCACCATGAAAAGGTTAAGGACTACGTAATGAAAAAATGGAGTTGTTTATATTCCCAGGAACCCCGTTCTGAAAACATTCCAGCACCAGAAGGTTTACGGCGCAATCATTTGAGACGTAAACAGCTTACGAATTATGATCTGTGAGATTATGTACCATAATGGTTTTGTGGCCATAGATAATCGAAAATTGAATCTTACGCATGCGCGGATTTCATCCAATATTTTACCATGTATTCAATATGAAAAACTTGAGTGGCAGAGCAGCTGATGATGGAATAAATGTTTAATTTGTGAAAATTGCCTCTTCATTTGTTATGCCGTCAACCACACCAGTTACTGAAGCACAAAAAATTCCAATTGCATTTTCCAATGAATGCTCGCACTTCTCAAGAAAAAGCTCCGGGAAAATTATTTTCGTGAAAGGTTACAATGAAATGCATAAAAAGCACACGCATGCATGTGCGTGTGTATGTATGTATATATATATATATATATATATATATATATATTGGCCATACTTTATGAACAAACCTCATAATAAAGAATATATATTGGTTTTATTAAAAGAAATATAAATTATTTTCATTAATAATGAAGTACCACTCCCAATAATGGATGTATTTTACGAGCGTGTGAAACCAAATCTTAAAAAAAATTTTGACGTTCTATCTAATTTGAGGGCCACCATAAAATGTTTTCATTAGCAGCATGAATGTAGGAATCGGTTATATACTCTCCTTTTTTAGGGTTCTTGAGGTCAACTCTAAGATTTATGTACCAGGTTCACACTTTTTAATTTAAAGTTTGCGACCATTTTGTGATCTATTGTGCCATCCAAGTGTTACATAATTGACAACTGATACGTTTTCTGTACTTTTACGAATGAGCAAAGACTGCCGAACACCATTAGGAAAATCTAGTAGAACATTGAAATAACTTCAACTAAGAAGGTTTTCGAAACAACGATATTTTCCCCATGGCCAAACCGAATGTGTGATACGTATATTCCTCTAGTCAGGATATTACCGATGCGAGTCTCCGGAGTGTTGACTTGTAAGTATGCTTACAGGGTATGTGAAAAGGAAAACGGAAAGGGTTGGGCGGCTAAACACAATATGGCCTCTGACTTGAGATGGCGAGAGAGATACTCACAGATGTGTATTGTCGATCTGCCCCGGATGGCCACGACAAAAGACTTTCCCGACTCGCAGACAATAATTTTCCCTCCGAGCGTGCTGTGTCACTCGAAGCGATCATCTAGTGTCCCGAGTAGTTCCGTCTCAAGAAGAAGAGGACGCAAGTACACACATAACCTTCCCACTGACAAAACCTTTTGCAGCGATTGAATGAATTCCTTCTCGACGCCACTTTTCTTATGGGAGAAGGGCGTGGAAAGCAAGGAGGTTGCAAAGGGTCGAAAAGGATGGAAGATGCCATCCTGCTCAGAACAAGAGGCAGGAGCGGCCACCGGAGTCGTACTAACGTAGCCTGGTGGATCATCGGTGCCTCTTTGAGAGGTTGCTCGAGCGATCGCATTTGCGAAACGCTGCGTTCCTTTTTCCAGGCGTGTGTTTCACACCAATGGTTTCCTTTTCCTAAGTTAAAAACACACTTGTTTGGCTGTGACTTGGATGAATCACAATGATTAGCATGAACTTAGAAACATCATATTAATAACTCAGCTAATTAGTGTACTTGAAAAATATTAATTGGTATGATGCTTAGTGAGCAAAAATCAATGTCAACCACTTATCAGTTCTACTTCATAAACAGTATGTAGCTGTCTCACTCGTGCAATTCGACTTTAAGATATTGAGAACGACAAATGCCGCACGATAACTCCGAACTTATTTTCACGAATTTTCATCTTCGAATTGGATCGAACCCTACTTATTATTTATTGTTTGAGCAACCGTTTGTAACTTCAGCCCCAATCGTCTGAAAACCTGAAGACGGCAAATTAAATCGACTTCCAGGTGTAAAATAACGCTTTAATTGTACAAAGAGTAAATTTATCATGTGGGTAAGAGGTCGTGCGGAGATTTGGGCGTTTCCCATAATTAAAATCACAGTCTAAAAAATAATTAATGAATTTTTTTTAATTAAAAAAAAACATTTTGCCACTTCTTTTACGTTTTTTTTTCAAATTACTCGCACTTTTCCACCAATCGTCATGTGGTCTTAAATGCTTCCTCCCATCCCATCTCTTTACTCAATTTCATTTGCAGCAAATAAAATCGAATATGCAAGCAAAATACTACTGCCATTACAAAATACGTACAAAGACGTACTATCATCAGGGAAATAAATAATCCGGCATATTAAGCTTTTACGAAAAAAATAAAAGCTTAAAGCAAAAAAAAAAACAAAGAGTATACATTAATTTGGCACAATTATAGAAAAAGGTATCACCATGGAGATTAATTAGAAAACGCAATTATGTTGTTGTTACAGAAAGCTGCAGTCAGCTGCAAGGATAAATTTGCTAACTAATAATTATAACGGAATCGGTCCACGAGCGCTGCTTGCTTCATCTACGGTTAGATGTTATAGTCATTCATTTGTCGTTGAATATTTATAACTGCATCTTTTATGACTCTTGTCCTTATGGAATATTTTTTAAACTTGTTATTCATGAAGTGCAACCTGAGAAAAGTTACACACAAAATTACTAGTGATCTGAGTTTTTTTATTTATATTTATTATTATATATTTATGTTTATAAATATTTATATATTTATAAACAGTGTCGTAATTTACAGCTCGAAAATAAAGGTTACCCTAAACGTTTCTTTAAAAGAATTTTTCAGTTAACAAGAAGCTAATCGTGTCTTCGAATGCGATTACACATCTAAAGAGGTCGAGTATATACATCCTTCAAAATGGATCTCCTTAATTCCTGGTTTAAGAAAAATTAAATAAATGCAAGAAATGCCTAATTTCTTTTCTTCCAGGCCACTCATCCGATATCATTATCTTCCTTCTTTCCGATTACACTTGAGATGGCCGTAAAGGTCACCACAGGCAGAGAACAAGGGAACCTCATGTCAGAGAACAAAGAGCGTCTTGACGTTCTGCTTCGCATTGTCGTTGGGTTCTCCAAAGCAATGAATAAAAGAATCACAGCTGATATGCATTGATCTATTCAAATGGAAAAATAAAGGTTTTGTTATCAGGAAGGGGGCGTAATAGTGCTCCTCCATCCCGAGAATGAAGATCAAAGGAAATATCATTCCCTTGAGGGCAGATGAGTTTTATACATCAAGACACTTACTTACAAGGCTTACAAAATAGATGACAGAGCAAATCAAGGCGGCCAAGTATGAAAACTGACTGAACTATGCGAATTTTCCAAAGTCGCAAAATATTGGCCTAATATGTATCCGTTCTTTCACTTGAAATAATATATTTACTTCAAGTGCCGACGTATTTATTGTCCATAGTAACCGTAAAATACCAGAAATCTTGTATCGTGTATATTTGTTTATTAAGTGAGCTAAACGCTAAACATTAATGTAGTATAAAACCACATTATGTGTTTTTAATTATTATAATTTAATAAATAAATTATATATACATATATATATTATTAGGTAATCTACCGGTTAAGGTAGGTTTTTGGATGGACACAACTATATATATATATATAGTTATATGTATATATATATACTATATATATATATGTTTCTATCAATAAGAAGAACTTAATGGACTTAGGTATACAAATTGAGCAATTATATCTACACTGTTTTCAAATCTCCATTAAAAATTACGTCATCGTGTCTAACTGCAAAAATAGTCGCTGATTTCATGATTATATTCACTAAACTCACTATCCGGCTTCCTCACCATCAAAAACAGAGCGAGGAAAGAAAAAAAAACAAGACGATAATGATTCCGACATAGGAAACGGCGGCCTAAATCAATTGCATACATAATTTATTTCAGGAAGTCCGCATCGCAATCGCCGACTCCACGCGATATTTTCCCACCACAAGCGGTTAAATAACGACACAATTTATTCCGAGGCCCGGGCTCAATGCGGCGTAATTCCGTCCCGAAACATCCCCCAAGTCATTCGCGCAATATTTCCAAAGCTCCAGACACATCGTCTCACTACTAATCTCTCGTCACACAAGTCTTTTCCGTCGGGACGGCGATAGGCGGTGCTCGTTATGCATCCGCTTCATCGCGCCGAAAGATTGCGTGAGAGCTGATTTCGGGGGAGGGCCAAATGAAGGAAGAAGGGCGGGGGGAGGAGGAGGATGGGACTGAGGTGGCTGAGGGTGGCGGAGGGGAAGAGAAGTAGGACGATGGTGTTTGCGGGGGGAGTAACGATGCGGTGCCGGGTTAACGGTCGGATGGGGGAGGTTGCGTGAAGGGTGAGAAGGGTGACGAGGAAAACGAGGGTAACGGAGAGCGGGGTGTTTCGCGAGGAGAAGGCGGTGGGGGTCGGGAGGAGAAGGCTCGTAGAAAGACGCCAGTGCCTCCTCACCCTCCCCTCTCCCTCGAGAATAGAGAAGATTCGAATTCTGGGAGGGAACAATTTGAGAGGCCAGCGGTTGTTAAACCCCACTGGGCTTCGAGCTCCGGAAGATACCCTCCTTCAACTTTGTATACCTCCACTAAATTTACTTCCCCTGGATTTAATTTCCACAACAATCCACCATTCCCTTATTCAACTTTATTTTGAAATGGGTTCCTTGGGCTATTAATGACTGACTACACAACACCACCAGTGCCGTCAGTGGGGAAATAGACAAAAGGATGTTACGTAGGACACCAAACATTAAGACTTTGGCTGCTGACTTGATCATAGAATAACGTATCTAATTCCAGCAATCGAAAGTCCTACGAGGGAAGCATTTCCACCCGTATCCGTCTCTTTCATAAAGACAACTGATTGAGTATTAGTCATTAGATTCGCATTGATTTTCACTAGTTACCTTCTCTCGCGTCCTAGCATTTTTTCCTCATTTAAATTAAAATTTCTATGGATTCCAAACAATGAACCGAAAATTAATGCCATCAAAAACTCGCTCGAGTTCTTATCTGGTGTGTATCCAAACAGATAAATGAGACACCTCTAGCCCACCACACAGAGAGAAGAAAAGCAGCAAGACGATAATTTAACGGCAGTATCGTCCTTCAATAACGCAGGAGAGCCAAGAGTGAGAGGACATTAGGGGTGAGGATTGATTGCTTTCACGACCAGCTTGGTTGGCTGGGGAGAGTGGGTGTTTGATTTGAAAGGTGGAGAATCATGAGGGTTTGGCGAAAGATTGGGAGGGGGAATGGGAGAGTTCGCTCGTGGTCAGGTGGAGGGGGGTACTTCATTGGAGTTCAGGACTATGTGAGTGTCCCTTTGTGAGTAGGTACTCAGGGATGAAGGATGAGATGACAGGTGAGTGATTGGGGTTTAAATGGCAAATGCTTAAGAGAGGAGATGGCGTTGGGAAGTGATAAGTGCTCGGCGCTGTGAGGTCGTTTACAGGCGGACCGGTAGTTTGCCATCGAATAACTTGAAAGGCTGCTCTGATATTTTAATGCTGTCGAAAAAATGAATGGAACTTGGAGGAATATAAATCTAAGAGTAGGTAATTTGCGGAAAATATTTCTAGAGCACATTCAACGCTTCCCTAAGGAACTTTTACGCTGCTGAAGATCAGAAATCGGTATCACAATGCGCAACCTTTATTGAATGGTCACGCAGACGGAAAACGAGCCAAGGAAGGATGCTAAGAACCACTGCTCTGACCGTAAAGTGAAAGCGTTTAAATAAAAAGTGAGAGCCTCCGGACATTCCCATGTCTCACACACCATCGTAAGAGGGACCTAGGTACTAACCGACTTATCAGAACGCCAAACGGAGAGTTTCCAGTAAAACCGCGATAAAGGCGAACAATGACACGAAAAAATAAGAAAACGTAAATGTTGACAACGAACAATGAGCGTGGGATCATTATGGTGGGATTTCGGCTAACAAATCAGCAATGTGTGTACCTAAAACCCTTCCCCCCCGGCATGTGACGTGGCCTTGAGGAACCTAGGGTGCGACTGAAATCTGGTCCGGGAAGGGATAAAGAAGGGGTGTGGGCCAAAGGGTAAATCAAATGAAGGAGAGTTGAAAATGAGTGGAGAGGAGGTTGGGCTATGGTTGCGCGTGTGGGGGAGGAGAATTTCCGAGGGGAGGGACGGGGGTGGCATGATGGGAGAAGAAGAGAACAATAATGCAATCACGAGGGAGAACACGAATGGTGAAGAAAAGAGAGGGGGGAGGGAGGAGGGGGGGTGGGGAAATGGAACCGGGGCGCTTGGCCGGGAGGAGTAATCAAGGCCCACATTGAGCGAGGAAGTCGTTTGATGAGGTCCCTTCTGGCGCCATCTTCAGCCAGCTCACTCACACACACACATACCTGCAAACATCCACGACATTCACGCCCAGTGGCGGTGCAGCACCGTTCGCGTTCCTCTAGGTGGGATTTTTTTGAGGCGATGGGAAGAAGGATAGATTGGGGAGTGAAATTGGGAAGGAAACAATGGAATGGATTCGAATTTTTCGTGGGGGAAATTGCGGGGGGGATGAGGGAATGCGGTGATCCCGCTGGCTTCTTCCTCCCCTTAAAAATTTTCGCCGTCGCTAAAAAAAAACTGATGGACCAGTGAGAAACGCAAGAGTCAGAACTTTTACAGATTAACCTCTAACGGGAATTTAAAAAAATAATCCCGTCCGGAGCTAAACAGCATTACTGTGTGCATCTGTCGTTGGCTGCCGCGGAATAATGAAATTTTCCAAACATTTTCAACCTATTGACGATATTGCACAATATTTACTCAGTGGATACCAGCCTCCGGTACTGTGTAACTTGATAAATGCTAACGCCACTCCGATAAATCATATCCGGGAACAATTATGTGAATTTATTATTAGTTTAATTTGCTGAATTAATTCCCTTTATGAAAATTCTTCCCATTTATTTATAACAGCGATTGTTTTAGCAAACACCCGTGTGCACGAAGGCGTCAGGAGTTGGTTATAACGGGTCTTGATACATCCAGAAACTCATATATAATTCATTTTATCAACATTTCAACAATTAAAATCCATATGGATCGATAAACGAATTAAAATTAGCATTAAATGATCCTTATGTAACTTTTCTACACTAATCGCCATGACTCTTTTTGCGCTGATTTCTCTCGCGAATATTTACCTACTTTGTCGCAAATTTACCCTCCTAAACACATGTACCACACAAATAAGAATTAATTGACTCCTTTCCTGGAAAACTTAGATAAATTGCTGTAGGATGGGCCGGAAAAAAATAAGAAATGAGGTGCATTACTACATTCGCTTTTTTCTCTCAACTCATGGAGGGCGTGCGATAAGTCCGTGATTATCTTAAAATTTGAATGAAATTGGTATATTAACGGTAAAACGTTAAGGAAACGTAATAATAAAGCCTTTTTCATCAAGACGTAAGGTAGTCACTGCTGTATACTGTAGCTGTGTTGCCTTTAAATAACCACGAGCATAAAAATTTAAGCCGAGACCATCATCCAACGATCAATGTTCTTACTGGTTGCTGTCATTAATTCAAGGCTGGAACTCTACCATTGACATCAAATAAGCATGCTTGATATTTCCAGTAACATTTTTCAAGTGAAGAAGCATTAGACCAACAGGTGCTTTTCTTCACGCGGTAAGGTCACTGCACATGACTCCAATGCGCCAGTTCTGACCACCCTTTTGTCTGAACACACGATTTTATCAATGGCAAACTAGAAGTCCAATGTAACACGGAATTCTGCTGTTCGGACTTCCGAGAGTGGTGAAGTGGATCAAAGAAATGGATATAACTAGAACGGAAATGAAATCACATGCAGCGAAAAAGGGTTCGGTGGGGAAATATATCAAGAATCAGGGTCGAGACGAGATCCTAATCCAACTGAACTGAAGTTCCAAATGAACGACGTAGGAAAAGGATGCTGGAAGGAATTTAAATAATAATTTGACAAAAAACGCAGCTCTGCCAGTGTCAGAGAAGGATGAAAGGGAATGTGAGGGTGAATATACCGATTATGACCGATATATTGTACACTGACATCACAAATTTTAACTGATTACTCGTTAGCTCTCAAAGAACCGGAGGGAAAATGAATGCTACGGGGCTTAGGCCATATTAATTCCAACAACATAAAATAAAATCATTGTCTGAGGATTTTACATGTCATATGACAAAATAAGCCTGATAAAAAATGTGATTTTCATTTTAGCAGTAGTCCAACGGTTAAGGGTAGGTTTTTTTGTGGACATTGGCAATACAACTGTACTCGTTCACCATTAACCAACATGATACATAGTAATCCATACCCCACGACTACATATTACAGTAACTCCTTTTTTAACTATGGATACTTTCTACTCCCTTCACGTCCTCAACATTGTTCTAAAATTTAAAGTAACGCTCCTCTTCCGTCTTTTATTTTCTGCTTGCATTCGCTGGGTTGTGCAAGAGTTTCACGTGATGTCGAGGGTCGGGCAACGTAGTTGCCAGGACTTATTTTCATGCATTGCTCTATCATATTTTTGGGATAAATAACTTAGATAGTTTCTTTCTTTCTTTCTTCAATAGTGTTTATAACGTGACTCCATCACTGAAATAACCGCCCCACGTCAGACGTCCAAGTCATAGGAACACGCAAGCCCTTCCACCACGTCAATGCTGCTGGTCAATGGAAAGGGAATACGATCATTATGACTTCGTGCATACAAGCGACCGCAAGCGCGGTTAGCTTTTGTTTTGAAACGTAGAAATGAGTCACTTTGCTGCCAGGTTTTAGTTCTATCTCCTATCTCTGGCGTGTGGATTTTAATTTCATCAAAATGATAACTGTAATTCTACTCTCTCCTCGCACAGTTACCCTATCAGAGAAGAGTGGTATGATAATCGACGAAGATATATTGAAAAAATAAAATACTGTACACAATCATGGAATGCCATGAACATCTAAGTGACCAAAAGGGATGTCGTGGCACTAAATATTGAGAATAACTCACCAGTTCACGAATTATATTAGCCATATATTCGTCATTGCCTTCTCGCTAGTTAATAATCTCCGCTCAATTTAACTTCAGACTTCATGATTTTCACCCTCCTAAAGAACGCAGGAATACTTTCAGACGTCACCCTTAGCGTGTTTATCTCCACCTTCCTATCATTACAATCAAAAATTGAACGAGTTCCATTTCAGTTTCACTTTAAAAGAATTACGTGCAATAGTATAGCAGTTCATTTTATCGGAGTCATCCACAAGTGTGGATACAAATACGAAATCTCATATTGTAAAAATAGTTCGCTTGGACCGGGAACGTGAATTACTACCGCGGTGTGTCAAGGTAAGCTCCCCACCGGATTAGTCTGTACACTACTGATGTATTAGTCCGTCCACAGGTTCCAACCCATGAACACTGACTTTCCCCCTTTCCAGACCAATGATGAATTTTTGAAAGGTTTTGAAAGCCCTAAATGAGCTCTTATTCTCAGCGTTCGCTCTTCATACTTCTTGAAAATGATCCTAGTGCGTTGATACTTATGTGTGTGTTAACGAAACAGCATGAAAAATCACCAAGGTTTTCATATTTGCGGAGTTTACACTTGATCTGCGAACTTAGGTGCAGGACAATGGAAGATCGGATGTTTATGGGTAAGGATGTGATGTGTGACGTCGAATTGGAATATGATGGTGTGATACATACAGGGTTCGTCCGGAAAATTAGTTTATGATGCTCATTGTCTTTTTTGACAAAAGGGGAGTCGTCCACTACGAATTTGTACCTGAACGACAAACTGTAAATGCTGCATTTTACGTCCAAGTGCTCGACAGGCTTCGAAAACGAGTCGCCCGCGTCCGGCCAGCGATCAACCGTATGACTGACAACCTGAGCGACAATGCGCCGTCTCACACCGCGCTTGTCGTGTCGGAATTCTTGGCCAAGCACGGCGTGGCAACGCTGCCGCACCCGCCCTACAGCCCGGACTTGGCACCACCGGACTTCTTTCTGTTCCCGAAGATAAAGAGGAGTTTGAAAGGAACGCGACACGGGACTTTGGACGCCGTCAAAGAGGCGTGACGACGTGTCTTCGAGAGGTTCCCGATGATGCCTTCGCGGGAGCGTTCCAGGAATGGGAACGCCGCTGGAACAAGTGTATCGACTCACAAGGGTCTTATTTTGAGGAATATTAGCTTAAGATATGTAAAAGTGTAATAAATTTTTTTTCCTGAGCTCAGTACACTTATTTTCCGGACGAACCCTGTACATATCGATGTGATATCGTAAGAATGCCGAGGCAAGACATGACGGTGTAAATGAACATGATAAATATTCCCCGTAACATGAGTTATTTCATGGAGCATGAGTCATGAGGCTGTTAGGCTATATTATTTTTAACGGTATTGAGTTGCCGATTTATAGTTTTCTATCGAATATCCATATCTATTCATATAATTTGGTAAACCATTTCATGGTTTCGAATGTTGTGAGCGATTGGAGACAACTGAAATCTAGGACGACCAGTCCATTTTAGAGCTAATATTAACGAGAACATTTTAAGTTTTATGTTTCAGTAAACTCATAGTTTCTTTCCTTCATAAAAAAGTCCTTAATTACATTTCACCAATTAATAAAAAATATTTCTTTGGTTGTATTAAAATATATTATATATTCGTTTATAGAGTGAATTGGAGGTTCAATGCGATACATATGGGATGAGAATCAATAATAATAAAACAAAGGCTATGCGATTTTCCAGAAAGAAAAAGGCTAAGCTAAACATTAAAATAGGAGGGCAAAAACTAGAGCTGGTAGAACAGTGTACATATCTCTGAAGTGATTTGGACCAACATGGTCAAAGCAGTAGGGACGTAAGGAGAATAATTACGCCAGGCAAAGAGGCTTTCTCAAGGAAGAGGGAGTTGAGGACGGGGACGTTGTGTAGGGGTGTTAAGAAAAGATCCGTAAAAACTTTGATATGGAGCAAAGCTATGTACGGTGCGGAAACGTGGTCGCTGAAGCCGGAGGATAGACGTAGATTGGAGGCTTTTGAAATGTGAGTGTGGAGAAAAATAGAGAAGGTAAAATGGACCGAGAGGAAAACAAATGAGGAAGTGCTGGTGATGGTGGGTGAGGAGAGGGGTTTGTTGAGAGAAATCATAAGGCAGTAAAATTGATGAATGGCAGATTGATCGGCAGTGGGATGTTGAAGACTATGAAGAAATAGAGGGGAGAATGTTAGGCAAATGAGGAAAGGGCAGGAACAGGATAGGGATGTTGGACGGGATGAAGGGAGGACAGAAATACACAGAGATGATGAGGGACCTGATGTAGAGTAGGTTACTGGATTGGGTTTTGTTTGGAGTTACAAAATATTTATTTAATAGTTGTGTCCATCCAAAAACCTACCTTAACCGGTAGATTACCTAATAATAATTCTTTTATAATAACCTTAGTTAATTATGAAATCATAAACCGTTTTTAGAGTTGAAATCAATAATGATTTGACACAAAGAAAGGCCGTTGCAACCTCTCACCTTTTTCGCCTACGAAACGATGCATTACATTTTTCGAAGCGATAATACGGAGTAATTACAACCATTTTCATTATATCCCACATGCGTGTACTTTATATCCATGTAATTTATTTAGCAATTCTCTTTCGTGCCAAGCCCGTTCATATCGCCGGACCTGGAACGACTTGCGACGCAAATTTACGTCGCAATTCGATGCAGTGGCTCGACACGACTCTCTACAAATACGTCGCAGTGGCATCAGCATTTTTCTAACGTGCCCAAGCACCTACTCATAACCTCCATTTCTCCCAAATTTTATTTCTACTTTCACCGCCTTGAAATCACTTAAGTATTCCGCCCCTCCCGACCACTTCTGCGCGAAATAAGAACGCGTTAAGCAAACCGGTGCGGACAGCCCCCGTTAAAAATCCATTCGTGAGACGAACGGGAGGGATGTTGGATGGAATGAATCTCCCTTCGCGTTGGCCCACCTCGTCTACGGAGGAGGGTTGGGGGAGGGGAAGCTTAAAAAGAAGGTGATTACGAGTTTTTCAACGGCGACGTAGGGGGAATAAAGAGCGCCTGGCTTTTTTTTTTGGAGCGAGGAACGGGGAGGAAAGGAAAAAGGGACTCATTAGTCTCCCGTTATAATGCCCAAGAGAATATCCCTTATATTTCTGTGGGGAGGGGGATGAGAGGCGGTGGAAGAAATTTGGAAGAAAAAAAAAAGACGCGAAAACTCCGTCGTCATTTACGCATCAAAGTGAAGAGCGTAAACGAACTGCCGGTCGTCGCGAAGGAGTTAAAAGAAATAAATAAAACGAGCGCTAATCGTTTTTAACCGCCAAGCATTTTGTTCATCACATAGGTGTCCTTTCCATTCGTCCGCTGAAATAACGTGTTTTTTGTGAGGCTCGGGAAAAAATTTGCTCGACGTGTTTATACGGACGGAGAGTTCGGCGTAATTCGGCCGTGGCGCTTCGGAAGCTCGTACCAAATAAAGCCGTACGAGTATGGATATATCAAGGGGGCAGTTTCAGGGGGATCGTATGCGTGGGTACATCACGAAAAAAAGATCACGGATGAGTTTCTTTTTCAATTTCCCACAATTATTTTTCTTTACCTTGAAATTTTAAACCGTGAATGTTATTTCACCTAGGTAATGAACCATAAATGTGAGAGCTTAGTGTTCGAACACTTGACCCATGAAGATCTGCATTTACTGATTTTCCGACCAATTTCCTTCTTAACCTAATTTTGGCGATGTCTTACTTTAATTTGTCACTTTTCAGGGACGCACGTGCTTCATGAGAATAGCCTCGGTCCATTCTCTTAAAAGGTGGTGGAATAATCTCACCCCGAGTTAGGTGTAACTTTTTGCAAAATCATCCATGGCTTCAAATTGTCACCTACACATTCCGCAACCTACGCAATAATCATTTGGTCTTTGAAGATGTAGTGAAATAGTCAGTATATACAATAATTAGGAACTCAACTCCCAAAACTAGTTTTGAAAATTGGTAAATGGTAAATGGAATCTTTCAATAGGCAATCAAGTGCATAATTATGGTATCAATTTATTACTCCAACCCTGCTGCACTATCTCTGGTGCCTATGTTAACCTCTTGAAATGGCTCACAGACTCACGTCTCCGTTTACGACAGCTTAATATATGAAATGCCATTTGCTCACCACATAATATTTATTTATTTTGCCTTAGTCCGGAAACAGTACTTTTTCGCCTTTACATCGGACTATTAGCAGTGATAGCAATCGAAACGATTACAAACACGATTTGTAATCGGGTCTACCGAGGAAAATCGCGGTTTCGATTCCCGCCTGGGTTGGTTTTCCATCCAGGTAGGAATCGAACCCGCGACTCCTTAAGACGAATAAGCGTTACAAAATTATAAACAAGGAATGAAGGAGGTGCAAAGCTGGGGACTGAGAACTCCATGAAAAAGTAATTCATCTCTAATAGACACTAAGAAAGCAATTTTTAAAAGTTTACTTCCGCATCAAAACGCCCTCTTAGTGGAAAGACCGTTCATTACCTTTTATTTTTTTTAAATTTACTATCCGATCTGGCCGGCAGTTAGGTAGGCTCTCGTGTGCACCCTATCTCCGAAATGGTAGCTTTTTTTTAATGCCGATGAGATTAAAAACGAAAGGAGAGGAGAGAACCAGCACAAGAAGGAGCCCGTATTTGCAGCTTGCAATCTCGGTAATGCGTTTACACGTCACGACGGAGATCGCCCCTTAGCTTAACCAGACACATCCCCCCCCACCCGTCTCATTTGTGCGATCACTCTTCCCTCCCCGGACCAACACCAACGCCTGGCTCCCATCGCCGCCTTCGACTGCATTGATTTCCTTGTTTACATTCTCACTCCCTCCCTCTCTTTGCAATCCCCCCGGTGCTTAGGGGATCGATCTCACCCACACCCCGTTCCACTCTCACCACCCCTCCTCCACCACCAGAATCCCCATCTTCCCCCACCGCCCTGAAAACACTCGCCCAACATGCGAACCCACCCCATCTCCACAAAAACCCCTCCCCCCCCCCTGCCATCTCCCATCCTATTAAACACTACCCATCGATCCAATTCCCTTCCGATCGCTTTTCATTAAGGAAACACCCGACTTCTTCGGCGCGTTCCAATTTCACACGCGTTATCAAACGATTACGTCCCGCCCCCAACCTCCTTCCCTTCGCCTGGAAACAAGTTTTCCACGTTCCGGGAACGGTGCCGACGGCCAACGGCGAGCACGCAGGCTGTTCCGGCCGGGCAGGAGGGGAGAAGAAGGGTGAGTTCCAACCCATCCGGTTCACGCCAAGTTATTTCTCGGTCGGAGAGCGTAAACACAATCCTTTGGGGGGGGGGGGGAGTGAGTGCGGAAAAGATCATGGAGCAGTGGAGTAGCCTACACAGTTGTCATGATAACAATGAGGGCATGATAGTAGTTCTCAAATATTTGATATTCCAGCGAGGCGAACATTGTTTTTTTTAACTGGAAAAAAAGCAAGATCGCTCTTTGCCCAGTTTTCACCAAGCAAGTGACTTTATTGACCCATCAAATAGGGGTTTTATTTTATAAACAAATTTGCAATGCATTTGCAGAAGCCTATATTAGTGTGAGAGTATATTCTAAAATAATTTTTTTCTGCGCGTGAGATATTGGTAGGTTATCATGCATGCCGTCCAATCATATACGCATGAAAATTTATATACATTTACCAGTTAGTAGGATTTTATCGTCGGACTTGTTCGTAGGATCGTAGAATTTTATCTAATGTGCCGTGTAAAGTCTAAGTTTTCGTATCGTCGACGACAGATGTACAAGAAATTTTCGGAGAAGTGTTGTTCATTGAAAAACATATTAGCAATATTTACAGCATTCTATAGCACGACGATGTAACAATGAGAAACTGATCATACTTACACAGAAAATAAATTTAAAGTATATTAATGAATACTAACGAATTTTACTACGACCGAAATAAAAATATCGGCATTTTATTTATTTAAAACAAAAATAGTTTCATTAATGATTTGTCATGTACAATCCACTCATATTTTTTACTTATCAGTAAGATGTTTTATAGAAATGGCATTAAATTTTTAAACAAAAACAGTAGTGATATACTATCAAGTTTTCCCCCTCTCATATTATTTAATGGGAGGGAAAATATTGTATGCCTGTATAGTTATATATCTAACCTATTGACGTTAAGTATGGTGTACTATAAAAATGCTTGCGGTGTACAATAAGATAGAATGAGAAATTAGTAGATTATCAAAGAAGGTACGTAGATAGAATGTATTTGAAAACGGTATGTACGTATAAAAGAAGTAGGCTTCCCTGGTTTGGCCATATTGAGATAATGGATTAGATTCGAATCACCGTACATGGGAGAGGAGAAGGGAAGGAGAATACCATGGGTAAATCTCATCGAAGTGACTCGGAAGACGACGAATGTGAGAAATCTCAGGAAGACAAAATCATGCGTGAACCAATTCTATCTCTATCACGTGACGAAGGAAAAATAATTATGCAAGGAAGCAGTATGAAAAAAATTTGTGAAATTAAGTTATTTTACCAGAACTACCTAAAATGCAACATTTTTTTAACTTTAACAACTCCAAAAGGGAACGACGTGAAGGGCATGCGTAGAAGTAGATTTTTATTCCACAAATTTTCCCTGCACGCCCAAACACCACTCAACATCTTGATAGGAATCTTATATTCCTTTGCGCAGATGATTAAGGTGGCTCTTTTCTAATATCTGTCGAAAAATCAAATAGAATTTCAAAAGGGAGAATATTCATAAGTGTAAATATTAATCCGTTGAATTTTACGGAAGTTAAGGACCCCATGGATAAATTCCTCGTCACATTTTCCACTAGACATCATTTCGTACTCGAAAAGAAATATGCATCACCACAAAGCAGAGGTGACTGCACGCCATTGCTCTTTATGCGCTTCGCGACCATCAATGTCGATTAATATTAATAAAATACGTTTGAAATTTCGCATTATAATCCAGCAAGCTTTCCGTAATATGAACATTTTTTTCGATAAATTTAATTCAAATTATTTATTTTTTACTTTATTTCCACTAAGTTAATAAAATAATTCAAATTCAGGAAATAACTTCGTATACTCGTATTCACTACAATTTTCCAAATTCGGCCCCGCGAACTCGGAAAGTGTTTTGCGGCCCACTATCGCATAGAAAAAGGTCGAGCGCCACTGCCGTAGAGAGGGAAAGTGAAAGTCGACCGTTCCGCGAAAACCGAAATCTACCAAAAACAAAAACCCTTTCTTATTCTTGAACTCCGAGTCCCGGCGACGCCGAGGTGAAGCATGGACTCCGACGGAAGGCACTCACTCTTTGGCTTCCTAGCCCTCTTTTTTTTTCTTTCGGGATTGCGCCGAAAACAAGCGAAGGTCGCCCCTTTTCTCTCCCTCTCTCGTGCACACACAAACAAGGGCTCACTGATACACGCACACACACGGACACCCTGAATTTCGCGCGCGCGCGCGCGGCCGAACCGCTTCCTTTTTCTCTTCAACGCTCATTACTCGTCCGGCATCCGGAGATATCGACCTCCCAAGAGTCATCTGGCGGCGGGGCGAGGGAACTGGGCCGTAAAAAGATCCCACCCCAAGTCTCGGCTCCCCCACTCGGCGAAACCCCCCACACTCCTCCCACTCCTTCCATTCCCACGCGTCCCCTTTTTCCAGCTTCGCAAACTGCCAGCAGCGCCACCTTCCTCCCCCATCCCCCAAAATCGAGGGAACAAAGAGTGAGGGAGATGAGAGAGAGAGAGAGGGCGGGAATTTATAAAGCTTAGCCGGTTTAATTGCCTCTCCGTGATCCCGCCATGACAAGCGGCCAGGAGAACGAGTGAATGGCGGATGGTGTAGTAAAGGGTGGGAGGGGGTCGTGGTGGGAGGGTTGAAAGAGGTCCCCGAGCGGAGACTGTATACGGAGGGTGGAAGGGAGAGGGAAGAGGGAGCGGAGGTCAGAATGAAGAGGACGGAGAGGGAGGGCATGGATAAACGACGCGCACAGGAAGAGAGGGGAGACGGGCGAAGAAAGCAGGGAGAACAGAGCGAGAAAGGTGAAAGAATAGTCCGTGACGAGGTAATAGAAGGACGGGTCCATCTATCATCCACCCATCTATCTCAATTGTACCTCATTGTAAGCCTGCAACATGCTTTCAAGCATGCAACATCAAAAATTACATTTTTCTTAATTTTTAGCACACTAAAATAATGTAGTCCAACTGATATAATTTTTTGCAAATAATTCTAATAATCTAATGCTTTACATGGAGGGTAACTGCGAAGAAATTCCAAGAAATTGCCCCATTAAAAAGTTTCATAAAGAGCCACATTATCATTTCCACTCACTGAGTTTTTTATGGATTTTCTGCGACACGCCGTATTCTGCTGAGGAAAAATTCGTTTTTCACTAAACAAGCATACAGCTAAATGGGTAGTACGGACAGGGTATCACATTTGCCACTAAGTTATCAACATTTTCATTCCTGCTCTGTTTTGTTTTTAAAGAGAGCACTCATTTTCCATACCGTCTCAAATCGTTTTCAAAAACAGCCAGTAGATTCGCAGTTGTTTTAGGGGTGTGAATTCCAATAAATTATTTAAGACCCAAATTTTCCATTCGCAACACTTATATGAATTAGAAAAAGGGTGCCGGTAAAAACATATTCACGTACTCCTTATATGCACGAGACATAGATAACATTGATTCATAGATCTACATAATTACATCGAAAATAATTTACTAGCCTAATACCCTTATCCGTTCCTCAAACTTCTGCATCAGCGCTTGCACTGCCTACCACACATGGCTGGGTGACTTATACTATGTGTGTGAGTAGATAAGAACTTTTAAGTTCTGGATACCTAAAGTTCCGATGGTAATAAAAGCCATAAGTGTCTCAACGAATCACATTGGATCCATAAGATACCTCATGGCGGTGAGCATTGATCATTGTCATGAGGTATCTTACGGATATACTCGTACATGTAAGTACTGTTATTTCATCACCAGCAGCTGTAAGTTATATGAGTGCCAACAGACTACGCATTATAAAACAAGGAGTGGTAGGACTCCAGCTCTGCACCAATTACACTCGAGATGAGGGAAATACGAACTATCGAATACACATGTGAAAAACCATCCTCCATCGATGGGAGACTAAGTGAAAATGCTGCTGACTATATCGGAATAATGAAGGAATTCCAGACGCGAAAGAAAATTGGTGACAGGAAAGTTACAAAAACGGGACGAGGGAAACAGGAATTGAGAGGTCCTAGGGATAAGCTCGGCCGATGAAAACGACAGCAGAGGGGAGGAGAAAAAGCGGATGGACATCATATCCAGCAGGGGAAAGAGAGGTCGTTGTGGCGGTTGGTGTTTTTGATTTGAGGCATGAATTACGAAAGGGTGGAGGGCAGATACGTTAAGATGAAAGAAAGGGGAAGAATACAGTCGAAGAAAACGTCGAAAAAGGGAAAAGAGAAGGGAGCGATAATGATGGACAGCAGATGTGGTAATAAAACTATATCTCCAAGAGAACATTTTCTTCTCCTTCCAAACTACCGAGGAACACGAAGAGGAAATAAATCTGTTTAGAAACCGCAGCCAAATCTTTATGCAGTAAACATATGTAATCTATGTAAACATTTCACACACCCTGTTTTTCGACGATTTAAACATTTTCATAATGTGCTGCATACTAACTAAATTAATTTTTTGTCACAAGACAAGAACTCAATAGGACACCATATTTTTTTCTTGCACACGTGTACTGGAGAAAGACTGAAACTTTTAGAATAATTTTACAACAGTGTCATAGGGTCCCCCTGCCACACACCTTTTTTGGTGGCTCGCAGGGTATTTATGTAGATGTAGATGTAGAGTAGGAGAGAGAGAGCGATAGGAAGGAGGAGAAATGAAGTAGGATTGGATGGGTAGAGCAAACAATTTTGGCTGATCAGATGGGTTAAATGGCAATTAATGAACTTTATTGTAACGCGAATTTATAATTAACAGAAAAGAAGGAACAGCAAGTTGGGGATTAATTATGGGAAACTTTCAGGCACGACAAAAGGACTTACAATCATTTAATGTCATTTGGTTCAGATAAGAGTGCAAACTAAGTGCTCGAAAATAAAGAACATTAGGTTTTTTGTCAACAATTGACAAAATATCCAACATTTCTCAAGTTTGGCTGAATGATGAAAAATATTTTAATTGATTTTCGATTCTAAAAGTTTTGATGAACAGGCCTCCCTCGAATACGGCCCGGGATTTTATCCTTAATGGTTTTTTCAATGATATATACATAGGTGCTTGGGTGTCGTGTTTAAGAGCACTTCAGGTACTGCGCTTCGGCCTTAGGATGGAATATTACGCCGCGGACACCTATGAGACCTTCGTCTAGAATTAGCTTACTGTTTACTTTACCATTTCTCCGCCACACATAAAAACCATTCGTTACCAACCTATCCACTCGTTCCGGGCGAAAATATTCTCATAATTGTGTTATATATATATATATATATATATATATATATATATATATATATATATATATATATATATTATTTATTTATTTATATATATATAATGCAAATGGACGAGTTGACACAAACACAGAAACAGAAACACATAAAAGAGGGACTCACTGGGTCTCGAATTTTTGGTGGTGCAACCACCTTTCTCAAGAAGAGTTAGAAACAGAACTCTCTGTTCTGTTCAGTTCGAGACTCAGTGTGTCCCTCTTTTATGTTTCTGTTTCTGTGTTTGTGTCGATTAGTCCATTTACATTATTGTGCACGTCCGTGGGATTTTCAAAAAAGTGACAAAAGTGTTTTTTATATATAATATATTATAGGTTCTTCCCACCTTCCCCACCTATTTGAAAAACCCCAGCCCCTTCATCCCTTACCCTTTCGTCCTGGTGCTGCACCCCTTGCCACAGACCTTTTTGGTAGCTCGCAGGGTATTGATGTAGATGTAGATTACCTACTACAGGGTGCGGCAACATTATTTCCTTTTTTGAAAGCGTTTTGCGTTTGAAAAAAGGAAGTTATGTTGCCGCATCCTGCATTACATACGAATTTTTTGGATCGGTTAAATCGGCATCCCACTACAATAATTATTATGGAGTGACAGAATAAGTTCAGCACCATCAAAATTTCGCTCACATTAGTACAGAACGCAGAAAACACTTTCACCACGCACTTTTGTATCTCATAGCATACATCGCTCAAAAAACTGAGAGATTCATACGTGCAGCTCATAAATGTGATGGCATGTCTCAAAATAAAGTCAGTTTTACTCCAAACCACGAGTGTCTTTTTTTAATTTTGTTTGACATCTCTCGACCGGCTTCCCCTGGCTTGATGAAAAAGCAAAGGACAAGGACGTTGCCGTGACAGGGACATATAGAGGAAAGGGAAGGGGGAAAGATGTTAGGGAAAGGACGGACTAGACCAAAGTGCTGGTGGGCTGAGCGACGGTCGAGAAGTGGTAAAGCCTGAAGAAGGAGGGAGCGGGGTAGAGCGGAACGTCGGACCGCGGACGGATAACGCAATGGAAAAGGGGAGATCGAGGAGAGCGAGGAGAAATATGAGGAGGGAGAGAGGAGGGTTATAAAGGAGAGGGGAGTGAAAGGGGAAGACGAGAATTAGGGGAGGTGGGGAGACTCAGCGTCGGAGAGGAACAAGGAGGGAGTGAGAGAGAGAGAGAGGAGAAAGGGATGCTTTTGCAGATAATGAGAGTAGGTGAGGAGGGTTCCGTGGGGATCAGAGTTATGGCTCAGTTGAGTGCCGCCATTATTTTACGAGCATGGAGACGAGAGAGTGGAGGCGGCGGTGTTTGAGGGGGTTGGAAGGCGGAGTGAGCGTGCTGGCTGGGAGAGGCGTGGAGGTGTGGGGGTGGAGTGTGGAGGAGAGGGGGGGGGAGAAGACAGACTTTCCCAAGGTTTCAGGAAGGAGGGAGAGGATAACGGGGTCAAAGGGGATTGGTGGTTTCGAGGCCCTCTTGTTTTCTACCGAAAGCGATGCGAAGTTTCCTTTTTTTCCACAGTCATTTCCAGGGTTTAAATCTATCGTTCTGTAATTTTTTTCCAATAGTTTACGGCCAAATGTATATGTGCTGAAGTGGAGTTTGATTTTATTTGGAACTGTAAGATGCTCTTGAGTCTCACGCCCAATTGCTTTCTCAAAACCCAACTTGAGTATGACTGCCGTTATTGTACTATATGCTTGTGTATCATTTTTTAGCTGCAGTTGTGCTTGAAAATGATGTGCGTATCCGTATGTAAACACACGCTTGGTCACTACATGATTACAAGCAAAACATTGTACGCAAGTAAAGCACTTTTTGGTGCCAAATCTGTAAAGATTATTTAAAAAATCCAATTATATAATGCATAAAGGTTTCGAAATATCAACTGTTAAATCTGCTAAAAGCAGAGAATATTAATCCTTTTTTCGTAAAATAATTCGATCGATTCGACGGTAAATACTCAACTTTGAGACTTAATTTCGAACAATATGTGAACTGGCATTATCCGTGGCATAACCATTATTCTCCCATTTGGATTTCGATACAAGCCATAAAACTCTCATTTTAACCAATAGTGTCTCGCTCGAATTTCTTTTAAGATACATTTAATTGAACTCATTTTCATTAACTCTACGAAGCAAATTCATTGCTCTGAAATAGGTCATATGCCTGTAATATCACTCATCAATTCTCCAAAGGAGTTTGGCACAACATTTCACTTTAATTCGATTTCGAAAACGAACGGTAACAAACTAGATGAGGTAATAATATTAATGGGAATTTCAGAATTTCCTTGCAAAGGAAAATAAATTACTCTTCATTGCCTTTAATTAGACATTTGGCAAAACTCAAGAAAGCCTACCCTTACACTCCTAACCGATTGTCGTGCCATGTTTTCACATTAGTTTAACCTTGTTTCAAGTAATCCTCTTCAGGACCCAGTGTAATTTAAACTTTAGTCTATTGCATCATTCACTTAAAAGTTTTAAACGCGAAATCCTGTAATATTCGCCGCCCCAATTTTTTGGAAGATAAACTTCCCAACGGGCAACTTTTCCCATTTTTAAAAAAAGATCAATTCATTTCTGCCAAAAGATATATTACTTTAATTACTTTCCTGCGAGGGTATTTTCAATTAATTTGGCACCCAATGGGCGTAAATGCATTGGGTGTCCGCTTAATGCATCTTTTGGGAAATTAATGCTTAAAAGTTTGATCGTTACATCTTCTGGGCGTTCATGATTATATGGTGCAGTTAAGACTATTAAGACTTCGGTGTAAGTTGCATGAGTCACGAGCCTTCGAATAACTTTTGTTCGAACAAAGGTCTGGGTAAGCAACTACCTTCTTAACGACTAGAAAATTAGTGCCCATGGTTACCGAATTTCCCTTTTTCTACCGTATCGTTCAGTATTCCCTTTCAACTTGATTCTTCTGGAGAAAGGTTGTGGACTCGAATGAACACAGTTGTGTTTGCGGCAATGTGTTCAATTATTACGACTCTTGCAAATACCTAAATAACAAGTAAGGTTTGTCAAGGTCGCGGTGGTCATACCGGCTGCCAGTAAGCCTAGTACACATTTCATCACTATTCATATAGTACCTAAAACTTACCTAACCATATTTTAGAATGTATGTTTTGAACTTTCCCTGAAGAATTATCTGCGTACCACGAGGTAATTCCATTGTTTGCCCTACATTATTTCCTTATTCGATCCTCCGTAACTTCTGCCTGTCTTCACGATGTGGAGAAGGCCATTCCTCTTCCTCTCTCCAATCCTTTTACCTTCCTTTAAAATCTTTTTACCTTCCATCCTAATTCGGTTCTCGAACAACCTACCACCTTTCAATATTTCCTCTACCCACGTATTCTGTCTTTTTTTTAAATTATTCAAGCAATTTCTTCCATTTCCCTACCATATTTAAAGCTTCTTCTCCTCGATTCAACTTATTTTCTTCATCCTCCGCCACAACCACTTCACAGAATCCTCCAATATGCACTCATCCTCTTGTCTCAAAGACAATGTTTCACAACCATACGCTCCATATTTAAGTTTTTACCGATATTTTCTTTTGTATATTTACTGTTCAAAATCCTAAGATAAATTTTATGGAAATTTCGTGAAAACTTCGACTAAAGTAAAAAAAAAACCTCGCGTACTTTTACTCAGTGCCAATTATATTTCAATTAAAGAAAAATGCCCCCTATCAAATCCAGTACCCAAAAATAACTTAATTTAATTCTGATGGTGAAGCAACATTTCAAAGAAATGTTCAAATTTTATATATCTGAGACAAAGCTTTCGAGGCGACAGCTGAAGATGAATTGGAAGGAAAAAAAGTGGGAAAGAGGTGTCCACAAAAGATCCGAAGAAGAGATGGCTACATGGAGGACCATTCCATAATAGATTAACATAAGAATTCGACTTATGGTGATTCAAAAGGACCCTCCTAAGAACTCAGTAGAAAGAAATCAAGGAGGAAAGAGCGTACGGGAAAATTAGATGACCGAAGGAGAAGTACTACGGAAAATTCGGGTTCGTCTGAGTCTGCCCTGAACCGCGATGGTTTCGAGAAACACGCGCACAGATGTGTGCAGTTAATATTATCGGATATGCATCTAATTATTACTATTTTACCATTCCTAGTGCAGACGCAGTCGATAACGTGGGGATTATCGCGGTCGCTGAAAATCATCACACACGTTCTTTGACCTCATATCCACCTTCGTCAAAATGTTGATTTGCAATGTTTCCTTATCTGCTCAACGTAAGTCTTTCACTAAAATTACACTATACTCCAACCTTCTCCTCTCCTACACTAATCTGCCTTCCATTGCAGCTTGAAATAGCTCACTTCCTCTAGTAGTAGCTTCCATAATCGCTTTCTTCCCTCCTCACTAACTTCCGCTCTTCCTCAATTCTATCAAATACTTCTTGGTTTGTCTACACTCTATTCAACTTGTCTGTACCCTCATATTTTCCCCCAGGAACACAAACTCCTGAATTCTGCGATCAACACCTATCATTAATCTTTGCCATCTGTCGTTCGCGTGTTTTCTCTAGCTACCGTCATTGTTTTTTTCTACTCACTGCAAAAACATTTTTTCTTTAGCAATTCATTTCAAAATATTTTCGCTAATACTACGCACATTTTCGTCTAAGATATTTCCCAATTATTTCAACAGCTCCAACTGCACTTTATGAGTTGCTACATCAATTTTCAAATAATCCTTCCATTTTATGAAATTAGCAATGGCAAATTAAACCGGAAGCGTGTTAATTGGTGCTTTTCATTGACCATCAAGTCACTAAGTGCATCGGATCTTTGAAAACCCCGTTGGCCTACATCATTTTTCTCCAGCTACATGAACAAAGAACATTTTTTTTATCACATTAAAAAGCTTACTTTGAGTCAATTTTTTATCCCAATGCAATAGAAGTCTTTACAAATTTAGACATTTTTAATAAAATTCCTCAGGCATGCTGATAAAAACAGCCTTCCTTCCCCCGCGACATCCTTTCAGATTAATTTATGACCTGGACATTCACCTCGAAAAAAATTAAGAATCTAACAAAAGATTTTATTACTTCAATAAAAAATTAATTTCCAGTCACCAATATGAAAAATGTGAAGCGAGAAACAGAGTAGCTCAGTAAACTCCTTTTAAAAAATTAAGTCTAAAGCCTCCTCCGCCATAGCAATTCGGCGAGGAAATTCATTTCTCGCGAAAACCATTAATTACACGAGGAAAATTAGTAATAAGGGAAAAGTAATTTAATGGGAAAATACCCCCTTTCCATGGAAAATACAGCTCGCTCTTTTGGCTAAAAAAAAATGTTTCCGCCCTTCCCCCACCCTGCCTTTTTTAATCGAGGCGCCGTAAGAGTCTAAAAAATACATACACTCTAGAAATAATACGTCGGAGCATTGTTAAGCACATCAAAATTCCCCAGAAATTAAAACATCCCGGTTATGATGCAAAGGAGGGAGGGGGGATTAATGGAAAAACGAGCACCAACTTAGGGAGAGGCTGTAAATGGAGGCGGAAAAGAATGGAAGCTGATGACACGAGGAAGAAAAAGGTGAAGAAGGAGAAAAAGAGTGGTAGATAATGGAACCAGGAAGAACTAAAAGTAGAAGAAAAGTTACGAGAGAAAATGTTTAGGGGAGCTACGAGAAGTACGAGTACATGCAGAGTAGAAAAGAATTTACTCGTGCAGGTATACGTCAAGCGAGAGAAGCACTTTGCGCACAGGAATCATTTTATGTAACGAGCTTCTCAAAATAAACTTAACTCTTACCTTTCCGGTGAACAAAGCAGTGAAAAATGTGGGACAATTAGCTGATTACACAGAATTCATAATTACGGCTAGAGAAACAGATGGCATTTTCACATTAATGATGTAATTGTTAGTTTAGGTGCTTCAGCGGCATAAATGCATTGTAGGACACCATTATTTCAGAAGTATTTGGATTAGCCTTGCTTTTACATTTATGCAACCTGAATTTTCTACAAAGGCTCACATAAAGACGAGATTGAAGGGTATAAATCTAATGACAATATTTGACAACTCCACACTCCTCTATGGAAAACGCTTTGGCTAATTCTGAGTCGATGATTTGTGATATTTTACGTGTTCTAATACCTAGTCTCGTCAGATGGCTTGAGTTGATGGCATATTCCTTCACATACGTCACCTAGTTTAGACGTCTAAAATAAGATAAAACGGGAATGGGACTTGGAGCTGTTTCATTAGTTCTTCAATCCACTGATGGATTGTTCACAATCCTCAATTATTCCTTAGTTATTCCTAATTCTCTTCGGTTCTTCCAAATATTTTCGATATAGAATTCCGGAACCTGTCACTCTGTCTTAAAACATGATAATATGGCACTGTAAAACGCCCCAAAAACTTCATTACTAGTTTTTTTTAATGCAAATACGCTAATACAAAAATAATGGCACCAACACAGGATCTGAAATGTAATTTCATAGTGACATGGTTAAAATTGCAAGCAGCACAAACTAATTCCTCACGTTTAAAGCACACACACGCACACTTTAATATCAGCAGCGAAGATGTTTTTCTGTGCGCCATTTTAACTCCGAATCCTTTATCTCATATCCTTGAAATTCCACTCCAAAGATGATCTCTCAGCTGTCTTTGTTTTTAATCCTACTGAAGAGAACACAAGAGAAATATTATTGCCTTCCAAAGATAGACAAGGTGGATTTCGCGGAAAATTAAACTCATCTTTTCCTTCACTAATTATGAAAACATACTCTCGAAACTGCGAATGAAAAGCGGAGCCGAATTATTTTTTTAAAGCGCCATCGACTTTATGTCAAGTGCGATACCTCCGCGAGCGTTCTTCATGGCTGATGAGCTGTCGTTTCCCCAGCATTAATAATTAGCTACGGCGGCGGAGGGAGAAGACGGCTGAATAGATATACAAAGGAAGATTGGAAAACAAGGAGGATGAAACTCTATATAATTCCCCCACTAATTAGGCTTTTGAGATTCTCCTGAGGATACCACATGTGCTGAAGAGAGAGAACTCGTAATCTCCTATGATTTTGAGTTGCCTAAAAACCCGAGTTGGCCGGCTGCTTTTGATGGTTCGGATATTATTTTCTATAGATCTCCATTGTTACAGGTTAGAAGGGTGCGCGTATTATCAACTATTCTTTCAATTTGATTATCAGAAACCTTCGCTAAATGTAATTACGGTCTAGCAGTTGATTTTAATTAATTTCATGAGTGCCGGAAGGGATTTCTCATTTCCTCTAAAAATTTTCGATGATGGATTTCTTATGCAAGTGTGAAATAATGGAATTTATTTCCTCCGGAACATTTTATCGAACATGTTTCAATCAGGCATTTATTATAACGATGCACAAGCTTTTCAATCCGTCTCTGAATAAAACTGTCTCCTCACATTTTAACCACTTGTTTACACCAGCATCCAATTCTACTTCACGGTCAAAGCGCTGTGTTGAAAGCCACGTCTAGCAACAGATCTGTACTCGTAAATAGGTGAGATTTGTACGGATTTTTCGTTGATTTTCACTGTCAGTTCATCTGTAAAAAGGCCAGGCCTACCACTCCCCGTCCTCGTCGTGAACATACGTGAAATATTTTTAAACTGAATGCACATATGCCTCACTCCGCCTTCACTCATTATTCCGTCTCCGTGCACTTCACAAACTAGCCTATGAATTTCAATTGGCATGCGGTATTTAGCCAGTAAAAACGACAACACAGATTGCACTTCACAACTATTTGGGATTTTTTACTTCAGCACACATTTTTACAGTTCGATTTGAATAAAGTAGAAGAGCCACAGGCTGGACACTACCACAGCAGGATTCGTACCGAGTTTTGGGACGTTTAC
This sequence comes from Hetaerina titia, assembly GCA_037158775.1. NCBI lineage: Eukaryota > Metazoa > Arthropoda > Insecta > Odonata > Calopterygidae > Hetaerina > Hetaerina titia. Next base: position 57,827,285 of record CM073775.1, read on the forward strand.
AAGACACCTTATAGACACCAAGATGGTAGCTCTAGCCCTACCCACCGCAACGTTAGGCTGAAATTTCAATTACTTTCTGGTCAGCCCTCATACACACACACACACACACACACACATATATACGAGTATATACGCACACACACACATATACGAGGTGTGTTCAAAACATAACGAGAATTTCTTCATTTCGCGTGATTGGAGAGTCCGATTGTCAAACTTTTTTTTTAAATACGTTGGTATACATGCCCCTGAAGTATGATAAAACTTTCAGTTGTTTTCATTGTGGACTTTGTCTGTGACAGCCACTGGATAGACGTGTTTTTTGAGCTCGGTGATTTTCGTTTGTTAAAAGAAGTGGATCAAAGAATTTGTATCAAATGGTGCGTAAAAAAATGAAATAAAGTGTGACAAAGTGTGTGACATGTTAACAAAGGCCTATGGTGAGTCTGCCATGAGTAAATCAAGAGTTTGCAAGTGGAATAAGCGTTCCCAAGAAGGCCGGGAAGACCTTGAAGATGACGAACGCCCTGGACGCCCCAGCACATCAACAATCGATGAAAACGTGGAAAAAGTGAAAGAAATGGTTGTGAACGATCTTCGAATCACAATTACAGAGGTCGCTGATGATGTTGGCATATCGATTGGATCATGTCATGACATTTTTTCCAATTTTTTGGGTATGAAACGCGTGGCAGCAAAATTCGTTCCAAAATTGTTGAATTTTGAAAAAAAAACAGCGGCGAATGGAAGTTGCAGTTATATACATAAATAAATACATTAGCTAGCTATTATATATATATTTTTTATCTGGAATAGATGACCGTAGTAGGAATCACTGTAGCACAGTTTTACGGATCCTCGGAACACGCCAGCCCTTCCAACGTCAGGGTTGTAGCACAAGGAGTGGAGGACACCCACGGTTACTGGTGATTTATTAATCACATCACATTTTAAAGAAACATTTGCTTGTGAAAGGAAGTATCGATACTCTGACGCAATTTACTCTTTTAAATGCGTAGTTCATTCGATTTTGTGTCATTGCCTCATAAATATAATGGACGTTTACTAACTGCTACTACCTACGAAAAACATAAACTTAAAATCAGTATGACATCAATATCAGGTGTTATTTTATAATTGGCGCGGTAGGGAGAGAAAACGAGTAATAACAGTGGAAGGAATTAAGAGAGGTAGGAATTATGTGGAACTGAAGAAAGGATGTCGTGTAAAGTAAGTAATATTTCTGCTAAGCAGTATTTTTAAATTGGTATTCCTGAGAAAACTATGGCATTGTATTTTCAGGGTCCGTCAAAAACTACGTCTTATCTAAAAAAGTAACGAAGATATATCCTTTGACACGTAATAACGTAAAGATCTAGACCAATGTGTATTCCCAAAATAGTTCTTACAAGCCCTTCACATCGGGATTTGTATTTTTATGGATTTAGACTAATATATAAACATATATACACACACATATATATATATTTCCACAAACAATAGCACCGGCTCAAGCAATAAACCTCAAATTCCAGTTTCAATTTAATCTCAAAAACGCCCAACAATGCGGTTTTGCCCGACGTACACTTAACGGCATTCCCAAATCCTACCTTCCAGCATGCATCCATTCCCCCTTGATTCATAAAGAACATTGAAAAAAAAAGAAAGAAATTAATCGCTGTCTTGCTTGCTTTCCCCACATCCCCTCCTCCCTCCCACGCCGGGCGGTAGGGTGGATGCCATCAAATTTTTCGTTCCACTTCCGAAATCAATTCGGGGAGAAACATCGCAGACTGCGAGCCGAGGGAGAAATTGAATGGACCGAGGAACGGAGCGCACGGTCGAAGACAAAAGAGTCGCACACGCGAACCTTTCGCGATCCAAGTTTTGCCTCCCCTCACACCACCCCAGACACCCCCCTCCCACCCACCATCCCCACCCTGAGGACAATATAACATCGCACGAAATGCGAGAAAGTTTTCCCAGGGTGACCGGCTATGAAATTTATTGCACCAGAAAATTTCTGCAGCCCCCGACCGCCTGAACGCGAGGGAACTGGTGATGCAGCATTAATTAAAACGCTGAGAGCTTACGGTAACGAACGACGTGTGATTCACTTCGCTCGCTCCGATGCCGTGGTAAGGGATAACGATTTCGGTATTTTTAACGCGTTTCCCCCGTTAACGTCACCGGCAAGCATGTCTCAACTGCCACGTCGACTTCGCTTTAGCGATGACATAATTCGCTAAACGGAGATTTTTAGTTATTTATTGCCTCAATGAGACCTAAGGTTTACGGTTCGTGGACGTGAAAGTTGTGAAACGTGCGTTGAATTACCGGGTGTTCGCCCTATTAATTGAATAGCAATCGTCTTCGATCAGTATTACACGGCTTACTAAATATTCTTTGCGTAATTATTTGTTGTGCCTTACCTAATCAGTATACAGTCAGGCGTTCACTGAATTTAACTTGTAATCACCCCATAGGTAGCGGATCAATCCATTTGCTAACTTGGCAATAATGTTTTGAAGCCGGTTCGGCAGCGAAACGCCAGTAAAATTATCGGGTTTTTTCTCGTTTTATGCATTATTTCTATTTCCATTAAACATTAGTCAAACCTCACTACTCTTAGAGAGTTTTGAGAGTAGAGAGTTCGACGATTGATCTTGCTACAAACACAGGAATCGAAAAATGTTATTCACAACATTGCTGAACTATTTTAAGCTCCACAATCCATCGATAGGTATGAAGAAGGTGACCAAAGTAAAGGTACAGAATGTCGAACAGATTTCATTGAAGAATTCGTGTTTACCTAACACATTTCAGAAAAACAACAACAAGGGATGCTAGAAATACAACAATATCACACATTATTTTATGGGCTTCTTCCACGCTTTATACATTAATAAGAACCCATTCGGAAGCCCTTTCGGCGACCTTTCCGGCATTGCGTAGACGTTGATGATGTATAAGTGCATTAGCATCATAATCAGTGCTTTCATTCAGTGACTTCCACCGACGCCTTTTGCCGACTCCCACTTTCATTTTAAATACGGAGAAACCTTTGATATACATCAGAGAACTTCCTTCAACAGTCACAAACTTTCCTCTTTTGCCGAAGCATCTGAGTTCACTCCGGCGAGAGACTTTTCTTCACCGCCGGGCGCTAAAGCATTGAAGAGAAAAGGAGCCTGTTTCTTGGATTTGACACTTGGATTGCCTCACGTTGACAATTGAAAAGCAGGCATGAAAGTCACCAAGCATGGCTCTGCCGTGGTCTAAAAGGCGAGAGGAGAGCTCACATACTACTTAGGGTAAGGCATTCATGGTATGTTTTTTTACTTCGGTGCCTTTCTCTCGACAGCCCTTGGTTCCACATACATGTCTAGTAAACGTCGAAGCCTAGGTCATGCTAGTGATTAATGGCATACCAAAAGGGTTTGAAACCCACGCTCTCCTATCAACAGCCAAATATCCTATCCACTTGTAACTAAGTGTACATATAAGCACAAAAATAATCTTTACAGCAAGTTTTACCCACGTGACGCATAACACGGATTCATCTTGACGTTTTAAATCTATTATCACTTGTTTTCTACCATCGGAAAATAGCAGACTTCGTGAAAAATCGTCAAGTTGATTAACAGCTCCTATCTAGACAAAATGAATGAATACGGATGATAAAGGAATAACTATAAATAACAAATTATTTCAGATGAGAAATGATTTTCGGTGAGATTTTTGTGGTTCAACGAAGATTTGAATGAGAATAGGGTCCTAAGATTTACGCACAATAAAGCAAAGTCAATACAATTTGAAGTGGACATTCTTATAAGTGTCTCTGAGAGGTAATTCTCTACTTTTGAGAATAGTCAAAATGAACACGCTATAGATTCCTCCACGTACTTGAGACGTACTCCAGTGCATTTCAAATATTTCAGCTCTTGAAAGTTCTAAGGTGCTAAGGTTTCCCAGAACATGCAAATAAATCTTTTCACCTCCCCATGTGGACATTAACTGCAACAGCTGTGCTCAAATAATCGTAGTATAATGTCAAACAGAATTGCCGATTTCCGAACATTTTGTGACAATCTCTCACCAATAAGGTATTCATAGAAAAGTTTCCAGTGCTTTGCTGATTGGCATGGTAGTGGATTAGACTCCCACAACACAGTGCAGGTAATTATACAATTGTACAGATATCTAAATTATTACGTGTATGAAAAATTTTTCACATTTCTGTTGTATCAAAGCTTGATGCACATGAATCAACACGTTGTGCCACAATTAAAGAAGTAGACAGTTCCTCAGTTAGCAGTCGGCAATGCGTCTTGAAGAAGCGATAATGCAATAAGATTAATTGTTAAAAAGAATATAAAGCACTTGTCTCGCCTAAATCATAACTACTTTACCCTCATTATTTATTAATTCGATAGAAAAATTAGACACTAAGAAAATTTGTTTTTAATACCTATTCTCTTTTAAACGATATTTGTGAAACCAAGAACAGTTGTAACTAAAGAAAGCACTCCATTCACCCCCAGATAATACTCGGAATCAACTACATCATGAAATAACGATAAATTAACCAGCTATTAGCTCTTGTTGCTGGCAATACGAAATAAAAATTTGATCTTGAGATGAAATCATCAGTTTATTGGTAATAATTAGCTTGAAATATAAATTCACAGTATCTAATTATAACCATACAGCGTTCGCCGTAAAAAAATAGCCTCATTTAAATTCCTATCTTCAACCTGAGCTGGACACAAGACCAATTCCCTGCGTAAAATAATATCTCGCACAAACTTTGCCTCTTCCTTCAAGTTTTCTAATTTTGACCCCCACGATATATCCGAAACCAATTAACATTGGAACAACTCTCAATTTATAGGGAAGTGCAGAATACCTCAATACCAGTGAGTCCATTGAAGAAAATTCACATCAAATCAAAATTCAACCGAACCCTATGCAAATTACTTAGATCACATGTGTTTTTCATTAAATCTGCGACGTGAGCGTTGACAATGATGGGAAGGATTGAAATATCACGCTGTCTCCGCTCATGTTAATTCGGCATTATCTTTTCAAACCCAAACCGGCTTGGTGAAACGCGATTTCGGTCTTCATCTCAGCGCAGCTGCGCAAACCGATTTGGATCTTGGGATGGTGGCGAACCGGGTACCGAGTCCGGATCTTCTTCCTGGAAAGGGAAGAAATTGATCTGACGGCGACCACCTGCGTCTCCGTGACCACGGGAAGGGAGTGAGAAACGGAAGAGAATGGAGGGAGGAGGGGATGGAACAGGAGTCATACCACAGATATATCTCTGGTATCCGTGGTAAGAATGCATCAACGAGAGTTCCAAGGAAGGATCCAGGCTGAGGGCAAGGGAACGAGGGAGGAGTTGGTGGGGAAGGAGTGGCGGGACCTGCGGGCCGCAGCATTCAGGGGCGGTAGGGCACAGCGGCCCACGACGGCTGCTTATGAAAAAACCTAGACGGGGAACCACTTACTCCTTCCATCCCGCCCCCCACGTCACCACTCCCCCCACCATCCCCCAGCTCTCAGCCCGCCGAAAAGTTATCCCCGACCCCCCCTCTCGAACACCCCTCCCACCCAACCTCCTTTCTATTCCTTCTCCCTCGGAATGGCAACCCTCTCCGCCTCGCTTTTATTGCGCGCAGTTCGTTATTAGAATTGCGAGGGTGGTTGGAGGAGGGAGGGCGGGGATGGGGGTGCGGTCGCTGCAGCGGGTGGAGGGTAAATGGAATAGGAAAGCTGGAGAGGGTTGGTGAGGGTGGTTCGGGAGGGTGGGATTCGCAAGGGGTAAAGCGACTAGGAAGGAGGGTTGGTAGGTTAAAGGGTAAGAATGAAATATACGCACGGCGGAGGGGAAAGGGTGGGGTTGGGTTGTGACGGAAAGAGATGGGGTGCGCGCGTGCGACGGGGAAAAAGAAAAGGGAGGGAGGAGGGTTTACGATGGGGCGGGAGGGTGGGACAAGATGATGAAAGGAGAGAAAGAGACAGGCAGCTAGGCACGTTGATTCCAGTAGAAATGCCATGCATACAGATAGGATAATATAAGAACAGCAGGAGAAATGGAGATACCACCGCTCTGATTGGCATCTTTGAGTATGTTTACAACATTTCCGATGGCCTTTTAAGAGGTGCAAACTTAAAAAAAATGCATTTTGACACTTCTTTGAAAAAGTCGACGTTCTGAGCATTGAAAGGTTTCATTTTGGACTCCCTTGAATGGTAAAAACTCAATGGTGTTGGTTCATTAAAAGTTTTCTGTGGAAGAAGCAACCGCTAATTTTTTGAAAACCATCATAAAATATTAGTTTGCTCTCCAACTCTCTTTAACGAGGCAGTCTTGGAATTACTTCATGGGAAGGCACTAAGAATACTATACTTTCCTTGCAAATATCAATCTGGAAGCATACCTTTTTTTTATTACGAAATCAATTATTTATTTCGATGATTGTTTCTTTCTTTCACTGTTTTCTTCTGAAATATTTTCATTGTGCTTTGATATGCTTTTCCCGATTTTACAATTTCAAATTATTTGCTATGTAGTTCATGTATTAAAATGATACAACTTTAAAAAATATTTTTCTTTATGATTCTTCGTTTTTGTCAGTCAGTCCCTTAGTTACATTCAAGCATAAAGCGTAACTTGGAGGGACGCATGATAATTTTTCACTTTTTTATTAAATGAATCGAGCATTAAATACGTTAACTGCTGAAAAGAGATGTTCTTCAGAAAAAGATAGCGCAACACTGTATAAAAATAGTAATTGCGGAAGAGGTTGGAGTGAAATAAATGTAAAAATCCTATGATTTTAGAAAAGATGAGTTTGGGAATGTGGAAAATGTAAAATGATGGGGCCAAGACAATGATGGAAGAGAGGAACAACACGGTAGCAGTGATGATATCACACCAAAAAATAATTACGAGAGGAAAAGAAAGAGGAATTGCGTAAAAATCTCAGAAGTTCAATTCATGTTGATGAATTCAGTTCATGATGATAAAAATATATCAAAAGTGTTGAATCACATCGAATTCCAGAAATAAATAGATATCATGTGGCATTTACCTTCTCTTTGAAATTAGAACGATATTGATAATATAATGCCAACGATATTTACAAATTTCATTTTATGCACCTTAATACCTTTAATACTTAGTGCAGATAGATTAGAATGAGAATATCTTGGAGAATAGATAAGCTAATATGCTGGAAATGGAATATCGAACATTTACGTGGCATTTATTGAAGAGTCGAGTTTGCAACCGATGTATCGGAATAGAGAACGAACCTAAACAAGACCCATAAAAATAAAGTCTGCGACTAGGTCGGGGCTTAGAGAGCTGGATGGTTACAACTAATCTCGAAACGGTTAGGAGATAGAAAGGAGAATTCTTGAATATGAAAGGACATTGGAGGAAGGAAGGGGGTTGAGGCATCCAGAGGTGGAAGGGCAGCAGAAGGAAAATAAGGAAACGAGAGAACAATATCGTGGCCTCTTACCACGCAACCATCTCTCCCTTTCACTCCGCTGTGACGTCAAGGCGAGAGAACCACGAGCTCTCTCCTCTCTGCGATTTCGCGCTTCCGCGCGGCGTATATTCCGCGAATTTTATTGCCCGCCCTAACGTCCCCACGCCGTACCTCTCCTTACCCCCCCTTGTTGAGGCGTGTTACTCATTTGCAAACGATGCAAATTTAGGAGAACTTGCAGCAACGTTGTTCTCTTGGGAAATGAGTTGAGAGAGATTTTTGACAAGAATCCGGTCCAAGTCGATTAAGTACGAATAGCGTGAAATAAGGCTCATTTGCAATTTACTAAGCCAATGAGCGGATAGTAACATATTATCACCTTGATACATTTTTTTGTGCTCAAAACAATCGCCAATAAAAGCTCCCCTCGCAGTGTGTGTGTTTAATTAAAATTAAAGAATGTTTATAATATCTAATCAAATTAACTAAAATAATCACATTAGTGTTACCTTCATCAAGATTTGTAAGGGATAAAATGTTTCTAACTGGAAGTCAAACGAAAATATCAACGAAAAATTGCAAATGTATCAATCGCAATGGTAAACACCATAAACCTGATACCTAACCTTAACCTCTGTAATTCTTTATAAAGGTCTTTTTTTGTATCACTAATACAAAGTTAATGCCATATTAAATTGTAATTATTACCAATTTATTTTTCAATAGCTTAGCTGAAAAGAGACCGGAACCCATCTCTGAAAGCTGCAAGTTATTTCGTAATTCCTCAAACTACAGTTGTCCATGCATTGCAAGACTTTACAAATCGCATCACATAAATTTTGAAAAGGCTTTCAAAATTGTCGTAACATTTATTGTCAGGAGAAGAGGTAAATTAAAAAGAAATGTAATTTGGCATTTAAATTCGAAAGCTAACCCCTGGCACCAACAGGATTTATATCAGTGTTCCGCGACAAAGGTACTTAAGATGTACTTCTATTTTAAAGGACACTCTTCTGCCGAATTTATTTATGAAGTCAGCAAAAAGAATTTTTTTTATCTTTAAATTCTAAAATCACAACATTATTGAGGTATCTGCAACCCTATGAGTATTTTCCAACGCTTGAGTGCGTGTATACTGATGCCGAGAATAGATAGACGCATGACAGATTAACGAAGTAAGACTTTCAATAAATTCTCAAATCACTAAAAAATCTGCCAAAAAAAGCCTTTCATGAGGAATAACAAGAATGAAAGTACCACATATATTTCAAAAAAGTGAAGTTAAATAATATTTGTTCTGAAATATTGAATGTATACTCTAGCTGTTGTGGTGGAATGAAGCGGATTGTAGTGGAATGGAAAGAATTAATTTAAAACTGTAAAAATCAATGAATTGAAAAAAAATTTTTTCACCAAATTTTTTATTACTTACGACTAGTTTCAACACATCAAAGATCCTCTGGTACCTTTTGGCGGAAAGATGCAATATTTTTTTTACTTCAGTGATAATGGACTTCCACAAAGATAAGTTTGAATATATCGAATGTACTCGTAGAAACCAAGTTTCTACGTAATGCTCTCTTCATAGGCAAAGGTTTATTGCACTACCTCGCCTATTCCCAGATTTTATAGAATTCTGAAACTTTAAAATATTAATGGAAAAACCATTCATACAGACCAGGCAAATTTAAAAATATTTCAATTATGTACCAACGCTAATATAGGCAATTCGTCAGTAAAATTTCATGTGAATGGGGTTAGAAGTCGGATTTCTCAATGACCCCTTAATTGGTTGGGACTGTTAATCGGCATTTGGAATATTGGAATTGAAATTCTGATCGTTCATTGGCTATTTCCTAAAACTACTGTCCGAAAAAAATCAGAAGGAATAGTATCATCGTTCACTGTTTATTTACCTTAGGGATTTAGATTAGGATGGAATATATATCTCGAGGGCTTTTAAACAGTTTACTCCGAAACATGTATCTTAATGGCACCTTATTAAAACCTGTTTCATTTAGAAACCTTTATCCCACGAAACGATTTAAATCTCTCTCAATCAGTAGTCACTTATGATCGATTAATTACAATTAGTCTTTCTTTTAGTGTGACGGAAGTTCATTCTTTTGAACGAAATGCTATTCGCCCTATAAGATTGTCCCTTAAAAAAATCGACATTCCCTTCATCGTGAGGACATTCTGGAATTTAATGGGAACTATGGCGCTCGTGATCTGAAACGTGACGGTTATAAAATAACCCCGCGACGGAAAAACCTGATTCTAACGCAACGATTCGGAATCACGAATGAAGGATTGCATCAAGGAGCGGAGAAAGTGAAAATAGTAAACACGGACGTGAGCAAAATCTCTTCGTAAGATTTAACTCATTTCCCTCGATAGAAATATGTAGGAATCCTACTACACCGATGATTTGGCCAATTATTATTATGCATGATTTGAAAATGGAAGAATGGACTGAAAGAGATTTTTCTGATTAGCGCCTGATACTGACGTGCCCGAGAGTCCAGATGTGAGAGTTATATAGACAGTGTTGTCAATTAAAAATCTGATAACTTATTTGCCAAATCACCGGAGGTAAGAAAGATATTCTTCTTCGCTCTGGAATTTTTATTACCTGGTATTCAACCTGACTTCTTAGGTCATTTTCTTGATGGATACAAGTTCAATCCAGCCCTCGAAAGATTCTCGACAAAACAATACAATGACTTAATTGTTTTTTACCTAGTATGGCGTTCCAACATGAAGAGAACATGAATGGATAGAATAGAAAATGCGAACTTTTCTTCAATAAATTAAAGTACGACAAGGATAATACTTTGTTATTGAAATCTTTTTTAAGACTATTTTCTGTGAAAATCAACCCCAAGTCTTCAACAAAACCACAGAGACTTAAGAAATTAATTTTATGGCCAGCAGTGCGTAAAAGTTAAGTCAGTAGTTAGTCGTGGGGCGTCATTTTTTTGGAGATTTAAAATAAAGAATAAATTTACAAGACCTAGTCACACATTTTCATTTTATTTTGCATCTTCCTAAACGGCCGTTGAAAAATCAATAAGAGAATTTTTCTAATCTCCGGCAGCAACTCTCAAATCTTAAAAACTGTTGCCATTCCAACAGGCCATCATTTCCAGCGACTTACAAATAAATTTCTAACATCAGATAATTAATTTTTCATCACCGTGCAAATCAAAACCGAAAACACAATTTAAGTTGTCTTTCGAATTTGACACTATCTCCTTAAAAATAATGCCCTATGGCATCTTCCTGAAGGTTTTTTTCGACAAAATTCAACATCACTGTACTGATACGTGTAGTTCCTTATTTGCACGTTTTGTATTTCCCTCATGCTGTCATCTTTCTGACCGTTTTTGTTCGTGTGTCTGTTCATGGTCTCGTCATTTTTTAAATGAGCAAACAAGGAAGATGAGGCTTTTGAACGAAAAATTATTTTTTCACGTAAAGTGATTTTTTGAGTGGGTCCAATCAAACTACAGCTCTACGATCCCAGTGCTGATTAGCTTACCAATGATTGAAAATATGACAACGCCCATCAGTAAGTTTCTTTGAGTTGAATCTAAAAAAATTGATCTATTTTTTTAGTATCTTTTTAGTAAGTACTGTTATCGGCAGTTATACCGTTAGATGGACACACAGAAAATTCACCGCTACATTCGTAACCACCCATAGAAAAACAACGCGACGCCCAACATTACAACAAACTCTTCTTAAATTTCGCTTACTTTCTCCCTCCTTCTCCATCTCTTCTAGCATGGATATTCTTTCCCTCGCCTGCCCAACATTCTTCCCTCTATCATAGTCTGACACATTCTATCACCAATCTAAATATCCTGCATACACCTTAATGATCTACCAAATATAATTTGCTATCACAACGGGATTTTCAATCACAAAATCTAATTCATACACTCAACCTCAGTTTGCTCTTCAACCTCCAAAATAAAACCACATTTTATGTCCTTGATATCATTTATTCACCGGGGTCATAATAATAATGGTGAAACATTAACATTTTCGGGCCCGTCCGACCAAGACTATGACGACGATCACACTGAAAGACGGCAAAAGGAAACGAGTTAGAAATTTGAAACGGAGGAGCGCAGGGGTGGATGCAAAAACTGATACTTGTTCAAACCTCGGGAACACACTTCGCATAAGTCACCACAACTGAGCCCTCCCCCACCCCATCCCTTCCACATCATCGTAGACATTTCAGCAAATGAAATAAAGCCCGTGCGGCGGCTTTTCATATAGGGAAATCGCGCATCTGTGTGTGCGGATGCGTTTTGCGAGAGGAAGGGGAGGAGCAAGAGAGAGTGGGAGGGTGGGGGGGAGAGAGAGAGAGAGGGACAGGAATGGGAAGGATAGCATCTGCCGGTGGTAGTGGTATTAAAACCGCATCTCTCCCTCCATCCAACCGACATATCGGTTAAAGCATCAAGAGGCCGCGCGGTAAAACCCGGGGAAAGGACGTGAGCGGGGGCATAGAGGAGGGCCTTCGGAGGTAGCCGAGGACGTGGGCATGAAGGGGGGAGGAGAACTCGTCCCCCCCCCTCAGAGAAATACGCCACTGCCGACCGCTTATACAGCTGCGTCTATAAAAATTCAAATCCCCTTATTTTTTCCCATAATGCTCCGCGCAATTCCCTGCCGTTTTTATTACGTAAAACGCGTTCCCTCCCTCTCTCCCTTTCCCTCCCTGTCCTTTAGCCCTCTCCCCCAAACTTCACCCCCTCCCTCCCGCTCCGTCCCTCCAAGCAGTGCTTGCCATTCTTCCCTACTTTTTTCCGTGTTAGTGATTCTAAGGGAACATTCCATTTGGGGCAGAAGCGACCCTTATGAAAAAGGTAGATAAGGTCCCTCTCCTAACTCCCCTTACCCTCCCCTTCTCTCTCTCTCTCTCACTCACTTTCTTACATTTCCCTCTTTTTTCTTCCCTTCTCGTGTGCACTCTTCCGTCTTCCTTCGCTCTATGACGGGGAAAAAAACTCCTCGAATTCCTATTACACCGGTCTTTCAGAAATCCGAACTTATGTTAAAGGTAACTTATGTGTGGACTGTCTCGGAAATCTTAAAACGACTTTCCTGCCGGATTACTCAGGTGGGTAACGAACTCGTCCCGATAGCACGGCGGGGGAGGTCTATCATCCCTCCTTGGGAATGGGTATTTCGTCGCGTGCAACAGCCACTTTGGAATTTCCAGTGCGGTGCTCTATGGACCCGATCTTGGGAGCACATACAGTCAAAGTCACTGCCATTGCTAAAGTAACACTCCCGTGTGTACATTTTTTCTTTAACATATGATTATTATCCCATGAATTAATTTTTCTGCTCAGTTTACCTCTTGTCTTATTAAGCGCAATATATATTTGCGTGTCTCCCGTAATCGACCTTACCAGGTATAATCCAAATGAGTAATTAAATTGACTTTTAAATAACTTCGAAAAATAACCGTTTTATATCTCTATAGCAAAGTTATAGGTTTAAGCTTAGTAAAAGCGACACTAAAATGAAAAAAATTCGTCGAAAGTGAGACAAAATCTTCCAAAATATCTTTAAAATTCTTGTCACGATTTTGAACCTTGAGAAAATTCGCTGCATGACCATTAGATAAAATTTTTCATTACCCACTTCTGGAAACATTTCGATCCTATTTGCCATTCTACCACTCAATCTGTCATATTTAGTACTGCCAATGAGTAATTTTACTATTGTTTGTTTTATTGTATACGACAACGCACATATTTCGGGTTCTTACGCTGAAAACCAAAGACATTAAGCAAAACCAAAACATTCTAGACAAATTTTCAGCAGAATACCCTTGTTCTCGAATGAGAGAAGATTTTTTAATACAGTTTTCCTGCGTAGCCCCATTTCACTACCAAGTTTATTATTGTTTCAGACGCATAGTAACAGCATTGAAATCTCCACGCCGCCGATGATTCAGCATGAGTGGAAATCTAAACCACATATTAACCGAGGGTCAGGTTTTCTACCCGACAACAGTAGTAGGTAGCAAATAAGGAATAGTTAATTTGAATATTTTTCATACCGTTGAGTCTACACTATAAAATTCACAGATTAATGTTTGAACATATTTATGCTTAAATAAAATATAATTTCTTCCATATACGCTAATAAAAAGTTAATAATGCTATAGAAACACTTATTAATCACGAGAGAGACCTGAATTTTTGGAGGTTAAAATATAATTTTATCATCCAAAATGGAGATTAATCGTTTTATTTCTCGTGAAGAGCAACTTGCACCCAATTCAGTGCGATAAAACATTCTGCGAATTTGAAGAGAGAGAGAGAGAACGAACGCCATCGATCATGACTGGCAATAAAACAATTTTTCCAGGGAGAATTTCTTTAATGCATTAAAACTGCTAGTTAAATCGAACCGGTGTGACTTATGACAAGAGTCCCCTTCCAAAAGAGGTATCGCCTGAGATGAAACGGAAACCTTGCAGGCAAGAGTTAACAATTTTAAAGCGAAATGTTACTTACACGAAAAAAAAGAAACAAAAGACACTCTCACATAGTACACGCGATTAAAAGCGGAGTCGGAATGAAACCGAATAGCACTCGCGGGAGAAATGGCGAGCGTACAGCGGCGCAGAAAGCTCTCGCTTGCATTTGAACCCTCCCTCCTAAACAGTTCCTTTCCAGCGCCAACATTATTTCCACTCGATCCAATCGGGAATCGGCTCGTAAACAAATGAAGCGAGAAATCGTATCCGAAAATAATTCCCGAAACTCAAACGAAGAATCGGGAACACATGAGAATGGGGGAGGGGGGAGGAGGTGAAGCGGGAGCGGGAGGGGAGGGTGGGGGAATTGGGGCGGAGGGGATTGAAATTGGAGAGAGAGGGAGGAGGAGGGCTCGGGAGGAATCGGGAATTGGAAAGAAGGGAAAGGGCGGCGGGGGTTGGGAAGGGGGAAAGGGAGGAGGCGGAAGGGAAAGGAAAAGAGGGTGAAGGGACGGAAGGACTCGGCAAAATGAATGAAGATGAAATAGTTGGAAACGAAAAAGGATTCCACTGCTACGGAGGGCTTTGAAATTATCCTGAGCATTATTCCGACTATCCTAAATTGTAATATTTCATACGAATGCATAACTCTTGTTTTTCAAAATAACGGGCCATTTTATTACATGACCGGAGGCACGATGCATACTTGAACTATAAGTATCATTCTCTCGCTACATTCACCACGTTAATCTTCAAATCATACTCCAGCAGCAAGCTATAGGAGTTTTTCCTCGCTCCGCCTCGTACCAATTACTCATACATTGATATAAAAACAAAATATTAAATGAAATTTAACACAACCATGAACTATCGATTTCTTCTTACACCATACCCCTACCCAGACCTTGCATGAGATTTTTACATTTCACTAATCACACTTAAAAACCCCTTTCGTTGAATTTCATTAAGAGAAATGAGGCAATAGATGCTTAATCTCAGAATTCAATTGTTTTTTTAAGTCTTGTAATAAATTTGGCTCCTTAATTAATAGATGACGGTGTTAATGATTATCAGAAATTTCCATTTTAACCTCCAACATCTTTGAATATTTGAAGTACCCATCAACCTACCCACAGAAATATTCAGCTCCATCCAACAGAGGATTTTCACAGTCCCATGGTATCAATAGGTAACTAATAATATTGATAGCCACGAAGCTAAAAAGAACGCAAAACGAATTACCTGTGTAATTTCAATTGCATTAACAACGCACTTCGTGCTAATGAAGACAATATTATTGTCTGATTTCAATCTAATCAGTATCGAATTGAAAACAACTAAAACGTATCAATAAAAAATTCTATGCTCTTCAATATTTTAATTTTCAATCCAGATATTATGACTTCATTCCCTACGTTAGGTTGCTAGTTATATTTTATTCATATAATTGACTATCCACAGCTTACTTCTGAATTCACAAAGAAAATTTTTATAGATAAACTGCGGGTAATGTATAAAATCAACGCGTCTACTCCCTCTAAGCCTATCAATCCCCGAATGGTCAGTTTTATATTCAATATCCTTCCCTATCTTACCCAATAAATGGAATCTCAATGCTTTCCACTAAAGCTTTATCCAATGGAAACTTCTTTCGGTTCTATTCATACGAAAGAGATTAATGGGTAGAATTAATACCGGAATGTCGACATAACCACATAAATTCCAAACAGACGTTTCATCAGCTCTGATAAGGTTTGAAACTAGAGTCGCGCGATTTTTTTCAGCTCGGAAGTCTATAAATTACTAAACACTAGGGTGTATCATTATTTACAACTACTTTATTCGGAAGGAAAACATTCCAATTCTCTCATGAAGGCGGAAAGGAGAGAGAGAGGACCCAAAGACGGAAAGATTAATGAAGACAGTGAAGAAAGTCCACATAAAAGGAAGAGCAGGGCTCCGCAGAAAGTGAAAAATAAAGAAGCGAAATGAGGAGGGGAACGCAAAGAGGATGGAGGAGCAAACAAAAGAAAGGCGGAAATGGACGGTGTCTGTGTGTGAGAGAGAGAGGTAAACAGGAAAACGGGAGAACGAGAACGAACGGAGAATGTGAGTGGGGATAAAAAAAAAGAGTCAAGAGAAAGGGGGAAGAAAGAATTAGAGGAGGAAGGGGAAGAAAGCGGGAGACGATGGGGAAGGAGAAAGGGAAAGAAGTAGTTGGGAATGGGAAAGGGAGGGGTGGGGAGGGGGAGAGGGGTTTGAGGGAGCTTGGCAGAGAAGAGATTGGCGTTGGAAATTGAAAGAGGATGTAAGATGCATGCCTCATTGGCTGCAAATCTCCTTAGTTCAAACAGACGCGCACACCATTTGCCTCCTACCCTACCCCAAACCATCACGACCCCCGTACTCTCCTCACTTCCCCCCTCTTTATCCCCCAACCGCTGAATTCCCCTTTTCTACTTCCTCTCTCCTTCCAGCTATCAGCATATGCATGTATGTACTTAAGCATATCTGTGTATACTTACAGACAGTACATATATGGAGTTGGAGAAGTTGTAGTTACTTCTCTTACACCCTGATGAAAGTAACTAGGACCACATAAATATTAAAAGTGATTCTTTTTGCCTAAATATACATATATATATATATATATATATATATATATTAAATAAAAATGCATTATATATATATATATAGTCAGTCAGTCCTAACTAATCTTCTGAGGAAGACGGAGCTCAATTCCGTCGAAATTATCAAGAAATAACGTGTGAGTGTTCCTTCTGTGTGTTCTCATATTGTGTGTTGATGTCAAAGTATATATATATATATATATATATATATATATAAATGTATGTGTACATATGTGTGTGTGTGTGTGTGTACATACACACAAGAAGCCCGGAGAGAAAGCTCACGCAGGAATAGAGAATGGTCAGAAAGGAAAAAAAATAAATGGAAGAAAAGGAGGAAGATCGGTGGAGATGGAGGATAGGAAATGAAAAATGCATTAGGCAAAAGAAGAGTTAAGGGTTCTTCCCCCCCTTGACTCCTTATGCTATGTTCAGGGCGGGAGTGGTGAGGGACACTGAGGAAGGGATGCTGCTGCGGAGGGAGAAAGAGGGTGGATACTGTCGGAACGAAAGACGAAGGAATTAGATGGGAGGGCGGTAGTGCGGATGGGAAGGGAAATAGAATGAACGAGGAATAAATCGTGGAAGATTCAAAAAGAGATAACGACGGAGTGAGAATATAAGGCGACGGATGAAACCCGTTGAATCTCTGGAGATCCATGAGGAAAGGATAAAGGGGATGGCATAAATATCCAGTCATAACTCGTGCAATCATCATCCACCACATGCCTTACGTACTCCGGCTCCGATCAGGAATTTTATAGGCGAAGCAATTTTGTACAATTGCAAGTCTTGGCTTAATTCTCACATGTGACCGTTCCCTTGGATGGATTGTTAAATGTAGCTTGAGGATTCTAGATTCATCGTACGTATATTCAAATGGCAAGTGGTGTTTGAATTCAAATTATGTATTTTTCGAGAGTATAAATGTGAAATTTCTGAATTGTATTTACAAGTAATAGGCGGATGACGACAGCCTATATGTATTTCCAATGTTTGTAGGTTTGATTTTATTCTGATCGTGGATTTTAGCGGGGGAAAATGAAAAATTTTCTCGAGGCAGTATTTTATTGAGCCAAATAATCGCGGTTCTTTCTCCATATAAGTAATTAGCTGTCTATATTTGGATGGAACATTAATCCATCGAATCATCGGCTGTTGTTCACCTGAATATAATTAATCGTTGATGAATTCATTATTGTGGACATAGTAATAAAGTAAAAACACTTCGTAATATTCCAAAATTTAATTTAATTTACGTAAAGGATATTTTACACGTATCGGAGGTGCATTTTCCTCCTTCTACTTTTTATTCTCCGTCTTATTAACATGTATGTGAATAAAATTGCGAAGTATTTTTATTTTACTACTTCGTCTGATCTGTTGCAAGAACCGCGATGACCGCATTTGCATTATATGCCAGGAAGGCATCAAATCCTTCTTTCTTTCTGTCATTTCATCCGAAATGTCCATATGTCCGATTTAGTTTTCTTAATTATTCCATATTCGTACTAAGAAAATGGACTCTCTAAGACGTGGCCTAGTTCTACTTGTTACTGTAAAGGTTGTAAAGTCGTCCATACGGTTACAACTTTTGACGTATTCACAAAATCGTTTAGAACATTATTTTTTTCGTAAATTAACACTTCCTTCCCCATTTTTTATTTGCCAGACGCGTTTTCTCATCGTAGTCAGACTAATTTGAAATCAATCTTTCGATTACTTTTTCATAATATTAGCCTACCACCTGTTTCATTAAGTGCCTTTCAACCGACCATGCCTATTCTTTCAAAGCGTCTTTGCTATGAAAAATTAGTGATGATCGTTGTCAGAAAGAATTCCTCTCGTGAGACTTTTTCTCAATTTTCCCTGAACCGTCGTGAGACCGAACGAATTGATATTTCATTTTGTGTGTGAGTTCGCTAACTGAAATATCATATGCAAAGTGCAAGTGAATTACTGCACAGTTTGGAAGCTTGTAGATTACATATTGGAAGAATTACAGTACTGACAGCTTTTACAAACAGGACATGGTTGATGACGAATACGATAAATGAGGATCTAAATAAAGTTAAGAGTACACTTGGATATGGAGCGTAGTTTTATACGGAATGGAAACTCGGCCGTTAAGATATTATCAGTAGCGTAGGTTGGAGAATTTTGAGATGTCGATGAGGAGAAGAATGAAAAATATAAAATGGGCGCAAAGTAAAACGATCGGAGTATTAGCACGTCAAGGGATGACAGAGGATCGTTGGGAGAAATCTAAAATAAACAAGAAAAGTGGATGCAGGGTATTTTGATTGGCGACGAAATTTTGAAAACTGTGGAAAATGGAATGATGTTAGGCAAACAAGGGAGGGGAGGAAAAGAATAGACATGTTGGACGGGATGTAGGGAGGAAGGAAACATGTAAGAAGGGTTTATTTTAGCAAAGGTCGTCATGTTGTCTTATGAGACGAGGTTTTAGAATGCATCGGCGTTAAGTGTGTGTCCATCCAAAGCCTGCCAAAGCAGGTAGATTACCAATAATAATATTATTATTAATGATGGTCCTGATCCTTATATTTTACTAAGAAAACCATCGATAAAGGGGAACGATAACAGGAAACTCTCAAATCTACGGGTGTAATTTTTCCAATGAGGATTACTCTTGAAGAGCATCTTCTCGAGAAGACCATCACTGCATGTGCGGAGGCGCTCGTGCGTGAAAACAGACGTTAAAGATGCACTAGCGTCGCGCTCGAATGAACCAAGTCATGTGACTTCCGCAAAGAAACGAAATTAACGAAGGTGTTGAGCGAGAAATGAAAGTTTAGACCTTATAGAAATTATAAGGCGTGACAAGGAATAGGGGATTGAAATCTATGCAAAGAATCCACCAAAGCAAAAAACGTTACAGGTTACGTTACATGTTACGTTGCATGTTACGTTACACGTTACGTTACGTTAGGACGTTAAATGAGTAGGAAACGAATGCGTGGTGAGGCGTCGAAGGAACTGAAGAAGTCACTAGAATGGATGGAGAAAAAAGGTGGGGATCCAAGAAGGTGCAAGAAGGAAGGGAGAGATCGACTATACGTGTAAAGGGCTGAAAAAGCGGTAGAGGTAGTTTTAAAAGCTTTTTCTCGAAAAGAAATCCCTCCTGGAAGAATATTAGATGAGGGCAGGGAAAGATGCAAGGGGAAGCGAAGTTAGGAAGAGGGGACAGCGGGAGGGTTTAGGGATTGTAGATCGAGGGAGGGATGTATGAACAGAAAGAGAGGCGGCGGTTTAGTGAAGCAGGAACCAACGGACGTTTGGGGGACAATATCCTTCGAAAGAAGACTGACACTTAAAAATGAGTCCATAATCCTAATCCGTGAGAAATTTCCCGTTCCGCACCAAGTATTGAATTTTGATAGCAAAACAAATCATAGTATCTTTGTAACTAAGGGTATTTTTTCACGTATCCTACTACATAGAGGAAAGTTTTATATGGACCTCAACACTTAAAACTTAAGGGCCTCTGACTCAACACAAACACTAATCCTACACTACCCTTCTTTTCCAACACATAATTTCTACCCAGCCTACAGGTAACTCGTAGTATATCATTTGAAATGTACAAAAAAAAACTAAAAGATATAACACATTTCTATGTTGCCAAAATATTCATTTTCAATGCAAAAATTTCAGAGTGTAAAAATCATTCGCCCTGACCAGGATTCGAACCCGGATCCCACTATGTCCGGCCGAGTGCTGTAGCCAGTTAAGCTACCGAGGCGTCCTCTTTACTGACTAAAGCACTCTACCGGACATAAATGGATCCGGGTTCGAATCCTGGTCAGGGCGAATGATTTTTACACTCTGAAATTTTTGCATTGAAATGCTTATTAGCGGATTACTCTGTTAAAAGTTACTGTTGCGGCATCTCCCGCAGTTTCTTCAATTTTATTTTGAAATAAATGAACACGCGAAACAGAAAAAATATGTAAACATAGAAAAACAAAAAATTAATTTGTTTTCTATGAATTTTCTATGTATATTAAGACGTAATAATCATTTAATGATTGTAAATTTTTATCCAAATTCTCTTTATTTTTCCCTTTTCACGCGAAAACAGTCGCTTAAATGAGAAATTTTCGCACGCCAATCCAATACAAATGAAACGTATGGTGGTGGTAGAGTGGAGTAGTGAACCTTCATATTAAAGGCTCACGCCGACGTATTGCTGGGCATGAATATCTTAGCAACATTTTGTCGGCGACATAAAATGCAATGGAAAATTATACCTGAAAAAAGTCGATATCAAACCTCCAGTTCCTTCAAAGTAAATACGATTTTTTTATTTGGTACAGGACACAAACGGAGTACTAAGTGCCCAAAAATGTTTTTCTCCTGAAAGTCGTAAGCGCTAACAAAAATGCTAAAACTCCTTTCATAATAGAGAGACAGGCACTAACATTTCTACCAACAACAGTAAAGAACATTTCTGCAAATTGTGGGATGTTTTCAATATTTCTTAATTAACGAATTAAAACATACTGCATTTAATGCGTCTACCTCCCGAAACGAAGAAACGGTATTTCGGCGTACCCTGTTAACTCATTTATTCAAGTCGAGGCCGTCAGAGTCATCCGAATCTCAGTGAGAAAATCCCACTGTCAAAATGTACATAAAAGTATATATTACTCCATGGGACTTTTTACACCGACTACGTTTTAACACAAATAAATATTCATGCCGGAAAATGGTCCACACTCTCGCCGGAAACCGTACACTGTTACACGAATCAAAGATGAAGATGAAGTAATGGTACACAACGAAAGGTAATGGATGTGTCAAGTAGGTGTTTTCAAACATGCAAACTGCTGATATAAAATTTTGAATCACGGAGGGCTGTCTCGACTGTTTCTTCGCGCCCTGAACGGAGGACCCTTCGTTTAACACCAACTTCCACTCACAGACGGCCATAGACGTCTCCATCCTCCGGCCAAAAGCGTCCTTTGACCCCAGGGCAAGTTCACTCTTAAGTGTTAGCGCACCCCCATAGCGTTACCCCGTAGGCAATTCACCCTAACCTAGATGGCGTTGGCCGTTAAGTCATCTCTACGTCGTCACCGTCCACCTTGCACAATGATTCAGTTAAGGTTCAGTATAAGCAAATATTGCCATTGTGTCGTAAAAATAAGAGACCTTAATATACCAGTTTCATCTGTCAGGAACAAAATATATTGTTCCGTTTCTTCTTCGAAAATGGAATTAAATAGCCATCCTAAACATAGCTTTAGCATAACTATTTAACCTAACCAACTATTTCATAAACATTTTAATCTATCTAATTCCTGGAATATTAAAGATAAACTATTTTTGATTAGCTATCTCCCATTAAATTTGTATAAAACAAATCAATTTAGACGAAACGCCATAATTTCACTCTTGAAATAAATATTTAAGTCATTCGCTCTATTGATAATATAAATTAAGCATTTAATTTGCTTGGATAACTTATGTCAGATATAATATTTATCTCTTTTTTTATTTTCTTCACCACTTAATTAAGAAACGTTATCTTAAAACATTAATGGAAGTCTCTTTAGAAGATCGAAAATAGAGTTTTTGATTCCACGAAGCCTTTTTTTGGAAAACATTGGAAAAGAGAGAAAAGAAAGTAATAAGGTATTACAGGAAATGGAAAAGGATCAAGGCAGCAAAAAGGTTAAGAAAGGACTGGCGATTTAACGAAAATCAAGACCATCCTATCCAAGCTTACTCTCTCTCCCTCATTTACTTTTAATGCGTTCGTATGAAGCGGAAAGGATCACACAGGTACTTCTTCCTTACGAAAAAATTGAGTCGCATAGGCACAATAACTGGTAACAGAATTTCAGGGGTACGCTCGAATGTATAGTACATTTGCGGAATTGATAGAATTAGTGGGAAGAACAGGATGCAAACTAGGTGTGAAATTCTAATTTTTTCTACTATTAGACCATAAAATCATCCACATCTTTGTTTAAATAACCTTCAACCAAAGAACTTAAATTCATTAAAGACGTTCAAAGTTAAAGCCATGCTATATACATGTGTCCGCAGACTTACAAGTGAATAAATGCAAAATTATAAATTCTGACAAAAGTTTTGTCTCCAGTAAATTGAGTTTAATAAACTGCATATTTATAATTGAAAATTTTCACCCGAGATTACTGTCCAAAAGATACCTCTCCCCCTAGGTTTTATGATCAACTAAGGGCGCTGAAAGGATCACATGCATGCGCCTCTGAAGACTGATTTATTGCGCACCTGTAATTTCCCCATATGAAATCCCGGTAGGGATGGATCTCGCTGTAAAATTCGATTCGCAAAAGAATTTTAAAGCGAAGGCTAATACGGACACCTAGCAATTGCAGAGACAGCGAAAAATCACAACAATTGACTCTTCTCCCAGAGAATACTTAAAACGCTTGTGACCTGCCATGATAATCTCTCTTGAGGAACAAGGGGAGTCACGAAACACACGCTGGGCACTGAAAGGCAATCATTGTTGCGATCAGTACAGGCGATTGTGGTTTGAGAAAAACCTCAGTGTCGATGATTTTCAGGGTCATGTTTTAATTCCACCTTGATACACATGTCTACGCATGAAATATCCACCTCCGCAATCACGAGATTTTTTTTTAGAATTTCGTGAATATCGGAACAAAGGCGTACTGGATTCCCACCCAGAGGGCCCGAGTTCGATACCCAGCGGAGTTGAATATTTTTCAGTGGTATCCCGATCCCTACTTGAGGTTCTTTGTGGAGGACACTTTGAGTGAGTGCGCCGTCCTTCGGATGGGACCCTTTTGCGCCTTTGGTTAAGAGTAGGCTAATGTCGACGCCGGGTTTCTCTCCACCCTACATCCTTTCCTGTCAATCCCTAATGGCGCAAATGACCTTAGCTGTCGGTCGCCTCCTCTATACACTACTACCACTACTATTTTACACAATAATTTGATCACGCAATCCTTTAATCTTGTTATCAAAAAATGCCAACTGTTAGCAAACGTGATTGCCCTTTGCTCTTGCTAATATCATTCCCATTTCCGCCCTCATATCTTTGAATGGAATATGATTTAAGCTGGCGTCAAGGGAAATTTATTATCAATAATGCTGGTGGATGTTGTTGGATTAATGTCTTTTCGCCAAAAATCTCCACCTACTGCATCACATCTAATTGAATCTATTGTCGGCTGATGGAGAAGGCCTTCATCCAATTACAAATCACAAGACATCCGAATCATTAATTCTATAACTATACCTTCTCATGTGATTCATGAAATATTGCTAGCATTGCTTGTGCTTGGGAGCTCACAAATCCTGTGGGATGACAATTAATGAACTTTGCCCGAGAGAATAACCCCTTTAGTTTGTGGGTTTGCCACTTCATTGGCCAAGTGGATCTCAAGTTTCGCTCTCTGCAGAGATGTAATTATCAGGGGGAAAGATCCGGAGAGGGTACCCATTCGGAACCTCTAGTTGTTTTGGTTACAAGGAAACGTTTCATCCTGTACTACTCGCCTAGTGCGCAGTGCCAATTAGAAGACTCCGATAGTCTGTGAAAAGGAATTGAATTATGACGAGTGATACGGAGACCCGTGATAGCAAGCAATCGCCCCGCGAGTATTAAACCTAAATCAACTCTGATTAGGTACATTTGAGCGATAAGAGTGCAGAAACCGAGGTAGTCAATCATAAATGACGGAAGTGTCAGCAACGGTGGATAAGCGTGCGCATGAGGGAGATGGACGCCGTCACAGAGAGATAACGGAGACAGAGGACGAATAGGATGTGGAATAGATTAGATAGCATAGGAAGAGAAGATGAGATCAGAGGGAGGGCATCCGTGATAAGACGGCTATGGATGAATCAAAGTTTTACTCACATCGGTCCGGATGCATATTAACAGGAATTTTGAAAGGGAGGGAGGTGGAGAGTAGTAGAGAGATCATAGGTTTTTACGTAAGAGAGAAATGGAGGGTGGAATGATGAGAGATCTCGAGTCTTGGAGTTCGGGCGATGGAAAGAAAGAATCCGACTGAATAGAGATCGTCACCGCAGATTTGACAATGGGACAAGGCGACGAAGACTGGAGGAGAAGCATGAAAGAAGAAGATTGGACCCATCCTCCTGATCGTACACGCGCACTCCAAGATTCGTCAGCGGGAAGACAAGAGGAAGGACCCGCCGCTTTTTTCGGCTCTCGATCCCCTCTCTCTCTCCCTTTCCCCTCCCGACACTCTTAAAACCCGTCCCACTCCCATGAACTGGCGCAAGCCGCGTCACAGAGCAGCCGAGAGAGTGATATGAGGGATGCTGCCAAAGGAGGGGAGAGGAATGGAACGGTGTTTGGGGGAGCAACGGAGTCGAAAAATTGCTGCCCTTTCTTTCTGACGCTCTCCCTTCCCTTCCAAATCAGCATGAGTCTCTCCTTCGTCTCGACACTGACATGCTAGTATCCAGTGTTGACAGCTGACCATTTTGTCTCCACCGCCTTTCCAAAACCGTAGGCGTCCCCACGTGGCCGTGATCATTGCATGGGCCCACTCACCAATGGCGAAGCGCGAAAGTATTTCTCTACTACCATTTTAAATAACCTCCGAATAATTAATCGATTTTAACTATCAGTAAGCAGAGCGTATGAAATGCGCACGTTACATTTTCATTTAAATGGTTAAAATGAATTAATTATTGGATCCAAGCCCAGAAAGAATAAACAAATGATTTTTCAATAAAACTAGCAAAACTTTAGTAATTATATAGTCTCTAACATTGAATGTCATTTTGAATGCATCAGGTTTGCGATTTTTCCCCGTTTTTATACTAACTAAGCACTGAATTAGCAATGCCACTAATTGCGATGCGACTCTTTTAAACCATAAAAACTATAAACAGAGTAATCAACCCGAAGGTCGGTTGGGTAAGTTATGGTAGAGTTCACCCAGTACTAAGCCCTATACGGCGTGTGAATATTCACACATCAGGGTAGGGGGGCCAGTTATGGTTCCCCAGGAAGATCCGGTGCCCGGAAAATCACATATCTTGGATGGAGCTGTAGGTGCCCAGAGTGGCTTGCCGGGGAATCGAACCCAGGCCCTCCAATCAGTAGTCCAAAGCTCTACTCCCTGGACGACTGATTTAAGTCCGTTACATTTTACAGCAATGCCGTAAATAGTAGCGTAATGTGTCTCGGCAAGTTTGTATTGTCATTTAACGATTACATAATCGTGATATTTTATTGAAGCTTTTTTTTAAGTGTCAGAGATAAATGCCAAGAAACTACGGGATATGCTGTGGCAGTAATTTTTTAACGGAGTCATCCGCTAAAATTTGCATTACAACACAACAATTTAGAGATCAAGTAAAAAATTATACCGACTTTGAACCAATTTTTTCATTCCCACATTCTCATACTAATAGAGTAGGATGATTTTGTTATTCATAGAAGTGTTGGCAGTTAAAGTAATTTAATTTAAGTGTTAAGTATCGATTTTTATATTTTCACATAAGTGTTTAGCCACAATAACAAATTATATAATTCAACCCGTGTTCAAAGTACATTCGACATTATCTCAATAGGCCAACCTGTGTTAAGTTAATTATCTCTTAATGGATTTATTTTTAAGAAGCATTTACGCCAACAAACTGATGGTTGTAGCAACGTTAGACCTCGACAGTACTTTACATTATTTTTTTTCGCTCCAATATTAGGTATTTAGTTTTGGAAACCTTCTATTAGAGTGGCAATAGTTTACGTATATTTATAAATACAAACAAAATAAGAAGTATTTTACCGTGGTAGGTAACAATATTTTGTATAGAAATAATCCTAAATTTATTTTTTCGCCTTTAGAATAGTTCTTTGGTTTTATAAAACTTCTAATTTGACGAAAATAGTTTCCATCTAGTAGAATTACAAACAAGATAATAATAAGTGTTTTTAATACTAAGCATTGGCTAGTCAAACAAGTTGGTAAGGAAACTTACGCCCAGCTAGAAGACACTAAATGAACGAACATAAAAAAAAATTACGTACGAAAACTTAAAACGGCACAAGTTGGGAGAAATCTTCCAAGACTTCCGATCAGAAACTTGACACACTCCATTCTTTGAAAAACAGCACATCGGTGACATTATTAACATAATGTAATGGCTTCACGCAAGCTTCCCGCATCAGCTACCATCGTTTGCCATTATGCGTCACTTTTTCCTGAATCCCCGGTGCAGTTAAGGGATTGAAGAGCCACCGCTCCAACCAGACACCGCAAACACAGTCAACGTCACCGATCCCTTTCAGAATTCACCTAATCTCAATCTCGATGTTCAATCGTCGGTGAATCCAGCTTTGAAAACGCCGACGTGAGCTCAATACAGGCGCAACTCAAGACGAGAACACATCTTGGCGAATTAACGGTCCTAAAGCGTTCATAAAATCCTCACGCCCAACCCTCTGGTTGATTATGAGACGGCCAAAACGTGAGATAAACTTGTCGACGATTTACTAAAACCATAAACCGTCGATTCATTGGAAAAGACGAAACACCATCTCGAAAACACCATCGCTCATCCGGGTATCTCTCGGTGAATCGATAGTCTTTTTGTAAATAGCAAAACGACTATACCCATAGGAAAAAAAACGTTCAACATCCGCCAAAATAAATTATTATTATTAGGTAATCTACCGTTTAAGGTAGGTTTTTGGATGGACACAACTATCAAATAAACATTTTGTGATTCCCCACCTATCAAACTAATCTATATCACCAAAATAAATATATATAACAAGTAATTTATTTTTTATCTCACATTGTCGCAAGAGTCAATCACTCTAGGTGAATCTATGCACTGATCGTAATCGGCAGTCGTGCACACAATTTTGCTAATGAACCACTGCTATTTACGGAGAGATCTAATAATAATTAATAACCGAAATTATAGTACCAGCATAGTGTTACTTAGCATTCTTCGAAACTGATCGATATTCATCATCAAAAGGCCAATTGCCAATTATTATTTTTATTATAAGGTACTCTACCGGTTAAGGTAGTTCTGGGAATGGTGGGCGAGGAGAGGGGTTTGTTGGGAGAAATCCTATGGAGGTAGGAAAAATGGATGAAGGGCGCATTGAGCGGCAGTGGGATGTTGAAGACTGTAATAGAGGGGAGAATGTTAGGCAAACGAGGAAAGGGCAGGAACAGGATAGGGATGTTGGACGGGATGAAGGGAGGAGGGAAGTACATGGAGATGAAGAGTGACCTGATGTAGAGTAGGTAGCTGGATTGTGTTTTGTAAAGAGTCGCAAAATATTTATTTGGTAGTTGTGTCCATCCAAAAACCTACATTTCCAATTATGTAAGTTCAATATAGGAAGGGCGTGTTTACGATAGACCTCAAACATGCTGGTTTCATTTTGAAGGTCATTGCACCCTAAAGCAACTTGTGTAAAACAACTTCTAAACTACTATATTTATCCGAAAGCGCTAGGAATGTAGCAAACATCTTTGCGAACTTCCCCATTTTAAATTTCACCCCAAGCGTAGGGGGCAGTGAATAATCACTAATTCTCTAAGCTGCCAGCTAGTTCACTGCCCCCTTTTTATTTTTAGTGAGTTTATCGTCCGGGTAGTTACATCGAATAGCGTTAAAAATTGAAACTTCTTCCACTTCTCTCATTAGTGTTCATCAACCGACTTAAACAATATACGCAAGACTAAAACGGGCGTGTTGTCAACCGAGAAACCCGAGTTTCCCAATAGAACCAAACAAAAGGCATTCATTTTCACCACGTGAACGGTCGAATTTCGCGAAAGGAGCAGAGAGCTGATGACTTTCCCGGTGTTTTCCTCCTTCCTGCTGCGTGTGTGATCCTAAAATCCAGCCAAGAAAGTAGCGAGAGGGAGCGCTCTGGACGGGAAGTAAACAAGGCGACGGAACCGAACGGAAGGTATTTACGGATTCTTAATTATTTTTCCGCTCCCAAATCCCTTTAGTGTTTTAGCGGTGACGGACGCTTTCTAGAGAGAGAGAAGAGAATAAAACATCGAGAGGCAGGGGAAAAAGAGAAAGGAGGAGGAAGTGGATTAAAAGAAAGGGACGAAATAAAAAGCTCGAGTCTAAAAAAAATAGCAAAGAAAACGAAGGGAAAAGGGACAGAGAGAGGAAATGAAGGCAGGTTTAGCGAAATGGAGGCTGCTGAGCAGACGGACAGATAAAGGAGGGCATAAGATAGCGTGTGTGTTGGGGAGGAGGGGAGACGAGTGGGAGGAGTGTTCGGCCGGGTAGCAGGGCGGGGACGACGGTGAGGGAAGGAAAGGGCGGGTGAGAGTTGGAAGTGAAGAGAAGAGGCGGTAAGTCTCTCTTACCGGCTTTTCTTGAAAGGTTTTAGATGGTTTTTCTTGAGAGGAAGTGGGGGTACGGTGGGAGGAATGGGAGTGGTGGGGGAGGGAGGGAAGAGGAGGAGAGGTGAAAAGGAAGGGAGTTTGGGAATATTCGCTATATTGCAGTGGTCGGATTCAGGAGGAGAGTGGCGCGGTGGGGTGGTTTTTGAGGGAGTGAGGCGAAAGGGGAAGGGTGTGGATGTTTGTGGAGGGGGGGGGAAGGGTTCGATGTAGGTGGGAGTCGAAGGCGAGGGGAGAAGTGGTAGTTGGGGGTGGGAGAAGGGAGGTTTTCGGGATGTGGGAGGGGAGGGGAGCATTGGAGAAAGTGAAGGAAAGGTACGGGTGATGACGGGGAGTAGGACGGTGAGAGGGGATGGTATGGGAGGAAACTTGGAGAGTAGAGGAAGGGTCCTTGGGAAGCCAGTGTCCCGCACAAGTAAGTGGATAGCGATATTGGAAATTGGAAGGGAGGGAATCGATAGAGGGCAGGGAGCACATACGTCCTCCTCCGTACCTTCTCCCTCCTCTTTCAACCCACCTCCCCTCGCCCACTCTCCCTGCCTCCCTCCCGCACTCTCGCCGCGTGTAAGGATAGTTTCCGCCGAGACACCCTCCTCCGGCACAAAAGGGAGGGAGGAAAGTATAAGGTCACCGCTCACGCTTCTTCTGATTGCATGTTTACGCTTTCTCCCTCTCGTTAAAGATCCGCCGTTCTTCCTAGCCCTTCCACGCACGACGAGTCAGGTGACGACGCCCTCGCTTCTATTGGGTTGATGCCTCCGCCGGCAGAAGTCGAGAGTCACCGGAACGAGTCACCGTCAACACTCGTTCCTATCTGGGGAAGAAACCGCGTCGGAATCGTTGCTCCTTTCGGTCTCAACGTGCAACGCCGCCTCTCGGATCCGTTTATCGAAAGTTTAACATATTTTGTTGTTGTTTTCAGCTCACCAGCTAAGGTGTGGTTTTGCTTAATCGGGATTGGCATATTCCCGCATTATGAGAAGTTCCTGACTGGAAAAAATGTAAGATAATCCCCCTCCCAATCCTCGCCGTTTTTGTGACGATATGCAATCCTACGAGATAATCTCCTTCCGTAACTAAAGAGTCTAGCGATACATAAAAATGCAAATGAGTAGACATTTGGATATATCGTTCATATGCAGCACACTTCCATAGCACCTTGCATTTTTTCAAAAGTGGTTTGATTAACTCTTAACGATCGAAATGGCACAGTTTTTGTCGCATTTCTACAAGGATACATAGAGTATCTCATCGAGTCAAAAGCCATTAATGCGTAATTTGTCATCCAACTACTTTTCAACCCGAAACGAACAACAGTAAAAATTATGAAATCAATCGTGTAGTGTTTAAATACATATGGCATGAAGTGCCATTGTTAAACTAATGACTACTAACTAGGCGGTCCATTCAACCAGTGTTTGATCAATCAACTATCGATTAGTTTTGGATAGACGTGGATTCTCGAATCCGCTGAGTCTCCATAGATTCAAATGTATTCGAAAAATGCGACATTCAAAATCCCGCCACTTTTTTGTTGCTGTTTTCTATTAATATAAAGAACATTCACCTGTATTCCAAGAGTCAGTCGTTTCCCAGGTAAATAAAAATGAGAAAATAGATGGAACAAACTTGCAATGGATTAAATCTTACCAAAATACCAATTGTAAATTAAATTTGAAACCAGTTGTAGTTTTTTTTTAGCGAGAGCATCATTTGAAAATTTGTCTGGTGAATTCGTAATTGAATAACTCCATTAATTCATGATCACAGGGAAAATGGATATTTAAATGACGCTGGTAAATGTGGAATCGATTCGAGATTCGATTGAAATCCCTCTCGGATTCAACTCAAGATGTGGATTCGAGGATAGAGTGGATTTGGCCCATCTCTAGTTCTGGACAAAGTCCATTTTTGTTGCATTGGATATTATTGGATATAAATTGGAGACCTAAAGCTTCTCACATATCCCTGAACTCTCACTTTTCAGATATTTACATTTCTCTTTCAATAATTCTAAAACCATTATTCACTTCTTCCAACTGAGTTGAAACTTTGTGGTTTTTTCAGTGTCTATTCCCTCTCCTTATTTTAGCTACTACTTTTTTTCCAAACCTGCCTAATCCAGGGTCTCCGACAAAGTATATATATATATATATATATATATATATATATATATATATATATATATATATATATATATATTATATTTATCTGCGCTGCGTTTCCTTTCCCTCCTAATCGCTTAGGTAAAGGAAAGAAGAGGAGAGCTCAATTGCCATTGGGATGAGCCCTCCATGATTGTATGAGTGTGGGAATTGTTCTTCCACTTGTAAAGGCACTTTCCATAAATCTGGGGACGTATGCAACAAAAAAAATTGGAGATAATTACGGCGAGATAAGAAGAAAGAGATTAAGATAATGGAGAAATATTCTTTCTCCTGTTCCGTATGCCTATTGGATTCCGATAAGCCGCCTCTGGTCATAAGGTTTCCTCAGGGGTCGAATGACATAGATTACATAATTGGTACTTGAACCAAAGTAGGGATACCAAATCATGGCCTTTGGGTTAACCGGAGGACGCGTAACTCGCCATAATTACGTATTGCTATAAATGGTCATCTAATTTTGGATGAATATACAAAATAACCACCATTGCCTCACCCAACAACAACGTGTCACCCTATATTGCAATAAACCCTTATTCAATAACGCATGCATTCCACCTTTCATCATTCCTTCAAAAAAACCAATTCTTTACCTCATCGCCCATCAAATTTCTCTGTATCCACTATTCTTCTCTCCTTTGGAGTTCTCCAAGCAACACTTTCTCCTCTTCCACCATCCCTAGTACCTCTTCCTTTGCGCTTCTTTTCGTTCATTTTATTTTTCCATTTTTTTCCAAACCCACATCTTGAAAGCTCCCCATTTACGCTTATCCTCTTTCCACAACGATGCCAATTTAATATTCCATTAATCTTTATCGCAGGGATAATTTTAGGATTGTGGGTGGACAATTGGTGACACTATTCAGATGTCGTGTGCAATGCGATGTCCTGTAGATTATGTAAAATCTGTAAAACTTTAGATTTTTAAAAATGTATTTTGAAACATTCCATAAATTTCACATTGAAATCGATGCACACATATTATTTGGAACGCACCTTTTGAGTTGAGACTACTTTCCTCCGGTTGGATGGGTATCATATCCGGAACTATGGTGAAAGGGGCAAATGGAGCAAAAACAGTTGAGAGCCACTGCTTTATCGGTATTAGTGAAGGAGTGGAGATTAGTCTCCCGATCCGAGGACGCCACACCAAACTTTAAAGCACGGGTTCTTCACGGAGAAACCAATTGGGTATCAACAGAACGACGGACAATCCAGTATTTCGAAAGGAATGACATCGAGCCTCCAAGAGTATTAGGGAAATGTACTCACCAAATCCTATCCTCCTAATTGGCTGGATTAGGATCTTAACTCGCACATCAAAAAGTTTAAGTGCGAGTGACATTCTCCTTAATGAGCCACTTCAAGTGAAATACTTTGAAAGAAATATTTCAAAATATTTCGTAGTCTGGTCAACAGCTGAAGCCGTTGACACCAAAACTTTAATGATCACTGGTGATATAAAGGCATGCATGTGGCGTTATTCTCCACTCACGCAATAAATTTAATGCCAAGGACAGAGGAGGGGGGAGAAATTATTATCTCTTAAACAGTTAAAGCACGCTCATCGTTTATGACAGCCATCCTTTGCAAATAATGATACGTGCTAATGAATGTCTACATGAATAATTAGTACCTTGCCCAATTAAAACTATTTATTGCATTGAATATTTTAAAAAATTGGTAAGACAAAGAGTTATTTGTTGGGAAATTTAAAAACTTTGGATTCATAGTGTTGTGTCGAACCTTTTTTCCGATCCTTGATGACCCAATAAAGAAGCTCCAGTCGTAAATCTCATTGAAAGGCAAATAAAGTCAAACTTTGAAACTGAGCCTCAATAGCCAATTAAGTTTTCTTGCATCATGGATTTCCAAAGCCGATAAGGGCTCTTCCTTCCAAACGCCATACACTAATTAATTCTTCAACACTTAATTATTATACCCTCGAAAAAAATATTCCCTGGGTCGACATGAGAGAGAGAGGCCATCGTTTCCATTTGACCCCGACCTCTCAACCCGACCGAAAAATACGACTCCACCGATATTTTTCAGGACGGCATTATCTCCTTCGGCAGATAAAATTTTTTACCCATATTGGTACCTCCCACACACAGACTATCAACACGGTTCTTTCCTCCTCTTGTCATTCTCTCCAACGTATCCATGAGGAAAAGATGTCTAAATATCAACTGTCGCTTTGAGGACGTGGAGCGGAAAATATTAGGACTGCATATTTCAAGTGCGAAATGTTATCCCAACCACCGTATGTTTCGCCTCTTTTTCTCAGAACATCTTCAAGGGTTTTCTCATCATATGTTCTTTGTAGATTTCTACTCTTAAGGAATGGGTGAAGAAGCTGGCACTCCTACAGCTGGAAAGTCTACGGACTGGACTACGTAACTGCTACAGGAGTTTCAGAGTCGATATCTCTTCCTCGTGTTTTTCCTCCCTGCATTGATTAGTTCCACTTAACTGTGTCATTGGCGTGTGAGCATGCGGGCCAATATCCGACCTAGTGAAATATGTTTTTCGTCCGAGAGCGAGATTACTACATTGATCAACTCTTTATCGTGAATTCCCGAGTAACCCCAGTGGTGTTTCCTGCGCGTGGAGAAATAACTGATCGAAACCATTTCCATAAAAAGTGCAAATCTTTAGAAAAACTCAAGAACAAACCGTCACGTTTCATATTACGTTAGTTAATCACTGCTAAAAACAGTCAGAAAACTTCATAACAAGAAAAACTTCCGAGGTAAGTAGTTGCATGTTATTAATTCGTGGAAACGGAAGAAAATAACTCCTTTGTAGAAGGGAAACATTGTTTTTATCCATTATTCCTCTTATGAGGGTTGATGTTGGCCATTTAAGGAGAGGCATAACGTTTTGACTCCAATTCAGTCTACATAATCGTCATGTAGATGATTTTTTATTTAATAATTATACAACTGAAGATTGTATAGTTTTCATAATGTCTTCCGTTAAATGCCCAAGCCTAGATTAAAATTTATTAAGGTAGTATTTGTGCCCTAGAGTCAACCTAAATTAGTAACTTAACTGTACGTTTTTGATGTTTCTTACATGTTAAATATAATGCATCCATGTTCTTCGGAGGATTTGGAAAAAGTAGGCGGATATTTTTGCATTATTTGCGTGATCTGTGGAATGTTCTCAGTTAGAATGTTTCGTAATATGGCATCAAAATCTCCATTAATTATTACTAAATCTCCATTATTATTTTTTCACCACTAACAGCTTATCAGCAATGTAATCGTAAATACATTGACATCACAGATATTAGGTGAAACGCAAATAAATATTATAATTGAAAAATATTACTATCATTTTTCTCAAAAAAATTTCCTTAATTACAAGCCGCAAGTTTGGTTATTGAACTAGAGTTGAAGAATTTTATATTATTTGAAGTAGGTACGTCTCTTCGCTGTATTTCATTCCAATGAAATTATCGGAAAATTTTACTTTTTCGGTTTATGGTTTCTGAACTTAATCTAAAAATATCACAAGTAAGCCCAGCCCCCATACAGAAAAGAGCCAGTTTTTTATCTCATTATTATCAATAATTGCGGAATTGCTAATCCTTCCGTCTACGGAGGACCTAAATCATAAATATCCTGAGGTTTTAATGAAGGAAAACCTTATTAGAAACTTTATTTCTCATGGCTCTTGCCATTTATTTTCACTGAATATTAATTCAATTTGTTGTTAAAGATTTGCTCCATATCATAGAGCCCAAATGACAGATTTGAGAGAATTAAAATGGTGCATATGCGAGGATTTATTACTTCGAGCGTAGGAGGTTAATGAGACTAAAATTTCCGTTTATAAGGGCTTGTAATTAACTAGGATAATCCCAGGAGCGTATAATCTTCTCATGGCAAACTGTATTTTTGGAAATGCAACAAATGTCTCCCATTGTCAACAGTTTCAAGAGTTCGACAAAGATAATATCACTACATCACATATTATGATTTTACTAAACACATAAATGGCTTGAAGTTTGCCCGGAATAAAGTGAATTTCAAAAAATATAAGGAAACAATGCTTAGCAGCTTCCACATGTGCCTGTTACCGAAGATTGGGTCGAATGAAATAAAATTTAAAATAAACGGTTGTTAACGCAAATTTCATGGACTAACATATGCTCATTCATCCATAAATACACGTCAAATTATATATTTTTTATACGCAGAAAAATGGTAGAACTTGCTGATCTATTTTTCATTTGAGTTGCGAATAAATTTTGATTAGTTTTACACCTACATTTCATTCTTATAGGACTTCTTACGGCAATCATCTAACTGATGCGAGATAACGGACATTCAAATTCAAAAAAGTTTGCGCCCACTCGTACATGTACTTCGTCATCGTTCGCTGCCCAACAAATATTATTTGATTCCCAAAAAAACTTCTTCCGGGAGTTTACTTTTCCATTTCTAATTGTATTTACTAATTTGGTTGCGCGTCACTGACGAACATAATATCAAGATAAGCAGATTGAAGAAATGCACACACAATCTTGGTTAAACACGCATAAATCACGACAACTCGGAAGTAGAACTCATTCGTATTACATGATGTAGGTTACGCGTTTACAAATTATCCCTGAAGCCTGCACAGAGGCATGTGTCGAAAAACTCACTCATTTCTTTCAATCAATATATAATTTTCAATAGTTTATAGGGCCCAAAAGACGATACATGGTAGTTCGACTGTATTCAATACATATTAATTGAATTAAAATACATGCATTAGTCTGGTGGTTAACGTATTTTAGCCTCTCTAAGATTGAAATCCTACCTGCAATAATCACGATATTTTGAACGTCTAAAAACGCCTTTTACCCCATTACGCCTAAAAACATGGAGGAATACAGAATTGCCCCTTTGGAGTAATCCAAAAATGTTAAAAAAAACGCTTTTAATTTTAATATCAATTTTCCTTACAATATTCAAATTTTTTTA
The DNA here is from genome assembly GCA_037158775.1 of Hetaerina titia. Lineage (NCBI taxonomy): Eukaryota > Metazoa > Arthropoda > Insecta > Odonata > Calopterygidae > Hetaerina > Hetaerina titia. The sequence goes on from CM073775.1 coordinate 57,863,500, forward strand.
TTCATAAACAAGATCAAGTAATTTTTTCAGGTTATCGGGTTACTGAGTGCGAAGTGCTTTTCTTTGACTAATTTTAAACAACCTTGTTGGCTAAAAAAATCCAATTTTTAATATTGTGATTTCCGTATTCATTACTACACCGTCTGCTTATAACCAACTTCTCGAACATACGTGAACATTTCTTTGTCATAATCCATGCCGTATAATTAGTCACTTGTTTACAGTAGACATCTTCGAGCGTTAAATAAGAAGAGTCGTCCTCTCGCTGTGTCTTGCGCTCCAGAATTACAGGTTTCTCCTCAGGAGCTTGCAAATACTTACACAATTTCACGGAGACACTCGCCCCTTGTCAATCAGATCTGTTTTCTGGATCAACTTCGGATTCCACTTGATTGTCATTTATATTCGCACTGATATTATCTTTTTACTACTACCATACTAAGAAATTTTCTATGGTAACCATCAACACTATCTAAACAATTTTCGATAAACACCAATTCACACTACACCTCGTACTTCGAACAGAGCTACTGTGAACTACTTGCAGTTTAATCCTCTCATACCTGGGTGTAGTGATAAAGGTAACGCGTCGTCTCCGATGACCAGTGCGTCAACAGCAATAAACGCACGAGTGGTAACTAAAATTATGAAGAAGCTCCATCACTATTTAAACAATACCCGAAGAAATAACAATGATTTTGTGCATTTTAAGGGAGGGAGGCGTGCACCAAAAAACGTTTGAGAGTTTAACTCTTTCTTTTTTTTCCTCCCTTTCTCTCTCTTCCTCACGCGACCTGTTGCACCAGAAGCAGGGACGGTCGCGGCAGCGGTGGCGGCGGCGGCAGCGGCTGCGGCGGCGGCAGCCGCGGCCTCGGCCCCCGGGAACACAACGGGAGGGGGCGGAGGAGGCGGCGGTGGCGGCATGGGTGGCCGACCCACCGTGGGCACCGTGTCCGGCGCGACGGCTGCCGGGGGCGGCGGGGGTGGGGTCGGCGGCGGGGGAGCGGGGAGCGTGGGGGCGGGCGGAGGGGGCGGCCCTAGGGAGTGCGCGGGGTGCGGAAAGGCGATAAGGGAGAGGTACTTGCTCAAGGCCCTGGAGATGTTCTGGCACGAGGACTGCCTCAAGTGCGGATGCTGCGACTGCCGCCTCGGGGAAGTGGGATCGACGCTCTACACGAAAGCGAACCTCATCCTCTGCAAAAGGGACTACCTGAGGTAAGTCGCGCATGACTCACGCGGCGAATCCCAAATCGTGGACGCTGTAAAACTTATTCATGGTGCATGTTTGCTGAGTTACATTTCAAGTGGAGAATAAGCACTCTTGTCGATGATAAGGGTGAAATAAAGATCAACAAACAATAAATGGACGCATAGAGACATATAGCCTAACAAATAAAAAAGTTTCTGGCGTAACTTGGTGGAAAATGATGATGTTATACTATAACGAAACCTGGGTCGTGAGAATAAAAATTTTATGTGGAAAGCGAAGTGGTTTAATTGAAAAACGTCAAGCCTAATAAATATAAAGAAATTAAATTGTGCATATAACTAGCCAGTAAGAGAGTTACGCCAGAATCTGTTTTTTTTATCAGTAACAAAGCATTAAATGCATTCACATAATGTGTATTTCGCAATGTAGAGCGAGTTGCTTTTATACTACCTACAACATCATATTAAACTTTTGACGTAATTAATTTTATCACGAGCATGTTTTGCGTTTCCTCCGAAATAATTTTTGTGGGTTTGTGCCGTTAATCAATTTGATTCCACCAACTAGAGTATATTTTGAATGGGCACAGACCAACCATCGCTACACCCCGAAGCCTCACCTCATATGACACAACTCGACACCCTACTCTGCAATAAATCAATGTTTAAATTCCATATAACTTTCTGCCTCCCTTCAATCCGTGCAAAATGCGTCGTCTTTTCCTCTCCCTAACTCATTTGCCTAACATTCTCTCCTCACGGTCTTCAATATTGGTGCAAAAATTTACTCAATGAATCATTGACGTCAACATCTTTTGTGACGTTAATGCCATACGACTGACTTTAAAGTCAATCATTACGCCATTAATATTACTAAGACACAAAGAAAAGTTTTGGACAGATTTGGAAAACTATCGTACGTCCTTCTTGATCTGCGAAATACTTAAAAATATATACTATATATGAACCCCGCCCGTACACAGATTCTCATTTGTAACCATACCCTTCCATGCTATCCAGAAATCCTCGTCCTCCCCTATCCTCGATTAAGTAAATTTGTCCTACCCAGGAATGCACATTTTTTTCATCCATACCACCATCCCATGCCTCACTCAATTGATGATGAGTTTCGATGGATACTTAACCATGCAAATGAAGGAAACGGCATGTTGTTCTGTATCAAACCACGCCAGACTAAGAATCGAAAACGCTTCTCACTCTCTCCGCAGCTATATGAACCCCCTGCATTGCTCGGTACAGTAATCCGTGCCTTGTATTCATAGAATACCCGCGTATTTAATCTCGATCACTTCCTTTTACCTACTACCAGTCCCGAGAAAAAATTGGTATACCTAACAACTTGAAGACCCCTAAAGCAGTAGCTACTCGCCAAGTAGTGCACCTTCATAGAATTTCTGAGTATTTTAAACATCATATCAAAGATAATGTCCATAACGGCTAATTAATAAAAAAACACACGCTTAATGTATTTCACAGGCAAACTCTACATGTAGAAATAAACGCGAACTTGTTGGATGCACTCGACAGCTGAAATCTGACCCACGAACCTTAATTCTATTTACGAGTAAAATTGATGCTGAAGGCAGCAATTTTCACTGAAAATGTAGAGTTTATTGATGATTTCAACCCGTTTCTTTAACATGACCGAGGTCTAAAAATATAAATATTACCATTTACATGTGTATATTTTTGTCTCTTTTTGCCTAAACTGTTTCAACTCGATAAAGAAGAGATAATTGAGTAAATTCGCTTCCATTACAGATTGTTCGGCACCACAGGATATTGTGCGGCCTGCAATAAGGTCATTCCTGCCTTCGAGATGGTAATGAGAGCCAAAAGCAATGTGTATCACCTGGAATGCTTCGCCTGCCAGCAGTGCAACCACAGGTGAGAACAGCTCGAGCATTCATGTCTCCAAGCAACACTGAATTCCCCAAAAAATGCAAATTCGTTACCTATGATCTTGCTCCACCACAAACGATAAAATATCCACCATGTATTCATTTTCACCTTAATTCGAGTTTAATCAATAGTAGGATTCTATGCTTTTTGATATTGTGAGGCACGAGGGATAAAATACGTGGTAACTTAATTCTCGATATCAATTATTTATGACCGCAGTTATCCACTGCTGCGCCTTACTAATGACGGCAAAATAGTGACAAAGCTAAACCAGGCTTTTACTAAAATATTAGTGAGGAATATTATGTGAACTCTTCTCCTCAATTCTCACTCGAATTAATTCCATACTGAGCGACCTCCCGGAGTTAATTATGTAATAGAGAGATATATAGTAAGTGTGTAAAGGGCAATCATTGCAAAATCTCTCGCCTAGAGACTGAACTCATTCAAAATAAATGGCATTACCTACTGACGATTCCTTAATGCAATTTAAGAATTCGTGGCAACATTTCAAATAACACCATTAAAACTTGTTCATGCCCCAAGGTGTATTTGACTTTGTAGAACCTCTTCTTTCTCACAACTGAATCATAAGAGTGGTTCCGCATTTGGCCAATGATAATAATGTCTATGATACGTTTGTTATAATTTACCACAAAGCCAGGGCCGTTTGAGGCACTGCGATGTCCGCTGGGAAAAGCAGACATTTCCCGTTAACAAGTTTCCTTAATGAAATGCTCTGTCCCCAGCGAGTCCCATTTCCGTTAATGAGAATCCGCCAGTTGGCTACTTTTCTTTCCCATTCGTGAGACCCTTAAGGTATTACATAAATGAAAGGTTCAATAAAGCTGGTATAATTCTGGATGAATTAAACAGACGATTGCATTTCTACACGACATGCAGAAAGCAGTTTCTAGAACCTATTAGTGAGCTTACTAATAGGTTCGCGTGGTTAGATATTTATATCATTTAATGATATTCTTACGTCTTTTTTAACTGCAAACGTAAATTTGCACTGTTTAACGCTTATTTCAATCCAAAGTGGAAAGAATGCACTCAACCATAAAGTGAGAAAATGGAGATTCTCAAGTAAAAACTGCCAATTTCCGACATTCACACGTAAGAGCTTTCCTATTGTAAAACAAGAGTTATATCTCTTGCTTTGATACATGATGTCCTCCGGAGAACTAATCGGCTTGGAAATCGTAAATTTAATCATCATAACGAGTGCGATGGGCAATGACATTGTAAATGAGACGACTCAGGAATAGGAGAGAATGTCGGAGGACTTGAATGGAACATCTGCTTTACAGCATCAAAACTAATGTCATTTATAGTCCCGTGAGAGGAAACTGGAAAATTTCATGACTTCTCACACGTATCAGTTAACTTCTGAGAAATCACAAAAAGTCATTAAATGTACACTTACATGGAATGGCCCATTTGTAACCCATTCAGTATCAAGAGATAGATACTTAATATCCATTTTTAATTATTAAAATTAATTTATACAATCACCATAGTTTCAAACGAATTTACGAGTACATTTCAAAGTGTTAAGTTACGCTAAATGAGAAAATATATACCTGTTATTCAGTTTTCCAGAAGAAAAGGTAAATAATTGAAAATAAATAAGGATTACCTTAATGGCTTCCCACCCAGAGGGCCCGGGTTCGAATCCTTGGCACGGCAGATTTTTTTTTCAGTGGTATCCAGATCCCTAAGATGAGGGTGTTTCGTGGGTAGCACTTGAAGTGTGTGCGCCGTCTGTCGGATGGAACGTTAAGCTGTGGACCCTTTTTGTTCGCCTTTAGTTAAGAGTAGGCTAATGCCGATCCGGGTTTCTCTCCAACCAGCCGCCTTTCCCGTCCATCCTTAATGGCACAAATGATCTCAGCTGTCGGGCACCTCCCCTACAGCTACTACCACGGGTCAAATAGTAATATGAATAAAAATATTTTCCGTCGAAGTCTAAAGAATACATTCATTTTCAATAAGTCCGCGAGCATAATCCAAAACTTCGAACTTCTGCCCACTGGCAGAAAACAATCTATCCCCGTCTCATAATACCCCAAGCAACCCTTCAACATGTGTCAGTATTGCATAGTGATAAGAAGGGAAGACCGAATAAAATTTCCGATGTCTCTATGTGATTTGTTAATTTTGAGATAGCCAAACAAAGTAGAGTGGGCAAATTCAATGAAGATATGGCAGAATATGGCAGTAGATTGGTGAGATAGGGGAGTTAGTCGGAACCTGTACAGGATACAGGTAAAATGCACAGGTTAGGGCTATCGTAAAAGGTAAACTGTTATAAGTTAAGGTATGTTATGGATGAACATAACTACGAAATAAATATTTTGCGACTCCTAACAAATCACAATCCAGCAACCTACTCTACATCAAGTCCCTCTTCATCTCTGTGTACTTCCATCCTCCTTTCATCTCGTCCACCATCCCTATCCTGTTCCTGCCCTTTCCTTGTATGCCTAACATTATCCCCTCTATTACAGTCTTCAATATTCCACTGCCGATCAATACACCCTTCATCCATTTTTCCTGTCTCCTAATGATTTCTCCCAAAAATTCCCTCTCCTTATCCACCATTCCTAGCACTTCCTTATTTGTTTTCCTTTCCATTTGTTCACCTTTATCGACTCTTCTCCACATCCACATTTCAAAAGCCTCCAATCTACGTCTATCCTCCTGCTTTAGTGACCATGTTTCTGAACCGTACATAGATAGCTTTGCTCCATATCAAAGTTTTGACAAGGCTTTTCCTAGCCTTACTCAAAGTCCTTGTCATCAACTCCCTCCTCCTTGTAAAAGCCTGTTTGCGTAGTGCAATTCTTCTCTTGACACCCTTCCTACTTTGACATTTGGCCAAAACACTTCTGGATACGTTAGATGTTCTACCTGCTCTAGTTTTTGCCCTCCTATTTTAATGTTAACCTTAGCCTTTCTCCTTTGTTTTATTTATATGGATTCTCTTCCCATATTTATGACTCTGAATTTCCAATTTGCTCAGCAATACTTGCAACCCCTTGGTTGAGGGACAAAGTAGAGCAAGATCATCAGCAAGCCTAACTGATTTCATGTATTCCCTGCCAACTTTCATTCCTGTCTCCAGTTCTTCCCATGCCTCTTTAATCATTTCCTCCACATATGTGTACGCTGAATAGCACCAGTGATAATGTGCAACCCTGCCTTAAACCTCTTTCTAACACTGTCCATCCTGACTCATTGTTCCCCACTCGCACCTGAGCAATCTGAGATATGTACAGGTTGCCGATCAACCTCCTGTCTCTCCAATCTATTCCTATTTTCTGCAATATACTCATTAGTTTTTCCTAATTCACTCTATCAAATGCCTTTTCAAAATCTACAAAACAGGCAAATACGTCCTGATTGTATTCTATATTCCTCTCTATTAGTGATGTCATTACTGCAATTGCATCAAGTGCACCTCTCCCCTGAGAGGGAACCTCAATAGCTTAACTGGCGAAAGCACTTGGCCAGACATCAAGGGATCCGGGTTCTAATTCCAGTCAAAGAGAAATGATTTTTTCGCTCTGAAATTTTTTATTAGTAATGTATATGTACGAGGTGACTCCATCAAAAGTTACTATCACGGCATCTCCCGCAGTGTCTTGGAATCTTCTAAGTAATCATTTGCCCTGCGCTCGACCCTTCTGTTAATGATCCTTAGAATCACTTAAACTGCCTTCAAAATCAAATATTGTCCTATAGCCCTCACATGATGTACCCTTACCTTTGTTGGAATAGAACCTAAAACTGATCTCACAAAGTCTTCCAGCCAGATTCCTTCCTCATAGATGCTACGAATTAGTCTGTATAAATTAATGATCCTTGTGGCTCATCATCAGAGTACATGAACAGAACAATCTATGGGACAATGAAGAGGAAAGTGGATTGAATGTTAAGTTATGCTCAATTCATATTCAGAAGTAGCAAAGGGACAAGAGAAATTATTTTAGTTTTTAGGCATGCCACATGGAATAATATGGTACTTGATAACTTTGTGGATCTATAGAAAGCTACTATATTCATCACAGCAATTAGATTTGTCATTAGAATGTCTGCAACAGTTATGGATATCAGAAAAACAAGGAAGGAAAGAAACTTCAAAGAAATTGCAATAAACTTAAACCCTGGTAGAGGAATTTCCACTACCACCCTTGATCTTAAACATGTGTATTAAGAAAGCAATTGATTAATGATATAAAAGAAAGGCTGGTAGTGCAAGCATATATGGAAAAAATTATGAGCATGGTGCTTTTTCAGGAGATATTTAAACAATTCAGGGGGAGAAGAAGACCTGCCTGTGATACTAGAGGGGTCTTTATGGAAAAGGGGGGAAAAGAACACACTCAACTAATTAAATGCAAAAAGTTGGCCATTTTACAATAAGATCAGGTAAATAAACATTTAAACAAGTGGAAGAATTTTCCTACTTCATCAGTATGCTCACCAGAATTGATACAAGCAAAAGACGGTAGTTTGCAGAATAGCAAAAGTTAAAGAAAACTCACTTTAGAGAAAATTACTAATGGTCAATAACCCATTACTCAGGGAACACTTCATAAAATACAATACATGAAGTTCACTGCCTTCATCTTGCCTGAATTTCCTACACTTTTTATTTATTATTTGTACCAATTCATAAAAAAATATATATTTCAATTAACTTGTATCACCATAAATATAAAATATATTTTTCTACTTTATAGCCAGCTGCCCATGAAGTAAAATTTAATGATAGCTTCAAAAACTTCCAGTAAAATGTCATGAAAAACAAGTATATGAAAGTGTTAAAAGATCTGAAGACTAAATAAATGGATTAAAAGTATTAGTTGATATGAAATGAAATTATTGACTTTGTAATTCCACAAACTTAATTTAAAAACATGACCCAGGTTTCAACATTGAACGTCATCATCAGGTCTAATGTATATAAATAATCCTGTATAGTAATACAGTCTTATAATCATTATTGTTAATGATAATCCAACAGTATAGGTAGGGTTTTGGATGGACACAGCCTAGATGACGGTACAATGATGCATTTAATTGCCTATTTTATCAAAACAACCGGACATCCGACACCACAAAAACCCCTCTTCAATAATGCATACTTCTTTCATTTCATCCAACATCCCAATCCTTTTCCTCGCTTATCAAACATCCTCCCCTCTATCACAGTCTTCCATGTTCATAAAGAACTTAAAAACAACAGACAAAATCTTCATTGCACACTACAAAATGGTTTCATTGATCCCATAGCCTTCTCTTTAGAATTATTAAAACATATTTTCAGTCTGTAGCAAGTGAATAAAAATCACTACCACAAAGCAATGCATTAGTCGATGCTATTTCAGAGATGCCATTATGTCATTGGCTTAGCAGCCTGACACTCAAATAGCATCCACAAAGGCACCAGCACCCTTTACAGAATAACTTCTGATGTCATTTCAAGTAGTCAACACTATAATGGTATCCTTAAGCAAATAGCACTGAGCCCCATCATTAGGGAATAACCCCTTATGTATCAAAACCCAGGTTGTAAGATTAAAATAATAGTTGGAATTAACAAAGCTGCTTTTCTTCGTTCCATAATTAACACATTCCACAAAGACAAGTTTGAAATAACAAATTTTAAGTTAACAGAATTGATTATGTCCCGAACAATATTCAATGACAGCAATTTTTTGAAGAATAGAAGGCAGTGATTCTGGCCCTAACATATCTTGAAAGTGCCTGATACGTTTAGTAGCAGGAGCATAAATGATTGTACTCAAAAGACATATTACCTAAGTGCTCTCTAGAGATGCTCCAAGACTACAATATTACATTTGCGATGCCATCCTATGCCAATGTATTCCATAACAATAAGGATTCTATAACCTTTGAGTTGGCCATTGAGAATGACATCAAGCTATCTTGGTTGATATAAACAAATAACCTTATACTCCTACCCACATAAGGTTAGTTTATTCAAACATGATCTGCATTATGTACAAGTAAGATAATCTTGGCAAAAATACAAAATATTATGATAAAATGGAGTCAATAATGTCCTCTCTTCCTAAAACAGAAGGTACATACTTCCTTAGCTTTTACCAAACTTATTAAAGGATAAGGTGGGCAATGATTGCTCAAAACTCACTTTCCATCTGGCAAAATTGTAAAATAGACAGTAAAGAGAAAATCATAAATTTTACAAAATGTAAAATATGACTTAAATTCTTGAAACTGGGATGTTTTCATTACATTTCATTACAATCTAGTTTATGATATAATGACATTGTCCCAAGAGATTAGCAGAGTAAATTTAAACTTGAATCAAACAATTGTTCTCAAAAAGCCATTAGTTTTCTTCATAAGGTATCAATAATCATTCACACTAAAGATGACAGCCTGTGTTAAAAAATCGATCTTAGATTACCAATTTTGCCATACCTTCAGAGTAATAAATTCCTGCACTAGCAATAAGATATAGTCAATGCAATGTCAAATTCCAATCATTCATGAAATATTTGGAAATAGGTTAACTTGAGTAAAAAGGGTTATTTTAAATTAAGCCCTGTGTTTGAGGACCATTACACAATGAACTTGAAAGGAAAAATGAGATTTTGTTTGCTACCTCAAAATATAACCATAGACATAACTATTTCCCTAGCATTTGAATAAAAATATAAGAACAGTAATTCTAGCTGTAGAAGAAATAATCTAAAAATATAGCAAGAGATTGAATAATGATGATAATGCATGTAGTCCTCCTTTAACTAAAAACGTTTACATTAAGAGACATGATTTCATGGTATCCATCTCTTTGTTTTAGAAAGTATCCATTAACAGAGGGTTTTAAAAGTGTGTTTTCAAACAAAAATGTGTCCTAGCTAGAGAAATCTATTGCCCAATGTTTTTTATTTCACCAAGGTTATCTTTGAAGTAAATTGTAAACCTTTAAGTAGTTTCCAAAAACAATAGCTCATATTAATCATTATCTACGAATGTATTAATGCTTGCATTAACGTCAGTATCGCTCATCACTAGATGTATTTCAAACGTTCTAAACACGCATCTGCAAACAACTAAGGGAGAGTAGTAAAATAAATTCATACTAAGAGAAATAATCCCTTTTTAGTGTACTTGCTGTTGAAAAATCCACAAATAACTTCTAAAATCGTACAATTTAGTAATGACAATATTTTTATAATTTTTATATTGGCTTACCATAGACATGTGAATATTCCTTCGGAAATAAGCAGCACCTACTTATTTTGCAAATGTATAACACTTGTCATAAAATCCTTGTATTTTTACATGTCATTTCATTTATATTCTCACAGTGATTAACAACTAAATGCACCCATTTCTTACAGTAAATGCACAAAGTCTTGATATGGAGAATAATCGCGGTTATACAAACTTATAAATATACGGTAGTGAAAGAAAAATTGTAACATTCACAGAAAAGCTACCTCACTCCAAGGAGTTAATCTTTTATTTACCCTTCCCTGGAATTACCGCGTTTGAGAAATACTTATGACAAGAAGCTTTACATACAATAGTATATTTATCGTGAGTCGAGAAATTTCCTCGCTAATCTACATGGGAAGTAGTAATCACTGATACTAGAAGGCCCTGGTATCTGGTATTTTTTCTCAATTACTGAATGTTCATCTTTGCTTTCCGAAAAGCCTCTTGCTATTTCGGAAATGGTTCTCACTCAGTGAAAGCAGGTCATCTCCAAAATATCGTCATTTTTGTTTACAATATCGAATGCAATGCAATGAAATGAACCAATTCCAAGACATCCCAACGTCAGAATACGCAGCTGGTAATCGTTTGTTTTGTACAAATTGTGACGCGCGCAGAAATAAAGTAAAAGCATTAACAAAAGTAAACGGACATCGATAAGTAAAACTTCTCACAGACATACTCGTGTACACACCAATATTGGCAAAACACACTCTGTAAGGGTTATAAAGTGGAAATATATTAGTAAATTATGTTGACGGGAACAATAATGACAATGTATGTAACTACAATACGTAGGGCATGTCGGGGTAATGCCCTTGGTTGAGTTCGATGGCAGGATGGCCCTCCTACATCTAGGACTTGCATGGTCACTTCCACTAGGTGAATGTAACTGTTAAATGTTTTCATTTTTATTTTTCGGTTGGGTGAACATTATAAATATTTTCTTGTCAAGCAATATCTCATATTTGGACACAAAATTTGCATTTGTCCAACGCCAAACTGAATAATGCAACTATCATGAGTACCGATGTTATATAAATAGTACAGCCAAGTTCGCGGTGCAAACATCATCCTCTTCATCGGAATTGGGACTCACCTGCCTCAATTTCTAAACGAAACCTGTAACTTAAATTATGACATTTCGTTCTAGAACGAAACTGGTAGCTCATGTTCGTACCCTATATTTAAAACGTATTTATATTCAATTCGACAGCCGATACTTTGTGCTGGAGATGGTATATTTGATTAAGAATGAAGTATAAAAGAAAAAGTACATACCTAATACGTCTTCAACGCTGAAACAAAAAGTCGAATCATTTCTAAGGTACCCATGTACTCCTTGCAGGGTGGTTTGATTCGATAAAATTTCACTTGTCGATATTTAAACCAACTATCAAAAGTAAACTTGACGTTTTCGATAAATTTGATAAAAACTTAAAATTCATTCGAAACACTAATCGTAACTTTGAAGAAAACTATCATACTCAAATTTGTGATGCCGGTTCTCTTATGTTACCCAAACTGTTGCGTTCCTTGAGACAAATAATGAGCTGTGGTTGTGATTTGTAAGCTCTAATCGAGCTGTTCATTTTTTATCAGCGATTATAAATAATTGACATACAGCTCATTTAATTAGAGTAAAAGAACAAAAATGTTGGACAAGATAAAATGAGGTAGAAAGTGTAATGTAAAATTCCTACCTATCCTGCCTAGGGAATGGAATATATTTTCCTAGGACTGTTCATATAGTTAAGATGATTCGATATTACCTTAGCAGTTGGGACAGTAAGCAACCCCGAAACTACTACTGCTTACCTTCCATGATTCCTTTGCACATTCCTAATCAATGATATTATATTCTTAAGCAATGAGGCAAATAAAGCTAAGTCTGTCTTCTTAATTTTGGGACACACTATACCTTAGAAATTTTAGCTCGCCAAGCCTACAAGATTATTTTTGCTGGTGGAACTATCCCTCCCATGATCAATTGGTGGGTTATCACAAACCGCACGTATATCGCCTAGAAGCACTGACTTTCGGCATTTACTTCAGAGGTGGTTTGATAATGTGGCCTTGTCAAATATTTTAATGATTCACTATTTACAGGTAAATAATCGACCATTCAGTCAAATGATGACATTTCATTTTAACTAGCTTAAGCTGTTAAGGTTCTGTTCCATTCTTCCTTAAAAAAGTAGGTGTTTAATTTAATAATATTCTCTCTAACAATAAGGAAATCTTTTACGGAGTTGAGTTGTAGGATACAGTTGACAAGATTCACGCCTTTTTGAAGCTGCATAACATTATCTCGTCTGCCTTATCGCCCTCGCTATCCCACTGCTAGATACTCACAAAATGTATGACGTAATATTTGAGACCAAACCAAGAGGAAGACCGGAATGTAATTCCTAAGTATTTCGACCCTTATCAGTGAGTTATATTTGAAAATATTGATTAGCCATTAGTTCCCTATTACGATGAAATATGTGTTTGTGTGAATACATGTAAAAATGTGCTTCCAGTGAATCGAGCACTTGTGGCTTTCATTAGCATGTCTGCAATTCCAACATTTCTTTTGCAGGTTACCTTTCATGTTTATTGATTGACAGAATCCTTCTAATTGCTGTTATTTTGCAACTAATATTTTTCTTTTTAATTCTCTTCCTTTCTCTCGTCATCGGTCGTGTCGGATGCTCACCTCGGAAAGGTTCTGCGTTGGAGACCGCTTTTACTTGTGTGACAACAAGATCTTATGCGAGTACGACTACGAAGAGAGGCTAGTGTTTGCCAACATGGCGTGCAATCCAAGCAGCTTGGCACACATTCGAAGGCAAGTCAGTAATTTACAGGTAGGCACTACGCACCCTACCACGTGTACGCTCCTTTTGTTTAAGCAAAGTTTTTTAATCCTTATTTCTTTTTAATTTCTTTCAGAATACAAAAAACAAGTAAAAGGTATAATTTACAGTTAGTAATATATATTTCTGTTCATTAGGAGGTTTGGTTTTTGCCTATATTAAATTTCTTTTCCTCAGTTTTCGCTAAAAATTTACCCTCCATTTCTACCCCGATTTGGAATGCTCTTACCATCGTTTATTCGCTTTTGTTTTCTCTTTTGTTAGACGCACCACCGTTTGTTACCTTTGTGCATGAACAAAAAATATGTGCATGACGCTTTCTAACATGAACTATTATTAATCAATTTCCAATGAAATGATAAGTTTTTCATGCTGCTGTGAATAAAATTTTTACACTAAAAATAATTAGACTAGGAATTGGTAAAAATTTTAATATAAAATCAGTAACAGATATTTACCTACCACTTATTTCCATAAACAAGTTTATTGCCTATTATTAGATTTCAAGGAATAATCACACTTTAAATATCACATTTTAATGTATTACCCACCATTCGCATCCAACCATTATAAAACTGCACATTATTTTAGCATCAATGATTTGTTCCCATCTTTCTGAAATCCCGCTGAAAATATCACGACGTAAGTGTTCATTGACAATAAAAGTAAAACGTGGAAACGACGCGTTTTCTACGTCAAAATTGCATCAAGGCAGTTCTCTAAACTTTCTATGTTTTATGTACACGTTCCACATCACCACAAGGAATACACTTTTGAAGTAGATACGAATAAAATAAATCAGTGTCGGTGAAAGTTTTTCCATGACTGACGCCAGAAACAGAGATCCAGGTGAGCGTCATACTCCAAACTTCGTTTGTCCAAACTTTTTACTGTAAATTTTCAGTTATATATTCTAATATTTTTTGTTTTGCAGTAGTTATAACTTGAAATGTACAAATTTAAAAAAAATGACCAATTAGAGTCCTCCTGTAATAAATGTATTTACCCCCAGCTGAAGGGACTATCGTTGGCATGAGAAAATGGAATGCCTTGTCAAATTTTAGTATTTCCTACCGATTTGGTTTCAAAATCTTTTCTTCTCTTTCGCATCAACGCGGATGTGAATTTCATGATTTTTGTTTCATGGTGGCGAACTAAGTTATAACTTCACAGAGGCTGTGTGATAGAGTGCGCATTTCTCCCACAAAACTGTATTTTCCACTTTGGGGGCAAAGCGAAGTTTGAAGGCGTGAAATATTCGTCGGGGAAAGTCTGCCACTGAATTACACGTATTGCATGAACTGGTGTTCCAAATTTGCTGCCATTGCCGAAAAAAGAATAGGTAAACCGAACCTTTCATGTGAGAGCTGAATGATACCATAAGTGCACTTACGTAAATAATGAAAGCATTGATTCATATTCTGCATTTTATCAATCTTAAGCAAATAATCACGTTTTGACTTATTTAAATTTTTTTTAATGCCATAAAATGCGAAAAGATTTTTGTATAAAAGACCTGTTATATACAAAATGTCCGGAGGTCACCGATATAAAATAGAAGTCATTCCAACACACCTATTCACCCAAGAAATATTATACCCTGGAAGACAGACTCTTCAGTGGCCTGGTGATAAATTTGTTTTTAACGACATTCAGCTAATATTATTGACTAATACTGCTGTGATGGTCATAACCCAGACACGGAGAGACCACCCTCCGAGCTTTTGAATTGCGCCAGCGGAGTTATTACGGAAGGTACAGCTGAGTGTGGAATTACGAGAGCTGGCAAGAAAGTAACTTACGTTTCGGCCTAGCGTTGTGGTGGGTAAGGCTAGAGCCTTCATCTTGGTGTCTAAACGTCCCTACACTCGGTGCACTTCCCACTGTGGTAATGTGAGAGTGTGGTTCTTCTACTTAGGTCACTGCGAACTGTTAAACTGTACGCTGCAATAGAAAATCCCGCGAGTGTCAGCTCGTATTTCGGAGAGGCCCTCAAAATGCACACTATTCCGCCATAGCGATTATCCAGTCCGGTTGAATAAGACGCATGATCCATGGGTCCATATGGTTTAAAGGCTAAAGTTAAATACTTAAGTAGTTAATTCTCTAAAGCAAACTTCGGTGTACAAAAGTCATAACTTGGTAAGAACGTATCTACTCCCCAAATCTGACTTTTATATGTAACTTATTAACCTTCATATAAAAATATAAATAGTAATTTTATTAAGTTAACAAAAGTTTCCAAATACATATATGAAGCTGCATTTTGTGGCAGAGCACCTTGTGAAATGAACATTTCTTCTAGTTTTCAGGAAACACTACTTATTTGACCGGATTATTCTTTCTTTACATATTGTTTTAAAGCCCTTTTGAATAGATGAAAACAAAAAATGCCGAGGCCGTTTTGTTTACATTGATTCACGACCGTAGCTACGTTCCTTGTATATTTTCCTTTTGAATAGGTCTTCAGATGTTTTGGACATGATTTTTAAAGACTTGCTACTGCAACATAAGTTTCATTGCGTCCAGTCAGCTGTACCAAAATTACAATATCAGCATACTAACGACCATAAGTAGTGCGAAAATGGAAGTTGCAGATTATGAGAAGGCCATTTTCACAGCAGTCATGTGTCCACTTGTGGTAACACAACGCCGAGGTAAGATGTTGATTGCACTTGTGATCTACCCTCCATCCCCCAAAAGACGAGACGTTATT
Organism: Hetaerina titia; assembly: GCA_037158775.1. Classification (NCBI taxonomy): domain Eukaryota; kingdom Metazoa; phylum Arthropoda; class Insecta; order Odonata; family Calopterygidae; genus Hetaerina; species Hetaerina titia. Next base: position 57,879,493 of record CM073775.1, read on the forward strand.
AATAGAGTATTAGCGTTCCGCTCGACTAGAGCGTAATTTGGATCCATTAGCTCTTTCCGCCATCTTTCAGACACTTTCATCAAAGAAGAGAAATCTTAATAATTAGAATGCAGGCAGCAGGTCCTCATGACGATGGACTCCCATGCATTTAGTAATTCGTTTGACCATACCACGTACATTCAATATAACTTCGTTATCTTTACACTTAACAGCAACAAAATTCCCCAGAAGGAACGGCCCTCTGTAAGCCCCTTCTAAAACATTGTCGCCTCGATAGGGGATGTGACCCCTGACACCCTCCTTAAACTCCTCCCAAACCCTAAGCCCACAAACTCCCATTCCCGTAAATTCTCCGAACTATTCCGTTAATTTCATCAATCTTCCTCAATTCATTCATTTTCTTTCTTTTCCTCCATTTCCTTCCCATCAAGAGACTCCTTCCCGGGCCCCATGAGGGCGAGCGGTCGCATCCCCGTAGGCAGAATATATCTAAGTACACAGAATCAATTATCAAAATTCACGTCTCTGCCGGTAACCCGCGAGACATGTTATGCATTATACAGGGTTTGCTTTTATATTGTTGACCTAACCATTCATCTTTCTTGCTCCCATCCTTCAACTCTGCCACTGCAGCCAGGAAACAATCTGAGCATTGGAGGTGCGGATGGTGCCGGCTTCCAGCACCCACTCCTCATGCTGCAGCCGCCCCAAGCCGCCGCCATGTCAAACGCCCTCTCCAAGGCCCAACAGCTATGCGACGACAAACAGCTAGCGACGAACCCTCATCACCACCAGCTGGGCCTACCCAACGCGCACAACAGACACTTCGCCGTGTCCGGAAACCATAGACACGCCGGCGGCGGGGGGGCCGACGACGCCTCGAGCGGCTATGGAAGCCCCGATTCGGACAGCCTGGAGGTCCGGTGACCGCCCCCGGGAGGAGACCTGCGTGGCCAGCTGAGAAGAAACGCCCGCTGATCACTAGAGGGGGTGCTGAACTCCTCCAGAGAGACGCTCGGTATTCACGTCAATTTTGACCCGGCGACCGAGCGCGCTGCGAGACTCAACTAACAGGGCGAGAGATCAGACGGTTGCGCGTCGTCCACTGTGTAGTGTTTGTTCTCCGGTAGAAAACTGTACGTTAACAAACGGCAGTTGAACGTCAAGTGGAGTGCACGGATTTTAATAGGAACGAACACAATGTGACCACATCTCCTTCCGTGTTTCGATTTCATTTTCTGCCCCCTTAAATGCATGGTCTGGGATGGGACATGTTTAAGATAGTTGTGTGATCTCTGATGCCAAAGTGTAACCTTTAAATATTGTCGAAATATTGCGGAAATTGAGACACCTGAGCGTGGGATAACAAAGAAGTTTTTTCCTTCTCGATACGAGATTCGTGTGGTGTGTAGAGGTTTGATTGAGACCTTTAATTAGGAACCCAATGATAAGTAACCGTATATGTGTTTCATCGCTGAAAACTAAACGGGAAACAAAATGGTTCGGTTTAAGTGCAGACAATGTCACTTAAGAGGTGAAACATAGATATCGACAGCATAATGCAATTAATCTGATGCCGATTTTGAACCTTTGTTTTGGATCGTCAAGAATTCGTGCGATTAAAAAGTGCTCAACAGTTGTAATTATTCTAAAAAGAAACAGAGGAGAACAGGGAAAGTGTTTTGATGTGATTTCTGCAGCAATTCCACCATTTCTCTCATGGAGAGAAAACGGAAAATTAAAATAGAACAATTGGATCACGGATAAACAAAATGGGCGTGTTACGAACACCCCGATACGTTCTGAAGATACAACGCGTAGGAGAGCGCATTAGTACGCAGTCCCTTTCCCCAGCAAACGTGCGGCGGTAATAATCCCTCAAGCTGATATCCTTACTTAACCATTATTCTTCGATACTTTTTTGACATATTCCTCGTTCCTCATAAGAACATTAAACGATCTGATATGAGGTTCTCCTCCCAAACCTTACCACGTCCCTTGGCTTGCAAATATCATTTCCAGCTCGACTGTGGTTCTGAGAGAAGCGGGGAGCATGTGTAGAGGTCAGAGGGGAAAGGAAAGCGTTATTTCATACCCGGATCCCTCAACCGCTCGATGGAACATTCCCCCGTTCCTCACCCCATCAACGCCTCGTCTTGAGCAGCTGTTCGGACGAACCTCTTTCCCAAGCCCTTTTTGCATTTCCTCTTCCTCCTCAATTGCTAATATCTCCCGAAATTTCTTTCCACTGCCTTCCACCTTCCCCCTGCACAATTCATTTTTTTTTCTTCGCGTTTGAAGGAATTTTTGAAAGAAATTTGACGGTGCCTTACCGAAAGACAAAAAAAAATATTATAGATTTCACTCACGATGGTAGCATCCATTTCATTCCCCCTGGCCCTTCTCTGACAAGCATTATTGAGGTGAAGTGCAGGAGACTAGAGTACCTAAGTGAAAATGGTGAATGAATATCATGGAATTTGGGGAGGAATAAGAATGGAGATTTTTACAAGAGAACAGTGAATTATAAAATGACGTATGTTCAAGATTTGTTTACAGGGAAGGCATAACAAAAAATAATACGGAGAGATCAATCAAGGTGCTCCATAAGATTGGTATTGACCACATTATTGAAAGGGAGAAATTGTGTGATGCTAACCTCCTCACCTTCTCTAATCTCCTCTTTGTTTTGGGTCATTACTGGTGTAAGTAACACAGATTAACCTCCCACTGGTTAAATTAAAACCTTTCCAAACAGTTTTTATTCCTAATACAACCCCAATACAGTGGTGGTTGCCACAAAAATGTTATGGTTAAGTTAATTAAAGATTAGAGAATTGGAATGCATAAGAGATATCAATTTCTGTAGTTATTATATATTTTATGCAAATATTAGCTTACAAAAGAGTTCATTGAAACTTGATCTTCTTTAGTTACAATTTACTGAAAACTGGCTCAGTTAAATGGAATTTCTTGGAAGCCCACAATGAAGATGCATTAAAATGTTTTTTTCTGAAATCCTTTCTGGCATCAATGATTTATCTTATTCATCATAACTCTTGAACTTGATACAATTTGCATTTGTACTGTTGGTTCAATCTAATCAAGCTGAACCAAAATGGAAAAAACCCCTTTAAAAAATATCATACCATCATTTATCTTGCCCTTAACGCAGGATAAAACCTGGCCATGCTCATTAGTGATGGTTAATGGAACTTTATAGTGAGTGGCCTTTACAGAGGATAACAAACATATTGAAGAGAATCTGTGGACCTCTTTAAGAAATCATCTCATCTGAGTTTGTTCGGGAATAGAAAACAGCTGAATATGAAGAAGTTAACCATGAACCAAAACTCATCTCCTCCAATCCTTCCTGCACATGTCCTCTCTTAGTCTCTGTGTCAAATCCCTCCTATTGCAATCACTTCCCTAGAACATTGATATCATCTTCCAATTAAACTCTAATTTTAGAGGTCCAGTTTGAGAAATAGATGTTAATAATTATTATTTGTCCCTAACTCCACCTATTGTTGGTCACTCACTATCAGATGCCCCTAGACCATTCAAAGTCTCCCTACTATATTTACAGTAATCTCCTAAACTGAAAAAAATCAACCTACCTATATTAAAATATTTTCAGGCTCACACCTCAAGATTTCCACTTGGCAATAATAGGGCAGACTTCAGGAATGTTTAAATATTTTCCCAAGCTTGACTGAAGATAATATTTTGCCACTAATGTAATACTAATTTTTTTCTGTAACTGTTCATTCAAATACTCTACCGCATAATTAAACATGTTCAGTTCTCTCTCACAAAGACAATATTTTTTTCAATTTATGTCATTTACTTGCAGGAAGAAAACATGCACTTTTATAGATTCCCAAAACATATTTGTTCTTTAAATGCTGCTGATATTGATTTCATCATCAAATGTAAATTCAAAATTTTGATTTATCATCACATATAAAAGTATCAAGGATTCATAAAATAGGTACTGAATGCAAAGTGTACATTTACCACGCATCACATACTACAATCTGCTTATGAAGTACTACATTCTGCAAATGGCATCATTTATGCATAACAGTTATCATGAATCCTGGAACCATATTGGACTGGTGAAATACAAGGTGAAAATTAAAGGAGATACAGAAGAATATAGAACATTGATGAGAACATATTCAACAAGTACCTATCTCATCATGCAGTGAATTACAAGAGCATGTATACGAAGGTTCACAAACTACAGTGAAAAACTGAGTTACAAAAAACCTATTATGAAAGCACTTGTAACTGTAAGCTGCTGGGTGAGAAATGGTTTTAATGAATGTAAATATCTTCCACTGATTTAAAAAAATATTAGTTAGTTGTGTTTAGCAAAAACCTTGAAAAATCATAGGTATCTCTATGAATAGAGTGATTCTTGGAGAGTGTGTGGCAAAGAAAAAATGTACATGTCTTTAAAGCTTTAAATAAATGAGTAAGTCTTGTTTGAACACTTGTTTGTTTTACTTTGAGGAAGCCCTGCTTTTTGGGAGCAACATCAGGTTTACAGAAAAAGCCGATCTTTGGAAAAGAAGATATCTATGTTTTTCTTCTTCTAGGGTGATCCAACCCTGGGTCCATTGGCATCCTGTGGGGAATCATGTTGTCAAAACAAACCAGAGGGGTCAAGGGAAAAAAATGTCAATGCCTCTCTCCACCAGTGAAATATTTTTACTCAGTTCTCCTCTGATTTGAAATTAATGCAAGATAAATGTGATGGTGATGAGTACATTCTATGAAAATATATTTATTGATAAACACTCAATACACCACATCAAAATAGGAGGGGAAAAAATAGAGCAGGTAGAACTGTTTACATATCTCGGAAGTGTTTTGGACCAATACGGTCAAAGTAATAGGGACGTAAGGAGAAGAACTGCACTAGGCAAGGAGGCTTTCTCAAGGAGGAGGGAGTTGATGACGGGGACGTTGAGTAGGGAGGTTAAGACAAGTCTTGTAAAAACTTTGATATGGAGCGTAGTTATGTACGGCGAGGAAAGATGGTTGCTGAAGCAGGAGGATAGACGTAGATTCGAGGCTTTTGAAATGTGGGTGTGTAGAAGAATGGAGAAGGTGAAATGGATCGAAAGGAAAACAAATGAGGAAGTACTGGAGACGGTGGGTGAGAAGAGGGGTTTGTTGAGAGAAATCCTATGTAGGCAGAAAAAATGGATGAAAGGCATATTGAGTGGTAGTGGAATGTTGAACAAGGTAATAGAGGGGAGAATGTTGGGCAAGCGAGGAAAGGGCAGGAACTGGATAGGGATGTTGGATGGGATGAAGGGAGGAAAGAAGTACACAGAGATGAAGAGGGACCTGATGTAGAGCAGGTTTCTGGATTGGGTTTTGTTTGCAGTTACAAAATATTTATTAGATAGTTGTGTCCATCCAAAAACCTACCTACCGGTTAGGTAAATTACCTAATAATAATAACTCAATACTCCCCCACTGTCGGTGTAAAAAATAAGAAGCATGAAAAACTTATGCATTTAACAACATGAATATACATGATTTTGAGATTGTTACCATAAGCATGGTCAATGAGAGTAAATATAAGGTGCATGCCAAATGTGATATCAGAACTAATTCCATGTTCTAATTAAATTACACTTTATTCTATCACACTCCTGCATTCTTATAAGTATCGCTAAGATAATTTTAGCCTACAAGGGCTGTTCAATATAGACCAATACATTTGTTATTTATACATGGTAGGTATAAAAAGTATCAGGAAAAGTTTAGGAAAATTAGATTTATTTCAGATATTACTACAATGCCTCAAAATTCTTCAAAGAATATTTCTTGAGCGTCAACACACTTTTGACTGCAGCTGCTCAATGACTTGAATGCTCCCTGGTAGGTGGATTCTGGAAGGTCCTTAAGGGTACATGTGCAAGTTTCTTTGATGGCACAAAGGGTCCCATAGTGATGTCCTTTCAGTGAGGATTTCACTTTTGGGAATTAACATTAGTCTGCTGATGCCAAGTCAGGACTGTGAAGGAGTTGCAGGTCTTTGGTGCATTGCAGGTCTTCACAAGCAGATGCTCAACTCTGCTCAAGGTTGTCCATCAAAACCTTCAGGACAAGTGCAGCATAGATCTTTTGCACTACCATATTTTCAGTGATAATGGAGTGCAATATCATCTTATCAATGCCAATACAATCTATGATCATGTGCACAGTTGATAGTTTGAATTCCGCACATCGTACATAAGGAAAAAATTGTTACCAATACAAGCTTGTATAATTCATTGCACAAAAATACAATTTTATGATTTATTGTTATCTTAGCGTGTTGTGTATAAATGGTTCACAATGCAAATTCTGAGAGAACATCACCTTGAAATCAAATTAGTGGGAGTCCTTTCTCTAAATGTCAATGTACTCCCTGGTAAATCACAATTCAATAGTTCAACTGGGGGTGTACAGAGGATTTGAACTCAGAATCCTCCGGTTCGTAATTGTACACTAATAATGGGTAACATTCTTCCTTCAATGGTAAAAATTTTGAATGTAGAAAAACTATTAGAGTAGGAAAGTAGAAGAAAATCATTACTGCCACCAGCCTAGGTATATAAAAAATCCAGACAGCATATGTGAGGATAGAACCTCTCCTAGTGCCAAGGGGTGTGGTATGCAAAATCATACATTCAAGGTAAGGAAGACATTTGATTTTCATGAGCGACCCCATGGTATTCCACATAATCACATCACCTGGATTAAATGGAGGACATACAAAAACTGCAAATAGATTTAGAATTAAGTACCCTCTACCTACCCAAATGCTATATCAAAGTTTTAAACTATCCAAGTCCCTTCTATCCCTAAATAGCAAACATAGTTGAGCTTACTTGGATGGCATAGAGCTCACTGTAAAGTGAGCAAAACACTAAAATGAAGATCTGCTTCCTCAAAGAGCAAAAACACATGGATATGAATAAAGGTATATCAAAGACCAATGGAGGGCCTTTTTATTCACTTTATAAATCATTATAAAACCCTCAATATATGATATAGGGTGTAATATGCCAATACTTCCACATTTTATAAGCCATGATATAGATTCAACTGCCAATTTTTTTATGGAGTTACCCTGGCTGGACTTTCAGATGTAGCCAGTTCATTCAAATTGTAACCTATTACAATATGTATCCTTTTGGTGTCCACAGTTTATGAACTAGTAATGAGTTTCTTAAAACAACTGCATAAATTCTAACAAAACAAAAAAATAGTTTAAACATTTAATAAATATGAATGGCTTTTATTATTACTTTCACAGGTGATGATTAAATATTATTATAAGGTAATCTACCGGTTTCGGCAGGTTTTTGAATGGACACAACTATTCTATATTTATATCTATATTTATAGATAAAATATGGCTACTCTCATTTTCTCCCACTAGCTGCCCACCATTCCCATGGTTTATTTTTGAAAAATCACCTTTTTTTAATGTACATGATTTCCATCAATCATTTGACGAGATTTTGCCCTGTTGAAACCTCACAATGATTTGAATTGAACACTCCTAAAATTAAAATGGCACACTAATAAAATATCAACGTTGTCATAAGAAAATGTATTTCGGTAACATTTCATCTATATCTCCCACAAATTGGGTTAAGCAGTGTACAAATAATTTCACAAAATTCATGTTAAGGAAAATAAAATATAAATATATTATTATTGTAGTTAATTGATACAATTACAATTCAGTTAAGTATGAAACCAATCAGCATTTACTTTTTCTGATAATTTCATTAGTGTTTATCTTTCAAATAAAATCAACACATAATTCAGACCTTCAAATGATTTCCTGAAAAGCTCACCTTACACAGCCTTTTAATATATTATGGCTTATATTAAATTCAGTCACAAGTGGTTACATTATTATATAAAGCTAGATAACAAGGAAAAAGTATGTAAACATTTAGTGGCTTTTCAGTAAGTCAATATCATCCCTGGAAATATGTATGCACTAAATCAACCCCTGCCCAATGAGCAGGAAACAGTTACCTTTATGCACATTACAGGTAATGAAGAATTAATAACCCTATACATTTAAAGATCTATGAGCAAGTTTTAGAATGAATTATTTGAATTCAGTAACACCAAAAGGTCTTAACAACTTCACAGGACACCTTTACTGAACCCAAAGCCAAACTGGAACTTCTAACAGTGAACAATTTCTAAAGAACTCAACTGGCAAATAAATTATAACTCTGGTGAGGAGTTCAAATTAATGGCTTTTAACTCCCATGCCAGACATGAACCTTAAAAACCTAATGAGCACCCATTAAAGGGTATAAAAAATCACACCAAAAGTTTTTCAACAGTATAAACAATTTTGTACTCCAGATTTAATGGTACAGCTGCTCCAAAATCTAACGGTGAGATGTGGATGAGAATAAAAATATCGTTAATGTTACTATCATTGTTCACAAAAATAATTACTATCATCTGTGATGATTTCATTTTTCTTTTAATGAAATCATCTATTTGTTGTTATTGCTTGCATCTATGTAAACATAATTGGAAGTGGATGCAAAATGGAACAGGGTGACTCAAGACATCACATAAATATCCTGTACTTGAAATGATAGTGCCTAGGCAAGCACAAAGGCAGGTAAGGTGACCATAATAAAGTTTAAATCACATGTATACAAATGGTAAAGTGAGATTCTTTCTCGATAAGAATTTGCAATCACAATATTTTTTTGGAAGCTGCGCTGATATGAAGTTTTCCTATCATGATTTGTTTATACAAAACTAAAAAAAAATGCATGTGCCTTGACAGTAGTTATCAATAACTTGATAAGTCGTTACACTTACAGACAAAAACTGCAGAAAAATAGTAGCATTTTAAAACTATCATTCTATATCTGAAAACTGGGTCTGATTTTGTGCTCCCACAGCCGTCAGGAGGAATGAAGCCTCCTCAAAATTCTGCATATAAGACTGTTGCAATGAAAACGAAAGGATGAAAAGGAAAAAAATCATGAGATGCTAATAAAAGCATGTAATTTGGTCAAAGAGGCTCATGCCTCATAGGAACTAATTTCACATATGATTAAAAGTATATTTCCTAAACAAAAAACAAACAACACTGTCATGGCTTTTGGCAAACCAAATTATTAAGTTCATGGTAAGTAAGACTCCAAAAGTACATACCAAAAAATAGCACCACATTAACATATTGTGAAAATTTTCATTAAGTATAAATACAGCATCCATGAGACAACTTTTGGGTGGATTTGACAACAGTTGCAGCATGTTTTTATGCGTTTAACATACATGGGTACTTAAAGATGGGCAAACTCATTACCAATTTCACGGGTAAAACAGGCATTGAAATCCTAACATAATAGCCCTTTCTTAAAACTCCGGAAATTAATGTAATAAGGGTGAACACAAGCATATATTGGACTACCACAATGACTACACAAAGGAGGATACACAAATCATTGGTAAGTACTACAAGTTACTAACAAAGTAACAAAATCAGAAGTAAATACTCAGCAAGGCATCAGCAGATGTTATAAGTGTCAAAGAGGGAGCACTATCTGTGTATCAGTTAATTCAAAAATCTGTATCACGGAGCTTGACAGTTTCTTGATCCACAACTAGCCAAAAAAGTTGGCAAATCATATTGTGCATGTGTTCAGAGGGCTATTTTAACCGACAGAAAAGCACTTCAGAATTCATCGTGTCTCGACAAGGCTTCTCCAAAATCAGTTGCTTGTGACCCAACAAATAAGTCATATTTATTTAGAATTTCATCTTTAGTGAGTTTTTGATCTCCATCTGAATCAGATTCATATATCAAGTGGCGAGCTTCTGCCTCCGCATGATCAAAGTCAGGTGGGATGATCCAACTCTTGACCTGAATCACAAAGAGGAAGGCAACATGAGAAGAATAGCTTTGATCCAATGAATAAATGGCTCCATTCAGCAGAGCACATTAACTAGGAATCAATGAGATTATCTGTTGAAAGTGGTGAAACAATTTTGATAACAACTCATCAAAGAGTAATTGACAGACAATTTGTCTATTAAAGTTGAAAAAGATTATTTGCAATTCTTCTGTTGATAACAGGCATTTCATGTACCACTAAAAATTAAATGATAAAATGTCTTTATAATAAACTTGTGCATAAAATAACTTGTACAATTGTAATCAGTGATGAGAACAACATTTATAAACTAGGAAATGGTAAGGAGCACTTCAAAATAATGAACATCATACCCTCCGTAGAATGAGTATTCTAAAGAACTACCAAATGTTACATCATCAACTAGTTATTTGTCTGTGATTACAGACTAATTTTCTTCCTGCTGACTGTTACCAATGATTAAAAATGTTTCAATGCATATTAAAAAGTTATTATAAAAAAATATACACCAAGGATGTACAATATTTATAAAATGGACTTGTAAAAGGTGATTACATTCAGCAAGTAGTTAGCATTCATCAATGCCCAAAATTGTAAATGAAGGATAAATGAACATGCATATAGGTATACATGAAATTTAGGTAATCTTGTGCAATTTATGCACTATTTCTCTGACAAATACATATATACTCCCTTGGCTACTAAGTTGGACTTAAGTTTTATCAATCATAAGCTCAGCTGACTTCATTAGTTAAATTGCTTTCAATCCAAACCTTCATACCTTGTCTAGTATCTCACTTTCTTGCATGCCATCTAATTTTATACTCCATGGCTATCCTTACTTGTGCACGTCTGATTCAAATAGCCATTTGTTGATAACCATGAGAGCTGTCAAAACAAACTATCACTTCCAAGTTACCCCATTATTCTTTATAATTGTTTGCCAATAATACAAATAACTTTTACAATGATGTTTGCACAACATATTGGTTCTTTTACATATCAATTTCAAGCATATGGCTGGCTCTCTCAGCCCATTTCACATCAAATTAAGAAGCACGACGGTACAAACTCAGGGTTGTTATTACTCTGATTCATGCCAACAAAATACACTTTCTTTTCAACCACACCAAAAAAAAATATGCAAAGAATTAATTTAGATAATTTGCATTTAACATTCAATTTATAACTAAGAGCCTTCATTAAAACCCAGTTCCCGATAAGAAACTGATTACTACAAGCATTTATTATAAGCAAGCCCTTAATTAGGATGTGTTAAGGGGAAATTACATAGTTTCTATAATCTCTCAACATGCTTCATAACTCCTGAAAACTATAGCTGCCGGTGTTAAGCAATTTATCCCCAAAATTATGTAGTATTTTACATGAATATATACATCCTATCACATATGAAGAGAAGTATAAATGGCAAAACATGCATCTATGTTCACCCTCCTCCTCAACTATCGGTTCTCACTCTTCCAATTTGCATAATAGAATCCAGTCTTTGATTCTGCTAAGGGAAATGTTTGATGTCAGTTGCATCCAACCCCTTAATGTACAAAATCTACAAATGTTAAGAGTATAATGATCATGAAGAACTGTCAATAGAAGTATGAAGCTAATATAACTCCAATTCAAAACTCAAAGCTAATAAACGAGCAATAAAACATGATTCCAATCCATTTGGTAAATAAGGGGGGAAAAAAGATACATTACAATGAACATTAGAACTATTTCACTATTATCATAGCAACTTTTTGTTTTAACTTAGCCAGTTATTTCTCTAAATTAAATTTCAGAGTGCAGACATCACACCCCAAAACATTAAAAAACCTTCACAACTTGACATAATATTAAGCTCCCAATTAACTAACCAAATAGCAACAAAAAATAAAAGAACTCTCCGTTACCTCTTCTTTGTCCATGACTCCATCACCATTCTTGTCACGGAACTTGGAAAACTGCTCACGTTCACTCTTCACCCATTCAGGCTCAGCTTCCCCCTCACTCCCTCTGTACATGTCACCTGATAATTAGGCAATTATATGTTAATCTTCATTTATCCCATTAAAAGTATATCACTTCCTATTTTATTACTATGAGTACAAAACATAATGAAGAAGCCTACTAATCTTAAATATTGGCAAGTTACACAAACATAAGATATTTTCAATTTCATTATCCTCAACCTATAAAGGGGACCTAAGTTCCCTATAAAATCAATAGTCTATTAATCACCCATAAAATCTATTTGACAAAATAAAATGGAAAAGTGTCATTCAATATTCCATTTATGGTATAGGAAAGCTGTTATCAGACAATCTATACTATCTACAGACAGACAATCTTCTGCAAGTAGGTTCTGACTGATGAGTTCCCCATAAATGAGATGTGCTTTGATGAAGAATACTTGTTTAAAAGCTCTTTAAGTCCACAAACATTCAATAAAATGAGGCAAATCAAAGTTCTAGTACAACTAGCAACATCATCCCATTTTCCTCTCCCTGCTTTTTACAGATATTTTCTTGTTGCAGTTCAAGAAACCGTTTACACAAACAGTAGAAGGGCCACTCTTATAAACCAAAAACTGTTTGTGGCAATCTTTTCTCCAACCAAGTCCTTAGCATTGTATTTAGTGAAGTGTAACCCTGAATTAATATGCAGAAGAAAAATATTATTCAGGACAACTAACTTACCAATATATTCTTCAAGAGAGACTTTGCCATCTTTGTCTTTGTCAATGTCTTCCATTGTTTCAAGTACGACAATATCTCTCATGTGACCCATTTCTTCAGGATGCAGAAATGCCATGAATTCCTTGCGAGACAGAGCATCATCACCATCTTCATCTGCCACACTCCAGCGGCGTCGATCCCTCTGGAGCATGTCCCGGTACGATGGACCATCATCATTCTTATCTAAATCATTTGCATCCATATCTGCATGAGTGTTAACAATGAACAAATCATCATCATGGATTAGTGGATATGAAGCTCCTCAACATGCCTGTGTTAAATTTGCAGTAATTGAGAAGAAAAAGATTCAGTAATAAATTTCAGGACCCAAAGGAAATCCATTTTTCCGAATCTGCATCATGCCCTGCTGTAAACCACAATGTGGGTATGTGGCCAATGACGACTTACGCCAGCTTCTAATAATAGAATTTGGAGGAATTAAGTGAATATGAAAATAATTGAGAAAGCATCAAGGTTTTTCCAGCAAAATTGTTTGGTCATTTAATATTTATTTTGCTTTGGTAGCATTTTGATTGCCAATACATTTTTAAACAAAGGAAAAATGCTGCTATGTGTTCATTAACACATTCCAAATTCCACCTTTCATGCAATTCATTCATGACCCGAGGTCTACTTTATGTGTTCTGCACAACTTACATATGTATTTTGATGCCAAATATATCAGGTATAACGTTTTTCAAGTTTTTTGACAGTGAACTAATAATTAAGTTGAAAACTGAATCCTTTATACTGGACCAAATTTAATCAGATGGGGACAATCTTCTGGGATTGTTATTCCACTGGAAATACATATACTACTGTATCAACAACAAATATTGTAGATGACCCATGAGATTGGCATAGTGTATCTCACAACTAGAAATCACCCTGCCACACTATTATGGCATATAAAAAAACCATGTCAGTCAACAGTAAAAAATTACTCTTCAGTGAACTAGAAAAATATTAAACTCAAGAGTTTAAAACTTTGGAGGGACAACAACCAATGTGGTAAAAGTACTTCAATGTTTTTTTTCAAATGACATTTTTCTTTGGACAACAAAAGAAGCCTACAGGGGACAAGTGATATCCTTCAGTATTGAAGCTGAATGTTGACTATAGATCACAACCATCACAGGGCGTATCATTATGGGTTACTAATGCATACTGTAAGAAGCAGGACAATAATCAACAATTGACAAAAATATTCACAAGTTTATAATTGGGTCCTGATGAAATGAGATTGATAAGCGTCCCAGGACTATTTTGGTGACATTACCACCAATGCGCATGCAAAACAATGAAAGCAACTTCAAAGCATAATACAGCCAACAAAAGCAGCAATGAGCATACATTATATTGATTGATCTTTTCAAATTTTTGTTTTACAAATTCAAGTTTCACAATAAAACTTTCCATATTTTAATTGTTCATATCAAACCCCTTACCATCCATAAAGCTGTACAGCAATTTCCTATATTCTTCCCACGTAATCTTCTCATTTAATTCCGGGTTATAAGATTTCCACTGTCTGTCGACATCATCTAAAAGATATCTGCTTTGGGTATACCTTATCCACTCTTTTAGTTCATCCTGAGAGACAAATCCATCTTTATCCTTGTCTATTTTGTCAACAATTAAACTGAAAAGAAAAACCACGAAAAATGTTTACACCAATCCTGTCTTAACTACTATCAAATGGCATTTAATGTCAAAATACAAAATTAAATCATTATCTCTAGGATGACCAACATTCAACACTATTCTTAATATGTATCACTTAAGCCACACCCATATGTACGCACACATACACCAGTAAATTGTTTTTGACATGACATATGAAACTTAATTCACTTATTCCTACTGAATGCTCCTACTGAATTTAGCTAAGCAACAAAACATCTATTTCACAGAACAAAGAGGAACAATTTTCGGCACTTAAGAAAAATATAATGTCATTGAAAGAGTTAATTCCAGCAATAATTTTTTTAAATACTAAACTTTCCCAACTTTTTGACGTGTTGGCCATCTGTTCATTGCATATGTCCCCATACAGCAAAAAACAAACTTCCCTTAAAATTGAGAATCCATTTAAAAACTACCATTTCACTGGTTCTTTCAATAAAAAATGAGCAGGTGCACCCACATTATTTCCTAAGCTGCGCCAGGATTTTGAGTCCCCAGCATGGCTTTATTATAGAAAAAATTAAATGGTGCAAAGAACATGATTTGGTATCAAATTTGACCTTAATTATGAACATTGAATTTTTAACATTTAATAAGTATTTTATCCTTTTTCACCAATTCAATAAAAATAATGAAGCATATGCCACAGCTTGCGGAGCTAATACCTTCACATTATAGATATGTGTAACTTTCTCTTTACATTTTGTTGTCACCATTTAAGGCAAGTTTGGGCACACAGACTAACCATCAACACATTTCTAAACCTCAACTAAACAAAAAAGATGGCACCCTACCATACAGGATGCCCTTTATTCTGCATACCTACTCCCTACCTCCATCCCAACCTTTTCCTTTCCTGCCTAGCATTTTCTCATCTATGACAGTCTTGAGTACTCCACCACTAATCAAAATTCTGCATCTGTTTTTCATACCTCCTCGAATTACTTCTCATTCTATTGGTTTAAAAATAATAATGAAGCCGTTAACCTCTTTCCAAAAGATATCAATTGACCAAGTTTCTATGCATTACATCATCAGGAAACAAAAAGAAGTTTTGTGCCATCTTATATACATTTCAAATTCTGGAAGGAGGGGGGTCGATGTGGCAGGAAAAAAGGAGAAGGAGGGATAGAGAGGGAGGAGAAGAGGCCAGAGCAAGGGAGAAAGAGAAGGGAGACATTTTGCAAAGGATAGCAGAATACAGAGTTACAACCTTGATAAAACAGTACAAAGAGTCTTAAAGTACGAAGTGGTGAAGTTAAGTGGTGCACAGTGGGTGAATGGCAGCAGTCACCAATAACCCATTGACAGCCAGGATGACACCAGCAGGCGGGTCAAGGGTTTTTGAGTAGTTTTGCAATTTCACGATGAGGAGAGTGTTTGGGGGATATGATCTCAAGTAGTGCGTATTTTTCTTGATAACATATGATTATGTAGCCATTTTATGGTGATAACTCAATGTTGGGTTTATGATGAATGAAAGTATCACAATGTAACCTAGCAGGAAAAATTAACAAAAACCACAAAGCTACACCATCAAACTAATTCCACAGTTTAATTTAATTGCACACCTAATTAAAATTCAACAATTGAACATCTACACCTGTTGGCTTTAACTGACCATACAAGATGAGAAAGGAATACTATTGATGGAGCCAAAAGTAATTCAGGGAAGGCGGAAAGAAGAGCTTTGTTATTGATAAAGATCTTAGGCCACCCAGTTTAGAAATAGTAAGGAAATGTGATGTAGATGAGAATAGCATAAATCCAGAAAAGCAACAGGAATAGATAATATCCCTACAAAATTACTAAAGAGTTTATGGAAAATTGAAGGAAGAGTATACATGGAACTAACTATACCTATTATCTACAAAATACTATGTATAATATTTATGAGGACAGAATTTAGCCAGAGGATCTCACTAAACCAATTTTGATCCCCATATTGAAAAAGAGTAAATCAACAGCATGCTAGGGCTACACGATGATAAGTTTAATTTGACAACCAGTGAACCTAGTTCTAAGAATCATCAATAGAAAGTCACACAATAGTGCAAAAAACTACCTGGGCAAAGATAATTACAGTTTTAGAAAGAGGAGAGGAATATATAATGCCAGCACAGTGATGAGACCATTAATGGAAAGGAACAAAAGAAATAATCAGGATGTTGTGTATTCTTTGTACATTTTGAGAAGGCATTCAACTGTGAAAATGGGCATAGTAAATGGAGGTATTGTGGAGAACGGGAGTAAACTGGAGGGAGAAGCATCTTAGTCCTACTGTGTACATGAATCAAATGGCACAGGTAAGGCTAGCAGAGGGAGAATAGCTATGGACAGTGATAGGCAGGGGATGCCTGATCTTACCCGTACTTTTCAATATACATGATAAGGAAGTGTTAAGGATAAAACAGGAAGGGCTCGAGCTGGGAATAAAAGCAGGCGGCAAGGTGATAAGTCAGGTTTGCCAATGATCAAGCAACAATACACAGCCAAGAGATTGCTGTTATTACCCAGTGCTCCACAGGACCAATGTGAGGAGTATGAGATGAGGATTAACCTCAAGATACAAAGGGATAATGAGGCTCTTGAAAAGTAAGAAACACAGGTTAGAGATTTTGTAGTGTTCAACCAAATAGATTGGGAAAAATGGGGCAACTGCAGTATACAGGAGTGGAAAGAAGAGTTGTATCTATCCCTCCAGCCTACTCCTACAGCTTTAGTTTGCCTGCAACTTATCAAAACTTGTACATGCATCTGACTACACAGGTAAGGGTAGGACTGGGAAGGCCAGAATGTGGAGTGAATGGCAGTGGGTAAGACAATAGATGCCATATTCACTGGTACTTCTTAATGCTGAGGGAATGTTAAGAGTGGTAAGAGAAGGGTTTGAGTAGGAAATAAAAGCAGATCGTGAGTTAAGTCGGCCAGGTTTGCAGATGATCAAGCCACAGCCAACATACCCACAGGATTGCAGTAATTAGGCACTTTTCATGACAACTGTAAGAGTTACTGGATGAAGAATAACTGGAAAAAATCCAATTAATGAAATTAGCGAGAAATAAGAAGCTAAGTTAACGTCATAGTTGGGAGGGAATGCACTAGGGTGGGTGAAGGACAACAGCTTTCTATTTGGGCAGTATCCTTGAGGAAATTTGGCATAGTGGGTAAATTATGGAATTTATCAATTGGAAACAGAAGCACTTACAGGTACAAGGTACACTTACCTGTACAAGAAGGAAAAAATGATAACAGATGCACTGAGTATATATATGAAGAAATAATTCATTCAGACTTTAATGTGGAAAGTAGCATTACATGGAACTGAAATCTGACTTTAGGGGAAAAAGTATCTTGAGATGTGAGTGTGGCACAGAATGGAGACCATTAGTTGGACAGAGAGGAAGGCAAATTAAATTTTGAATTTAGTGGGGGTGAAAGCCATAGGGAATTGATGGAAGTTGGGAAAATCTAAGATAGACACAACAAGGTAGATGAAGGAAATATTGAGAGGTGGTGAAACATTAAAGACTGTGATAGAATACTCACTAACAGGAGTAGAGTATTAGACTTGGGTTTTTAGATATGACAGCAAGCAAAAAATAAGGACGGTGAAATGTGCAATAAACAAAATGAAGTGCTTGCGATATTTAGAAGAAAATGGACCATCCATAAACCTAGAATGCATTAGATTAATAAACTCTGAACCACTGAATATGAATTTACCAAGGAGAAACATTAACATGCATTTGACAAATTAAGGACTACTTTTATAGAACTGTACTTAAATACAATAGGGCCAAGGCCAAATTACAATAGAGAAAATACTGAGCAATTTAGAATCTCAAGTATTAGTACCATTAGCCATTCAATTAACTGTACAGAATGGGTGCCAAGATAATCACCCACTTCGGAAAGAACCACATTAAAATAATGTTTGTTCTAACGTACACATTTTTAAATGATCAATTCTAACTACACTTATCTTACCGCAGAAAGGGCAAATTTTAATACAATGTACCCTAAAGAGTGATCCTTACCCTAGTCTATTTTTGCTTTCCTCGGGTGTTAGCTGGTCAAAAGTCTTAGCTTCTTCTCCAAGAAACGCTTCGTGATCATATTCTGGATTGTGCTCTTCGTTAGCATAGTGCTCTTTATCACTCAGATCCTAAAAGTTATTAGTTTCACACAGTAAAATAACACATTCATAAAATGGCTGGTATATTTAATGAAGTGGGAGAGAATTTCATGTTACCCGCTCTAAAGTTCGGTCCTTCTTCTCTTCTTTTTCTTCTGGCTTAGGAATTGCTAAACTAATACTTATAGCAAATACATACACTAAAAACAAATAAAAACTCGCGGATCTCATTGTGATCAGCAATATATTTCCTGAAAATAAATTCATATACATTAATCTAGATCGATATAAATTCCTCATCATCTGCAAATATAAGGCAAGGAAACATAATAATCTGCATTTGTATAAAACTAGGAGTTGGAAACTTACTAGGGCAAACCCAAAAAAGGGAAGCTAAAACTTGAAAGAAAATCTTTCAGAAACAAGTTCAAATCGCGGATATATCAAAACAGATGATAAACAGGTACATTTATAACAAATTGATTAACTTACAGCGCTTTAGTGGAACACAGTTTCCAATAAATTTCTTTGACTTTCTCAAGTCATAACTTGAAAGTAAAGCGTTTTTCAATTGTTTCCCTTCCAACTCATCTATATACAACGTATTCAAATATATCCTTTACCATATTAATATACCATTATAGATACAAATCAGAAATTCAAAATACAAATAGAATTTTATAAAATTATATTTGTAAGTCATAATAAATTAAATATTTAAGTTTAAAATTTGTATATCGACGTTCGTTTGAACTGCCATTTCCCCTTCGTCTTTTTCCGGAGTGTGAAGTCAAGTCAGTGAGTACAATTATTTTGTTGTCTACATATTATAACTTAATCGTATAGTTTCTTAGGTAGTTTTAAATATATGTGTATTGTATTTAATGGAATTACTGTATCAATTGGTAATCATCAAAGTAATATTTAATTTAGAGAAAGACTAGATTAAGGCCACGTGTGTTACGGTAAGGTGAGCTGTAGCAGCGTGCTTCCATATTTGTTGTAATTAATACATTTTTTATCAATTGGGTTCTACAATTTTGTCAGTTATTTCTGAAGGATTACAACTTTAAAATTTTTACAGGTTGAGTCAAAATGACCAACTCGAAAGGTTATCGGCGGGGCACGAGAGATTTATTTTCCCGGAAATTCCGTAAACATGGTACAATTCCCTTGTCTACGTACCTTAAAGTATATAAAGTTGGGGATATTGTAGATATTAAGGTATGCATATTTCTGTGTTAGCATCTAAAGCTGTGGAAAATATTTTCTACCCCCGTTCATTCTATGATTTCTGTTCAATGGGGAATTTGTATTGTTTTAGGGCAATGGCGCCGTACAGAAAGGCATGCCGTATAAATTTTACCACGGTAAGACTGGTCGTGTATATAACGTCACCCCACATGCACTTGGAGTAATTGTGAACAAGAGAGTACGAGGAAACATTATTCCTAAGAGGTGGGTTGTATGTTCGTCGTATTAGAATTGTCAAGGTGACTTGAACAATTTTCAAATTTGAAAAATGCTTAATTTATTTTGTAGAATCAACATCCGTGTGGAGCACATTAATCATTCAAAATGCCGCGAAGATTTCATGAAACGTGTGAAGGAAAACGAGAAGCTGAGACTACTGGCCAAGACAACAGGAGCTAAAGTATCACTTAAGAGACAGGTAATAGGTCCAATTAGTTTATATTCTAGCAATCTACTGTTATTTGCACATGTTACATGGTTAGGAGAAATGGGAAATCTGTGAAGTGTGGAAGCATCCTCACGATACGCTTCTTCCAAGGCACAGTGTTATGATGTATTAAGAGATCACCATCCATACAATATCACTTACTACAATAGTTGAACCTAAGCAGTTTACTTCATCATTGTAATGATGTCAGCCAGGACACTATAAATGATAAGTTATCATTAATTTTTATGATTTTGCAGAATTTTCATTGCTATATTGTAACAATATGTATAACAAGTTGTGGCAGTCAATTTCAATAATTACACTAGTTAGACTTATTTCACATGGCCCACCATTGGCTAGAGGTTGCATCATGGAATGGGTGGATAATGTAATCCATTCATGCCCTGAAAATTCTTTTATTTTTTTAATTCTTTGCATGAATTTTAACTTGTGAATACCCATTTTAAAGTACTGTATGGGGTGAGATATTTTGTTGTGTGTGTAGTCAGCCAAGAAATTGCCGAGTCTGAAGTTGCTAACTTGATGTTGATTAAAATAGAAAATTTATATACTGAGCAAGGAAAGAGAGCTAGGTACTGCAAAGGAAAAATGGGAGCATATCTTAAAATGGATATTGAAAATTGCAATTGAATATTTAGTAAAAGGGCAAAGAAATCATGGATTATGGATGAGGCTATTAGAAAGATAGATGGGGGGAGAAGGTGAACCCCAAGTTACGTAGAAGGAAGTGAAAGGAATTCCATAATAAACTGAGGCACGAAAGAAATGTGGTGGAATATGCAGTACAAGGATATTGAAAGCTTACAGAGGAATGATGAAATTGGTATGCTAAGGTGAAAGCATTGTCGGGAAGTAAAATGGGAAAATTGTTGTAAACAAGCAAAGTCTGAAAAAATATTAGTTTTTAGAAAAGATCCAAGAGAGATGGAAGTAATACATAGATGAACTGTATGTTAAAGATCTTAGGCCAGCAAGGTTAGACAAAGAAAGACAGTATGATGTAGATGAAATTAGCTTTGGTCCATACTTGATGACAACGTAGAAAGGGCATTGAGGGAATTGAAATCTAATAGGCTAGACAATAATGGAGCCTGTGGAGCTACTTAAAAGTTCAGGAAAAGGTGAGAAGAAATAGTTTTTATGGACCAATTTGTAGTATTTATGAGGAAGTGATTTGGTCGGAAAACTTCATCTGATCAGATTTAGTTCCTCTTCACAAAAGGAAATTAGCCACAATTGAGGAATACCAAGCCATTAGTTTAGTTTTGAATGCTGCTGAAGTGGTTCTCAGAATCATCAGTAAGAGGATAGAGAGGAGGGCAAATGGTTACTTGGGGAGTGATCAGTTTGGATTCGGGAAGGAGAGGTACATCGTCGTCTTAATTTTGGGACAAGATTGAGACAATAATCTCTTCTACCACCTGAGAGAGAGGCACGGTACTGCCTAGCAGTACTAAAGTCATTAATGGAGAGGAATATAGAATACAATCAGCATGTATTTGTCTGTTTGGTAGATTACAAGAAAACATTTGGTAAAGTAAATTGGGTGGAATTAATGGCTGTATTGCAGAATATGAGTAGATTGGCAGGATAGGAGACTAATCTGCAACATGTCTCAGACTGCTCTGGTGCGAATGAGGGATGATGGTTTTATTGTCACTACTGCAATGTTCCTACTTTTGTTGCCTTGAAATTATTATTACTATTCATAGTATTTTATTCTAATAATCATGAGACTGAAGGGAAATACCATGCTGGTCATTACAATAATTTCTAGATGAGTAATCATTTATTAATTAGATATTTATTCATTCAGAAAATTACATTTTTTAGATAAGCTTCCTATCCCCTATTATAGTATGAAAGTAATTGTATTTTCCTCTTTTTTCATTGCTGTGCCTGCATGTAAGTTACCCTTTACCTAATACTGTATTTGGATTACATTGGCTCATTGTCTTTTTCTTCTTCCTTTCAGCCAAAGGAGCCCAGGAAAGCACACATTGTTAAAGGGAAAGAAGAACCTATTATGTTAGCTCCAATACCATATGAGTTCATTGCATAAAAAGTGTATCAAATCAATTTGACTATAAAAATTATACATTGCCAAATGAGTTTTGTTTATTGCAATTCCCGATGCCTTTAATTGACTAATGCATTGCAAATCAGTCTGTTTTGAGATATTCGTAAGTCACTTGAACTTACTGTAGTACTTTTTCATTTATGGTGGGGAAACTAATTTTATTTAACGATGGGAAATAGTATGGGCAGTTTCAACATGAAAGTTTATGTTATCGTCACAGATCGTCTGATATTAAAACACTCCTAACATGCGAGAATTGAAGATGCAAATCTTGCAGGATTTCTTCTGCTTGGGTCCATTTTATAGGAAAAGTTTTTTTCTTCATAGCTCTCCTGTATTCTTAAATGCAGCACCCAAGGCCTCTTTATGTTTCCCCGATACAGGATTTCCTACAGCTACACTGAATTTTGTAAATGCCACGTGGTGTTTCCCAATGGCCAAGAGGCCCAACTATTACAACAGGGAAGGCAGCTACATGCTTTCCAGCTCATAGGAACTTGTGTTAGCCAAAAAATGTGAGTCAACCAATCACAGAACACCTCAGATGGGAGCTCTATATAACAAATTGGAATCAACCACTTCTGAGGTGAAGACACCAATTCCAATGGCAAAACTGTTGTCCTAGAAAATGGACCCATACAGCATAAGTCTCAGAAGATTTGCATCTTCAATTGCTACATACCACAAATCCTTTCAAACTATTTGCAATAATGTTTGCATGTTTCGTCATAATATTATCATGGGGATACTGGTGATAGAGTAATTCATTTACATGTAAACTTCTCTGTAGAATGGCCTTTCTAATGCTGAACTAGTGAAGGAGTCTATTATAAGCCATATCTATAGATACAGGCATATGGCGTAGTTATTTAAAAAGTTATAATGTATTATTAATCATGAAGACCAAGAAGTACATGGAGTATTAAACTGAAAAGCTTTCCTGGTGTAAGGGAATTAACACTGAATATAGAAAAGTGGAGGTAGCAGTGTGCCAATCTTAGTACTGTGAAAAACTGATGATTTACAATGAACTTCTGCCAATTGATATTTGCGGTTATAGCTATTAAATACAATTAACTAGATACTTTCTTCTGTTTGTTAATAGTACATAATTTACAGTATAATGTAAACCTAAGTTGTCCAGCTATGGAAGAAAAAAATAACATTGCCATAATAGGTAGAGGGCAAAGATTTGTGAAGGGAGAATATTTTTTGCATTTTGGGTATGAATATAGGTTTTTTAACATGCATGGTATTAAGGCCTAGTGAGAGCTACATCATTGATTAATACCTTTCAGCAAATTGGTCTCTTAAGAAGTGCAAAAGAAATGAGTAGAGATGAAATTATGTTTTTTAGTTTACCAATATTAAATCGGTTAGGTTTGCTGATGACCAAGCATTAGTTGCTCAGTCAGCCAAGGGGTTGCAATCATTGCTGAGTGAATTGGAGGTTCAGTGCGATAAATATGAGATGAGAATCAATATTAATAAAACAAAGGTTATGCGATTTTCCAGAAAAAAAAAGGCTAAGCTAAGTATTAAATTAGGCGGGGAAAAAATAGAGCAGGTAGAACAGTTTACATATCTCGGAAGTGTTTTGGACCAATACGGTCAAAGTGGTAGGGACGTAAGGAGAAGAATTGTGCTAGGCAAGGAGGCTTTCTCAAGGAGGAGGGAGTTGATGACGGGGACGTTGAGTAGGGATGTTAAGACAAGACTCGTAAAAACTCTGATATGGAGCGTAGCTATGTACGGCGCGGAAACGTGGTCACTGAAGCAGGAGGATAGACAAGGTGTAAAGTTCACATACCCTATAAGGGCTTGGTATGTGGTAAACTACTCTCACTTGAAAATCGACATTTATGTTGATTACTGTGGTTTGATTAGTAACAATTACAATATATTTGGAGATCGATTTTTAACAAATATATACTTTTTCTCAGAAAGCCTAAAAGTCTGGGGAAAAAACTGGTCATGATTGGTGTTTAAGGAATAGCAAGCAGGGAATTTTGAGGCAATAAAGTTCATATTGTAGGAACATATTCTTTTAATCACAAAAGAGAAAAGCAGAGCTTTAAAACTCAGTAGAGAGAAATAGTATTTTTCGACTAAAAGAATGTGGGTAAATTAGCATAATTTCATGTAGTCCTTGACCATTTAAGGTGAATTTTAGAGGGAAGCATTGAATGCCTCTACATTTTGAAGCCTTGCCTAACATAGACTAATTCATAGCATTTATGAGAGAGGAATTAGGTCAGAAGACTTTTGCAGATAGGTGTACTTATTTCAAAAAAGGTGAAGGCTACATCATATGAGGACTGAAGAACAATGTTTGATTTCACATACAGCTATGGTGGTCATCATGATCATAAACAAGGGAATGGAGAGCGGAACATAAAATTACTTGGGTGATGATCAGTTAGGGTTTAGGAAGGAGAGGCATGCACAGATCTGTGCTATTGCAGTAATGCTGTCACCAATAGAGAGGAACATAAAATACAGTTGGGATGTATTTTCCTGTTTGTAGATTTTGAAAAGGTGTTTTATAAAGAGAATTTGGAAACTCTAATGAATGAATTGCAGAGAATAGGACTAAATTGTAGGGATAGGAGACTAATCCACAACACATCTCGGGTGCGAGTGAGGGATGAAGAGAGAGGATGGGCAGTGTTAGGAAGAGGAGTAAGGCAAGGCTGTGTTCTATCACCTGTGTTGTTCAATGTATATGTGCAAGAAATGATTAAAGAGGTGTGGAAAAAACTGGAGATATGAATGAAAGCCTGTGGGGAATTCATTAAGTCAATTAGGTTGTGAACTCTGGTGAGTACATTGGAAAGTAAGGGCAGTAGGAATGAGATGACAACAAATGTAAATAAAACAAAAGTTATGCAGTTTTCCAGAAAGAAAGACCATAATTTTAAAAAAAAGCTTAAACATTAAAATACAGGAGCAAAAACTAGAGCAGGTGGAACAGTTTACCTATCACAGAAGTGCTTTGGGCCAAAATGATCGAGGTAGTTTGGGCATTTGGCAAAGAAGCTTTTACTAGGAGGAGAGAATTGAAGCCATGAACATAAAGGATTACCTGGTGAATGAAGGGGACCTGAAGGGTGACTGGTGACCAGTCAGGATTAACAGGATGTTAAGAAAAGGCTCATCAGAACTTAGTTTAGCTTTGTAGGGTACAGAAATGTGGTCATTGAAGTAGGATGATAGGTGTAGATTGGAAGCTTTTGAAATGTGTGTGTGGGTGTAGGAGGATGGAAAACGTGAAATGGATAGAAAGGAAAACAAGCAAGGAAGTACTAGTCATGGTAGGGGAGTAGAGAGGATTGTTGGGAGAAATCCCAAGTAAGCAGAGAAAATGAATTCAGAGCATTTTGATTTAGCAATGTGATGTTAAAGACTGTGATAGAAGGGAAAGTGTTATGTAAGTAAGTAAGGGGTAGGAATAGGATAGGCATGCTGGATGGAAAAAAGGGAAGAAGTATGCGCATTGCAGAGGGACTTATGTGTGATATGGCATTGACACATGATAATTTTTCATTTCCAGCACCATTTGACATCACTGATGTATAGCTTTATCTTTTCTGTTCGTATGCAATATTGAGCTTAATCTATCCAGCTTAAAGTAGCCTATTACTGCAAATGATGACTAGGTATCTACAATGGAATGCAAACGTAGTTTGGCCCCTCTTCTTCCAAAGAATCATTCATTTAAATTTTATGCAAACTGACCTCATTTGCTGATTTGCCTGAAAAACTTATAATTATGTTTTGATGATGCACAGTTTGTAGTTCAATCTTCACACAATAACTCTTTCAACAGGTCAAATAATTAAAGAGGTCACTACACTTTTGGCTAGTGCCCTGAATGCTAACCCTCTGGGGCATGATTTCCCTGAATTCGGATATTTATGCTATTAACAGTACGTACTATTACTGTTTCATCCATTTTTCTGATAATAATTTCATGTCTTTTCATATGATTACATATTAGTGATTACAGTGCATATCTAAAAAGTCCTCTCAGAAACTATGAACATACAAGTAAATAAGGTTATTGAGAAATGAGTATGGTATAATTTCTAATTACTGCACAGAATATTAAGAGTAATAAAACTTTTTGTATTGTTATGAAAATGTGCTTCTAAACTTACAGTAAATTTTAAAAAGGTCAGTGTTCATTAACCAGGCCACAAATTTTGATGAAATTAGAAAGGATAGTACTAAAATAGTTATCTAAGAAGTATTCTACTTTGGGTTAATGTAACCAATTGTTTAAACAAGAAAACCCTGAAAATTTTCATTCTGGATAACTGCCTATCAGGCAGATCCTGACCAGATTAGCTGAGAGCTCCCCAATGAAGGTTGGTGGAATGTTTATTTCAGGAGATTGGTATAAATTAAAGGTAGGTATTTTAGGGATAAGAGCAAATGATAATGTGGAGGAAAGAAGGCAAGAATCTTGGTATTGGCCTATCCTAATGCAACATTGAAGTTCATCCCCCCCTAGTGGGGATAAACTTCAATGAAATATAAAAATTGAGAAAGTGATGTCATACAATTTGAGTCTGAAAATAATAAAAAATATATAAAATACTTCATGATTTTTATATTCAAATGGAAGCTCACCAAATCTTACAAAACCTAATTAATTAAGAAGATCTAGATCTTATTTAATGGAAGCAATATTACTCAGCTATTCCCACTTGCAAAGGATTAATTAAATATATTGATACTAATAGATGGCAGTATATGATTCTTCCTTAAGTAGTTCTGCAGTGATGTTATCTACCTCCATGACCATATTTGATTTCATTTCCCATAATGCCATATCTCTTAATCTATTTTGCTTGAACCTAAGCTATCCTCTTAGATGTCATATTCCCTTTCTGTTTACAATTGCAGGACTGTATATATCTTTACCATATGGTTCCTCTGAGTTATCTTTACTCCCTCTTCAATCTTTCTCTGGTCGATCAATAATATTCCTGCCATATAGTTGACATTGTACATAGATTTACCTTTTGTACTTCCTGTCATAGATTTTCGTACCTGTATACCCATTTTGCCATTTCTCTGTAAATTGTCCATGCAGCCAAATTGCATCTTCAATTGTGCTTCTTTTGCCGATGATTATTTTCATAGTTTATTATTTTTCTCTTTTTACTTCCTAGACCCAATTCAGGGTTTTTATTCTTCCATTTTCTTTCCTCATGCATATTTCTAATCCTGATCTTTAGCATATGGTTTTCTTTTCCAAATTATTCTTTCAATCGTTTCTTTTGTGGCTTTCCATATCCCACTTCTGAAATTCACATCTTTCTTTACTGTACACTTCTCTTTTTTCTCACTAATAAATTTTTTTCTCTACCTTTGGATGTTACTTCTTTTTTGTCCTGATTAATGCGCCTGACTTCTATTTCCTCATTTGTTATCCCCGTTTCATCCTCTTGAATCTAACATTACACTACATTAGCACTAAATTATGATCTTAATCCTCATCCACTCCCCAGGAACTGCTAATTGTTTAAGCTTAAGAACATATCTTTAAGCTTCCCTGGGTATTTCTCATTTCTTGTTCACAAATTTAACTTGCTAGCATCTCTTCCTTTGCCTACCATTGTGTTCTAATCCTGAAGTATCCTACCTCTCTCCCATCGCCTACCTTCCTGCTCCAAATCCTCATTACTATTGTTTTTACCCTCAGAACACATGTAATCATGTCCTCCAATTGATCGTATACCCTATTTTTTCCTTCCAATAATTAATTGTTGGCATTTAGACCATAATAATGACCAAATTCATAGGATATAATATTATATAATTCATAAGCGCTATTTTTACTACTCTTCTTCTTAACTTTGAGTTAAATACTATTGCAATCTCTCACCAGCTATCTTCTCCTCTGCTGTATTTGATTTGGTAACGATTGCTCTAATGATTCTTAATTGTTATTTTGGATAGAATGATATAATCATCACAGTTAATCGGGTAACTTTGTATTCAGGGTATCTAACAAGACACTTTCTCCCCTTTGGCCTTGATATCAAGCTTTCACTGAGAACTTAATGCAACTGATTCCCATCCTAACTTAATCCTAAGAACACTATCAACATTGCCAATACCCTACTGCTTACTTGGAAAACAAACTAAAAATATCTATCTAACAATCCAGGATTATAAAAAATCTTTATTTCTCTTAAAGGAAGTGAATCAAAGTGCTTGTGTTCAAACAAAAGTGTGCAAATAGTATGTACAAGCCTGATGCTTAAAAGCACACAAAACTACAAGGCGCTGCTGAGCATCACATCAGATTTGCACACCAGAAAGTTGACTTTGCAATCAATTACTTTCAATTAAGACGATTCCTTTGTGATGCTGATCATCAGTTGGACAGAAAAACAGTGATGGTTGAGGGAAGAGACAGTGTGGTTGGTTCCTTGTTACTTACTATGATGGCATCTTGGCCGTGGCTAGCATTACCTCCATGTAGAATTTCATGGAAAAGACAAAGGCTGGATCCTGACACAGTCGACCATGAGCCTGGTTAAAAAGCGCCAAAACCAGCACATAATGAGCATGCATCTTATTCTGATAGCATTATCTGAAAAGTAACCAACACGATACATTTTGGAAACCTCTGTAAACCAAATCATTACTTTGAAGGAACATCACATTTGACATACCATTGTGAAAATTTTTTAAGGAGCATCATCGTATGATTCTAGTTTTTTGCACAAGTGATGAACAATTCCAAGATGCAACCATAAGGTTCAAGAAAAGACAACACCATTGCTATGACAATAGAAGACTCTTTGGCACAAAAAATGAAGAGCAAAGAAATTTTGCACTCTTGAATGGATGGAAAATAGCATACAGCAATATAAAGTAAAAGGAATGGAAGCGCTTTACAAAATGTTTCTAAGTAGGTACGACAGAAAAGGAACTAGGACTCAGTATAATGTTCAAATATGCTCGTCCTGACGATTGGCAATGATTTGAGTTTGATATCCTAGCGTGCAGACTGCCCGCAAATCACGGTAGTCAGGATGGGGTGCATAAATATACATTGCAGGCGTTAAGGGCATGCGAAGCAAAATGAAGTGGGCATGCATTAAGAATCTAGAAATGTTTACTCTGCAAATAAAAAGCCAAACCAGTCTGCGATTCCATTTTACAAAGAGATTAATTACGAATTGAAAGTTAAAATTATATCTACGTATCTAATTGATACATAATTGAGCTTTTCATTTTAAAATCCTGAATAACATAAAACGAGTAATACCACATATATTATGTTTTTGATCAAACATGAGATATCATAAGGAGGGTAGAGTTTGAAATATCAATGTAAATTTAAAACTACAAGCCCCATAAATCCAGCCTTCCATTGCCACAAGATTAGTGAATCAATATTTCAGGTAACCTAATTTAACAATTACCAACTGAAGTAAGATATTGGTTTCTCTTATCATATATGTACTGAAAAATATCATTGGTATGTGGAAGATTGCCGTACTGTGGGCCCATTGATCTTATTGCTTCTTCCTCGTAGAAATTAAATGTATATTAACTCCAGGAAAAGACACACATTCAGTATGATAGATAAAGATAACAATCAATTGTTAATAATTACTATGTCAAACCTCTGACAAATAGTGGATATATTGCAGACATTCACTCTTATGAACTGCTTGTAGCATCTGGTTGCCAGTAGAATATTAATTAGTATTGAATCTTATAAGCAGCTATCAAGGCACTTAGACATGAATTCAATTTATCATAATTCCTTATTTTATGTATCTAATAATACTTTGCACAATGGTTTTTTCCAGGTACTCACCCCATTTGGAATCTCAGCCACACCTCCTACCCAAATCCCCACCTTAAAGTCAAATCAACAGTTATTACAAGCATAATAATTTTACTATTATTTGATCTTAAATTTTGAATGAACAATAAATTGCTAGTGAAAATGAAAATAACTTTCATTTTGTAGTACCATTGCATTGGAAACTTTAATAACATTAGAGATAATTACTGCACTGTACTCATGCATAATATGATAAATATCATCATACAACCACTACACTTAAACAAATATTTTTCATTAAATTGACTTTTGCCTAAAAACATTTGGGTAAATTATATATTCAACAGCCAAAAAGATTTTTATTGATAAGGCTTGAATCATAAAACCCCCTTGTGGGAATGCCTGCAATAATACAGTATCCAAACCGGCATCAATGTGAACCTGCAACCTTTGGGTGGGCACATTACTTGCCAGGTTAGCCATGAAAGATTCTTTCTATTCTCTATGTTAAGATTCTGTATGTTAAGATATTATTAATACCAGGTATATAAAAATCTTGCTCAATTATATTCAGTGAATTACTTATATTGTAGTTAAATACTATTTAATTGGAGCTAGTTAGACTTTAACAGCCATTAATAACCCTTATAGCGCTATTGAAACTTTTAGATGATGGAAGGATATGGAGAAGACTGCACATATCCAATATGCATGTGCCATGATAGGTATAAATTACAATTTATGAAATGGAAAATGGATAACTAGCTAGCCTTTGTTAAACACAATAAAACTATAGATTTAACCAAAAGCATAACAAGTAAAATGGAAACTAAGTGAATGAATAGTGTCTGATGAAGAGAGCATTATGAATATTTTATGGAAACTTTGACCCACACGAGTTCAATATTTCAAAGTTTATGCATTTAGTAGGCAAGATAGATACATTGCAATATTATTTTCATTGGCTGCATATTACAGCAAAAAGATTAATCACTTACATGATAAAGTCAATCCAAAGGCTATTACCTCACATGAATATTAAATATAATCAGGACGTATATGCCTGTTTCGTAGATTTCAAAAAAACGTTTGATAGAGTGAATTGGGAAAAACTAATGAGTATATTGCTGAAAATAAGAATAGGTTAGAGAGAAAAGAGGCTAATCTGTAGCCTGTACATGTTTCAGACTGCTCAGGTGTGAGTGGGGGATTGAGAGTCTGCATGGGCAGTGTTAGGAAGCAATGTAAGGCAGGGTTGCCCATTAGCACCTGTGCTGTTCAACATACTCGTATATGTGGAGGAAATGATTAAAGAGGCATGGGAAAAACTGGAGGTAGGAATGAAAGTTGGAATGGGAATTTGTAAAATCAGTTAGGTTTGCTGATGATCAAGCTTTATTTTGTCATTCAGCCAAGGGGTTGCCAATATTACTGAGCGAATTGGAAATTCAGAGTAATAAATATGGGAAGATAATCTATGTAAATAAAAGCTATTCGAATATCCAGAAGGAGAAAGGCTAAGATTAACATTGAAATAGAAGGGCAAAAACTAGAACAGTTTACGTATCTCGAAAGTGTTTTGGACCAAAATGGTCGAAGTAGTAAGGACGTCAGGAGAAGAGTTGCACTATGCAAACAGGCTTTCACAAGGAGGAGGGAGTTGATGACAGGGACGTTGAGTGAGGAGGTTAACGTTAAATTAATCTGATTACTGAAATGATAATAAGCAGCAACCATTAAATACTATGAAATACTTGAAATGCATGAGAAGTACATCATACTATTCATATCCAATTTTGATGATGAGAGAAGAGGTTAAATTTTGGGACCTGAATTTGGGCACCAGTAATGAACAAAATACTCTCAGTACTAATAAAAAACTTGAGAAATAAGAGTATGACACAACTATACAGCCTAATATGCAATATGTGCATAAGAGGATAAATACTGAAGAACATTTAAAAAAAGGTAAAAGCAAATATACCAAGAAAAGGGTGGTCAAATATGAAATCCTGAGTTTCCACAATTTGTCTGATGGCCCATCTGTCAAAGATTATATCAGGAATAATGTACCAAATAAATGGATAGGAAAGAGGAAGAGGACTTAAATGAGTACCAATTTGAGAGGGGAATAAGAGAAGAGGAGAAAAAAGATGATATTCTAACACTCAGACTTAACATTCAAAAAAAGATAAAAATAGACCCAATCTATATAGTAAATGTGGATCTTGAGCAAGGTTTTGGCAATTTGAATTGTCGAGAGAAATCCAAATGAGGCAGGACAGGAGGTTGGAGAACATTTTCATTGGCGATGGGATGTTGAAAATTGTGACAGAAGGAAAAATGTTAAGCAAGCCAGGAAAGGGGACAAAAATATAGTACTGTTGGATGGAATGAAGGGAGGAAATTTCTCCCTTGCAGAATCAAAAATTTCAGAATGCAAATGGTTCATTTTTTGCTTAGGGCGTTTTCATTCAAAATCAACCTTAAATCATATTAGAACAATAATATCTAAATTGTTACTTATGTCATTAGTGTCACTAAAATTGGGCTAACTGCCATTTTTACTGAACTCACAATTTCAATGGTCAATTGAAATCACACATTGATCACATAAATTAAATTCCTCACTTTTCCAAACATTTTTTTCCCTTTTCACAAAATTTTGAAGATATTGAATAATCACAAATTTTTCCAATTTCCCAGAGTTGCCATCTTGAGCAAAGTTAAAAAGATGAGCAATGACCTCCACTCCTAATCTTTGCAAAACACACACACACACATATATATATATATATTTTAATATTGATTTGGAAATTAAATGAGAAAAAGAAAAAGTTAGATAATGGCATATGAATATGTAGAGAAAGGTTTCTGTAACTTGCAGCAATTTTCAGATGAGTGAAGACCTGATCTAAGACATATCATTTGAGGGAGGGAGACCTCAAAAAAAAAATAAAAGTAAGAAATAAAATCTTCAAATAAGATGAATGAAAGGAACAAGTGGGATGGAAAGCAGACATATAGGTAGGTTGAACTAAGTCACCAGAAAGACATAGAAGGGTTTCTAACAAGAGAGTGAACTATTATGCAGACATGCCAACTTTCAAAAATGAAAAATCGGGAGATTTTTAGAAGTGTATCACGAAGTAATCACTTTTAATTACCACAATATTTGCATGGCACCTTAATCCCTTTATGACACTTTGCCAATTTTTAATGAATGTCACACTTTATTAACATGTTAAGCTAAGTACACAATTTGAACAGTTCATCAAGAACGTAAGAAGGAAAAATCGGGAGTCTCCCGCTTAAATCGGGAGAGTTGGCATGTCTGATTATGGTAAAGCCAATAGTACATCTATGAAAATAGACAGTATATTAACACTTTTATTGTGTATTTCATTTTTTTGTGGGTTTAAGAAATGCATGTTAGAAGCTGCAAGGCATAGAAAAATGGAAGCAAAGGTTATGTAGTGCTCCAGATCAATAATGACCATAAAATGTTTTCAAATAGTAATGAATAAAGAACTATCTAATTTGACAAAGGAGGGAAGATTATTAAGAACACATACAAGAAGAAAATGCAAACTAATTAGATATATCCTGCCCAATAGTTTACTGTAAACCAAATTTGAAGAAACCATAGAGGGTAAAAATTAAAATGACAGGCAAGAATGAATTAAGAGGTGATGGGAGATATTTATACAAGGAACTATGAAGGCATGAAGAGATTGGCAGATTAAAATAGAAAATGATAACTTCAAAAACTGCAACAAACCTATCTTCAGATTGATGACCCATGACGAAGATCACTCAATGCATCTATGGCTATTTTGGATGATCGGCAAACAGCCCTGGTCCTATGAATTGTTGATGAATGAAACTAAAAATGCACAGTAAATCAATCATAAGAAGATAAACATGCAAACATTAGGGGAGCACTCTTTTGAGAGAAACACCCTTTCAGGAAAATGGTGGACATATAAGGACACAAAACAAGTGATTAACTTCACCATCAGTAGAAATGAATAAGAACAAACCTTTTTGGCATAAACTTCATAAAAATCCCTCTTCATGAACTACAACTTTTGCATTGTGTAAGAGCTTGCTCATTCCATTGGCCACTAGGACCTAGTGACTATACATGTAGCAATGAAGATGATTCCTTCTGATAGGGTTGCCAGGCTAGAATGGTTGGAGGATAGGAGACAGACAAATGTTGGTCCATGCAGCATCTTTTCCTCAGGCAGCCAAAATTTGCAAAGACATCTGACCTCAATGGAGAAATCAGTTGAGCAATGCTTGATTGCCAAATGCACTACAGTGGGAGGTGACAGAAAATCACTTTTTCCCAAAACTGTCTTCAATCTGAATAATGGTTCACAACTATGCTCCATTAGGTTTGCTGCTGTGCTTTCCAGTTCATTTCTTCAAAGATTTCAAAGAAAATTATTTACTGCACATAGTACAAAATCTCAAATTACATCCTCTGCACAATGAACGCCTCTATGGAATGAACTTATGTCCTGGGTATATAGCATCTAAATCACATGCAAAAAACCTGTCTGAAGTGAATCTATTTTAATTGTGAAACTGTAATATGAAGATTAAATATTGCCTGCAACATATCACTTCCTTGCACTGAAATTTATGTAAAAATAATCCTAAAAATTCCCTTTCATTCAACCCTATTCATGTAATATTGTTGTTGCAACACTGAGCAGTGTGTGCATGCAGCTGCATCTTCCTCCGACTCACCTAGTCTGTGCATTTTTAAACAGAAGCCATTTTCTGCAAATCTATTCAGCAATAAGGGGAAGATCCTCTTCGGCCAAATAGTACTTTTTCAGTATTAAATATCAGTAATGGCCTTTTGGAAACAGTTGAATGAAATAATTGGCCATACATACAATAATCATTCCTTCTGACATTGCCATTATGAAGTGTCACTAAGTTATAAGCAGTAGTGCTTCACATATTTTTCAGGTTTTGTTGAAGTTGAGAGGGCAATGCAACTATAGTGGTGAGACCGTGGCAATTATTTATCAGATGATCCTTGGCTGGGATAAATTTTGTTTTCTTTATTGTATTCTATTTTACTCCTGGGTTTTAGAAGTAATGAACATGAAGCAATACTTTTTTTTAAATAATAAAATATCTGGCATGATGTATACCTTTACTTTGGTTTGAGGGAAAAAAGTAGTCCACCAAGTTATGACCATGTTTCATGGTATAGGATGCAAGCAATCTCACTGAATCTTATGGGGAACATATCACCAAGATATCCTGGGGCACCAGACAAAATATAGCAAACCTTTAGTTAACTCATTAGGGTGCAACACATGAAGGTTATCAGAGAGCTGGAATTTGATTAACTTTTTATCTAGTCCTCCTAAATCACCTAGATTAATGAAATATTGCATTTTAGCCTATATGAATTTCCCCACTGTAGATAAAGGCATTATATACATGAAATTCCAAATTCTATTTTAATACCTGTCAAAAATTCCATACTCTATGCAATTTAGAGCGACTTCAGCCATCAGACCAACCTAAAAACCTTAATAGCAATGCCACTTGCACAGGCTCTTCAAATTATTTCATGGTTCTCATTGTGCTTCATTTGAAATATACACAGCATATTCTCACTTCTGTTCTTCCAGTAGGAGTACATGCTTTTCATTATTCATTTTTACATGGGAGAGAAAAGTAAGAGCTTAGCATCAGGCAGAAGTTGTTGCAGTGGTATTCTTGCCATCCACCCCTCCCCTTTGGAAGAGAGCATAAAGGAAACTATCGTATGAGTATTTCTGATGCTTTTGGTCTCTGAATACACTAAGAAGCACAGCTGAAACAGGAAGGGGGGCATTTGTACTTAGTGCCACACTTTGGGAAGTACCAAAATGGCAAAATATATTCATACAGGGTTCGTCCGGAAAATAAGTGTAATAAGCTCATTGTCTTTTTTGACAAAAGGGAAGTTGTCCACTAAGAATTTGTACCTGAACGACAAACTGTAAATGCTGCATTTTACATCGAAGTGCTCGACAGGCTTCGAAAACAAGTCGCCCACGTCCGGCCAGCGATCAAAAACACCTGGCGGCTGCATCACGACAATGCGCCGTCTCACACCGCGCTTGTCGTGTCGGACTTCTTGGCCAAGCACGGCGTGGCAACGCTGCCGCACCCGCACTACAGCCCGGACTTGGCAACACCGGACTTCTTTCTGTTCCCGAAGATAAAGAGGAGTTTGAAAGGAACGCGATACGGGACTTTGGACGCCGTCAAAGAGGCCGTGACGACGTGTCTTCGAGAGGTTCCCGATGATGCCTTCGCGGGAGCATTCCAGGAATGGGAACGCCCCTGGAACAAGTGTATCGACTCACAAGGGTCCTATTTTGAGGAATATTAGCTTAAGATATGTAAAAGTGTAATAATTTTTTTTCTTGAGCTCAGTACACTTATTTTCCGGACGAACCCTGTACATACTACATGTTTCTTGGCACTTAGGATGATTCCCACAACATGGGTACAATTTGTATGGGAAAGGGAGGACACCTTCTCCATGTGTCCATGTTTGGCTCAGGTGACACAAACCAACTTGCGACCTCCGTTGGAAGCACTTCGGTATGTATACCAAAATGCACTTGACATCATAAAGTTTTCATCTTTTATTCCTCTTCTATGGCAGTTTATTGCCACCACCTCTTGCTGTCCCTTCATCAAGAGGCTACCAATTCCGTCTCCGCTATCCACAAATCCTTCACAATGACTTTCCCAAAGTTTAAAAAAATCAAAAAATTTGAACACTCTGGCACTTCTATTCTATACAGTAAACATAAACCTGTGTAAATACAATTATTTATTGAAACAATTTATTATAAGCAATTATATGGATAATACATATTTAACTATAGAAATATTTACAAATTATGTACATTCCATGTATACCCAGAAGGTAAACAATGTTAATTTAAAAATTAAAAAAAAAATTTTCTATGTGATAGAAAATTTCAGAATGGAACTGAAGCACTAGGAAACAAAAGTTTTTAGGTATACATTTGAACCAAGGTATGTGTAGTTAAACCCACATAGCAATTATCAGTTCATATAAAAATGGGACATTAGCACATTATTTTATTCTAAACACAATCTCGAGATTGATAGAATAAAATATAACCAGTTTCCGATGATTTCTGAATGTCAGAAGTGAGACCATAAAAATCTTCAATAGCAGCTGCATCAATTTTCTGAAATGAAGAAATTTTCTATTTCAGATAAAGACAATCATGTAAATTAGAATAACACAAGATAAAAATTCCACTTAACAAAAAGAGGAAGCAGTAAAGGTTTGGTTTGAATTAAGTTCCTGAAGTCAAAATTCAATTCCATGAGATCATTATCAACTTACATCGACCATATCATCATCGAACAGTAACCAAAACCCATGACTTTTCACAATGCTAATATAATGTCCTCTATTAGGTCCACTACCACAATGAATTACAACAGCCACCAGATCATACAAACGGTCAGGGTTTACAGCATCATCAGACTGGAATAAAGAAAAGATATTAAATTTAGCCATTGTTTCATTTTCAATTGAATAGGATTGGAAGTGTATGAGAGCATCTACAAGCACATTTCATGACAGTTAAGCCCAATTTCAGGCAATGAAACAACCTTCAGATTTGCCTTCTTTAACAAGTAAATTATGGGAAAACATGCAAAGTCAGAACAACTATTTTGTAATAAACAAAACAATAAATTATAAAATTGTATATCGAAACATGAACTGATAGAACAAGCAGCAACAGTTCATTGTTGACAGTTCAGCTCATGAAAGAAGAAACACTGCATTCTTTCACTGAAATATTATTTAGGTATGACTAGTTTCATTGCGTTCCCCATTAATTAAACATGAACTTATACACAGTTGAACCTGGAACCATTGAACCAGGGCTCAAGATAAATTATTTCTTAATTTTTACCCTACAATAAGATTTCCAATTTTATAATCTATTAGAAGATTTTCAAAACCTACAAAACAATGCTTGGGGAAATGAATGTGTGAGTTAATGCCTGATTTTTAAAATGGTTTTAAAAAAGCCTTAAACAAATTCAAAAATTACGATGAACTAGAGATAATAAAAAATGATCAGAAATAACAAAAGGTAAATGATAAAAATAAAAGTACAGCAGAATATGTGGATGCCAAAGGGGGATTTTCATTGCAGAATTTTTTTATAGAGTACCAAACTAATGGCAATTTCTTCCTTGAGAAATATGACAGTTATGATTTAGTTGATCCATACTAGCTTCACATCAGATAACATAAAAATCAAATGAATTTAAGAAAGCAAGTTAAGTCTTTACTCCTCCACTACTTCCTCCACTGGAAATATTGACCAATCTACCCAAAATTTCACTGTCAGAATCAACATGTAGCATGCAAAATCTAGTGGTCAAGCAAACATTAAAATCATTTAAACTCCAATTACTCATAGTCTTTCGGCTCACACATGCTTAGAACTTTCACCACAGATGCTTCATATAAAAACACAGGAATCAACCCGAAGGTCGGTTTAGTAGGTGATGGTAGAGCTCACCCATGTACTAAGCCCGACGGCATGTGAATATTCACACATCAGGGTAGGGGGGCCAGTTCCTTTCCCTGTGCCGGTTATGGTTTCCCAGTAAGATCTGGTACCCCCAAAAATCAACTAGCTTGGGTGGAGCTGCAGGTGCCCAGAGTGCCTTGCCCGGGACCCTCCGGTCAGTAGTCCAACGCTCTACCCACTAGACCACCGCGACCCACTATGCTTCATATAAATTTCAAAATTTTTTGATGGCATATACATTCAGAATTAGCAGAACCTGATCTAAGAATGACATGGTTGCCTA
Source organism: Hetaerina titia (assembly GCA_037158775.1). Classification (NCBI taxonomy): domain Eukaryota; kingdom Metazoa; phylum Arthropoda; class Insecta; order Odonata; family Calopterygidae; genus Hetaerina; species Hetaerina titia. Next base: position 57,918,507 of record CM073775.1, read on the forward strand.
GTACATTTCCCTTATCCATCTTAGCCTGGCCAGAGCCATGAAAAAATTTCATATAAATCGTTTTAAATGTACCAATAAAGTGTCCTCATTGGTCTTGCTTCAAATTTCTAATCCTCAGTAAGGCAGTTCTGAAAAAGTCTTCTCAACATTCTGACAATGGCCAAACCAGAATATTGTGGAAGTGTTAATCCATTAAGGAGCAGAAATTTAAATGCATCAATTGTTTCATTCTTTTTCGTCAAAGTATCATAGTATTTCATGAGTATCTGTCTCTCATGGAACTAAATGTATGTTGACGATAATCTTGTTAAATATACTAAAATATATTGATATGAAATTCAAACAAATTTTTTACCTTTTTAACCAAGCAGAAAATCTCCCTTTTCAGTACAAAAAAAAATTTATGCACATTTTCTTAGGAACCTAATAAAATTTTGCGTTTTTTTTCAAAATTGAGGACTGATGACTATTGATTGACCTTTGTTTGATTCCTAAGAGTTCATCTACTAGTTCATCTATTCATCTACATCCACATAATACTCCGCAAGCCATCCTATGGGCATTTGGTGGGGGTGTTAGGTCACCACATTGAAGTAATTGATAGGAATGCACAGGTCATGCTGATGTGAGAATTTTAGCAATGAGGATATTTTTTTAGAATCACGCCTACAGGGCTGTAAGGCTAAAACATGGACCTTGTCAAGGGAATACAAATCTTAAGATTTGGATACAGTGTAACATGAGACTCAAAAATATTTATGGAAGATGACTAAGGTACATTTAGAAGTAGAGTAATAGGATATAGGATCAAGAGAAAGTAGTTGGATCATTGCCAGGGGTCTCCAACCTAGGGAGACAAGCACCGGCATCAACCACAATCTTTATGAAATTCGCATGTACTATAATTGTGAATTCTCTATGAGCCCCATAGGTTGCATCTGTTATTTGACTGCCCATGCCTATTGTTTGGCCACCACTGTCAGAGATGTCTGAACCCCTAAAATGGTTTGTTAATGGTTTGGCCACTGATGGGAAGAAAATGAGTGTGTGTACATTTGCATCTGGTGGAGGCCATCTTTTTATGCCTCAGAAAGATTATTGCATAGTTAAATTTAACAAGATTATCTCAGGTGTCCAAATTATGCTTCCGCTTAATGGCAATTGTCCAGCAGATTTTTTTGCAAAGATATGGTGGCATTTACAAATATTTTTCCTTCACATTCAGTTTTACTATCGGAATCAAACAAAAAGTGACAGAAATTGTGAAAATGTAAAGAGCTACCCTTGAAATTGAAACTGTTACAAAAACCACAAATAAAAATGCAGAAAATTTACAAATGTAAAAATCATTCGCCGACTGAGATTGAAACATTGATCCCTCGATATCCAGCCAAGTGCTTTAGCCAGTTAATTCATTTGAATCCTGTTCAAGGTGGATGATTTTTACACTTTGAAATTTTCTGTATTTTAATACATATTAGCAGGTGACTCTGTTAAAAGTTACCGATGAGGCATCTCTTGCAGCTCGTTGAATTCACAAAAACATACATTTACTAGTCATGAGCAAGATTTGTCTCACTTGCAAAGGCCAATAACTAATCACAGCAATGCCCTACTTCTTAATTTAACTAAGGAAAAGATAATGATTAGAAAGAAATTTTGGGGCAGGAAAATGCAATACAAGGCTTTTACATACACTCAACAGTAACAAAATCATATTCTACAGTAATTTACATCTACAGTACATTCTACAGTAATCTACAGTAACACTACTGTAATTCATCATATATATGCACTGGTACTAATAGTAATATTAATTTCTTTAAACCCAACACTCTACTCATTATTTGTACAGCGGTACCTCATTTAACAAGCACCTTTGTATGGCAAGTAAATCGAATAATGAGTAAAAATATTTTTACCAAAAATTACTTGCATAAAAAAACAACTTTTCCCATTACCAGTAAGGAGAGTGGAATTCCTGGAATGATTATGCGCCTGCCACTTCAGTTTATGTATAGCTCTCATTCTGCTAGCATATTAGAGTCACTGGTGATTACACATTATTCTAAATTTAGGTATAAACATACTATTTGAATTTTTTTTGTGAAAAGTTCAATATTATTTTTTCAGAGATTTAAAAAATGCAAGAAGACAGTCATAAGAGAATAAAAGTAAAAGTAGAAAAAGTAATATCATTAAAAAGCAAGAACAAGATGTGAGCGTGACCAATCTGGCATTCACATGCAATCAGCCTACAACAGCAATAGCATTATCCCCAAGAACAAGGACAAAATTAAGTAGTAATATGCTTCAAAGGGTTTGACAAGAATATCTAAACAAAAGTTACATATTTTCAATTATGTTTAAAGGTTGCTTCTCATATAGATAAACAAAACAATTTAAATATGACACTGTTTACAAGGTTATCGTCCGTGAGAAGATTTCACCGACCCAATTAAGAATATACCAGGATCATTCACAGCCAAGGAAGTATCTAATGGAAATCATGTGTGTGGTTTAAGAAGTTAAGGGAAGAACTGGCATTCGTAGTGCTGTGAGATATGGTGAAACAGTGAGCTCCAACTCAAAGACTACAGACAACTTTATCAGTGATTTTAAGAAGCTTGGTTCAGAGGGTTACTTGCCCCAACAGCCTTTTAATTGTGATGAGATGGGTCTCTTCTAGAAGAAGATTCAGCCAACTATTTAAAAATTAAACCCCCGCTTGTTCACCATTTAGAAACTCAACAAGCATTCAAGATGTGTCTGTGTCCATAAGAGCAGGCTGGATGAGATGTGGAGGTCATGGCAAACTGTTGCATTATACGTTGAGAAGCATCATCCAAATAAGGCAGTGCCTATGCACACTACTAATATATTTAATGATAGTTGCTGAATTACATTTATATAAAATTTTGAAGCATCAACAGAAACAAATGTCCCCAGATAGCTTTCTAATAAAAAAGAAATAGGAATGCATCATCAAAAATAGACTATTTATTTTGATTATTTTTGTTTTCTTAAAATCAAATTTTCATTCCAGGTTGGTTCATTCCATGATAGAGGAAAAGACGACGGTGATTCATGATCCTATACCCTATATAAATAATTTTCTTTGAATAAACAACGTACTTCATTTATTGTTTCCAGCTGGAACGTGTTAACTTATTAACATTAATTTATATGAGAAAAATTGTTTCGATAAATGAATGTTTCACTTTAAGAGTAAGACCCCAGAACAAATTATGCTCGTTGTACAGGATTCCATTTTATTATTTTATTAAGAGAGGTGACTGAGAGCTAAGGCCATTTGTGCCATTTGGGATATGTGATAACTTGGTAGGGGTAGTATGTTCACGGGATGGAGGTAGGGTGGGAGAGAAACCTGGCATCAGTATTAGCCTGCTCTTTCTGTAGGGCACCAAGGGGTCCCCAGTTTAATGTCTCATCTGATGGATGGTATACTCCAGTTTCATGTGCTCTCCACACAGCACCCCAAGTAGGGATTGGGATACCACTGAAAAATCCTGCCACCTCATGGATTCAAGGTTGGAAGCCGTTACATTAGCCATTACACCATCCCAATCCCCAGTACTCTGCTCATTTTCAGAATTATTTTTGGTAATCTACCGTTTAAGGTAGGTTTTGGAAATATGTGAAATAGTATAGCACTCAAGACCTTTCTGAGGTGTACAGCTAATATTCACAGAAATGAATCAAATTTTAAAGTGTACACAAAGAAAACCATGCATGCAACTGAAAACAGACAGTGTGCAGACAATTATGCTAGCTCAAAGGCAATTGAAAGAAACTTCTACAAATCATGAAAAGCATTAGGTTGGAAGAATTGTTTTTTAAAATTTGGTTAAGCTGCATAAAATCTCCCTAGAAGTTATACATCTCACAAATGGGTCCTTGCATGCACCTTACATTTCAAGCTTATGGATTGACCAAATTTATAAATAAGCACAACAGCCATTAATGGTAACTCACCGTATTAAATAAACGCAGCTCTAAGGGGAAAACAACTCGATGGGATACTTTAATGTGCCTATTGTATTGCTCCATATATTTAAATCTTTTAAGGTGAAGGGCTAGGATCATAGGCAACTTTTTAACACGCATTCTTTTCTGAAAAATAAAAAAAATGGCAAAAATGATAAGCATGTTTTACAATTTGACATAAGACCATATCTATATAATCAAGCATGAAAAAATGACCAAACTGTAAGGCAGACAGAACACACAAATGCTTCCTGCAGGTGATATGGATTCACCAGGAACTTGGGAAAAAATTTTCTCATTGGTCGTAAGGGAATTTGATATTCATGAGAACCATGAAAATAGCAAGAAATGATGGCAAAAATTAATTATTAAAATTAATTATGAAGAAATATTTTTCAAGAATTAAGTTCATCAGAAAAGAAAACATAAATATGAATTCTTCATGAGCTGGTTATTCCACCGTTATTATAATCAAAGGCAAATGGAAGTAAATTAAATAAGTTTAAGTGTTTTGAAATATAATAGATCATTAAAATGGGTATTCAATCACAGATATTACTTCATTTTCATCTTCATTAAGAGATAAAATTTTGAGGAGAGAGGAAACACAATGGCAATTAGTCAGTTCGTAAAAAAAATTATTTGTTTCTCAACATCAATAATATATGTAACATATTTGGAAAACAACATCATCTGCAGTCACAACATTATCTTCATCAACAAGTTCATTTCGTTTAAGTTCGGCCCAATATTTTTTTATCACAAGTGTTATAGAAATGTCAATGCTGTTCTTTCTGGAGAAAGGCTTCGTTAAAAAAATTATTATTTGATGCTTTCCACACTTTGTTACCTTAACCTTATGTTATATCAAGATAATACTATTTGCTAAATTGAAAATGTGACTGCTAATCAGATTACAATGGCAAAAAAAAAATTATTCAATATCTGGATAAAATGATTTTTCACAAAGCATATTTTTTTGCACTTTTGGAACATGTCTGACCATTTACAACACCTTTACTGATTCTGTTTTATGTGCATATACATATAGCTTTTCTCCATTTTACCAGTCTATGAACATAAACTCCAGCTAGATAGACTTTGAATGCAATACAAACAATAAGTGTTATTGGTGACATAATACTTAAAAAATTATGAATACATTTTCACAGTTTAGTGCAATTTTCTGTTTGAGTAATGAGAATACTTGTTCAAGTTAATGGTAAATATTAAATAAGAACACATATTAGAACCCCTAATGATTCATCTTCTTTTGTTCTTGGCAGCTACCCTTGCCTGCAAAATACATCAAGCAGGGCTCTCTAGCTGCTTACGTTTATTGATTCATTATTATTGTGTTTCGATAAAAATTATCCTTTATTTTATTTAGCCTCCCCTAATGCAAAGACAGTGTACATCAGTACAGAAGAAAATATTGTACTCTTAAATTGCTAATACGCACAGGAAGTTTTCTTCCATCCAAAGATGTTGAAGAACAAAGAAATTCCATCTAGTTTTTCCATGGTATCTCATACTGTGAAAGTGATACCTACAGTGCATGAAAAGGTGACTCAGCTGGGAAAAAAAGCTTTACATTTGTGAGTTGAAGATATGAACAGAAAACTGTTGAAGGTAATAATTCGTTCTGTCAAAAATTGTGAAGCCTAAATGAAGACTTGAAGGAAAAATCTACTAAATTAAAGCAACAAGCTATTTACAACAAATAGGTGACTATAATACAGATTCAGGAAAATGCATTATTCAAACAATACACATTGCTGGAGTGGCATTGACACCAGCTGTTAAAGAAACTGCTACCAAGTATCTTGCAAATCTGAAGAAGATTGAGGAGGAAGGTTTATGAGGGGAGAAGGTGAGTTTTGATTTGGAAGAGTATCATGAAAACAGAACTGAAATCACAAGTTAGATAAACCTTTTAATAGCCTCTAAAATCTATTAGCATTAGTCTCAAGGTATATGATTTATTACCTATGTTTTTAACCAGAGGGTATGTTTGGGTACTATCTTAATGGGAGACGATACATTGAAAAACATTTACATTTTTTCCTGGGTAGAGTTCATCAAATATTTGCCATTTCCCATTACACAGATTGCTTTGGTGTCAATTATTCTTACAAGAAACAAAATATATTTGATAGCCAATCGTAATATCAAATGATTGCTAATTTTTTTATTGCTGATTTCATGATAATGTCGTCATTCCCAGACAAAGAAAGTCACATTAACAAGTAATATTTTATTAACTCCAGGACTCTCTCAGGAGAATTTCCTATAATCTACTTTAAGGAAGGAAGACTACAACAACTAGCACTATGATTTTTCATTGATTGCCACAAATATATGCATTACAGTACTAATTTATTCTGTAAGTTGCTACACATTAAAAAAGTGGATCAAATATTTCCACCAACCTGTGCTTCTTGGTAACTGCTACAGTTGTCACATTTGAACTTATTATCACTGCACAATGTTTCAGTATTACTGAAACACTTCAAGCAGTGGGTTATGCTAGTATTCTGGTCTACATCTACTTGAAGATCAAAAAAATCCTCATCTTTGCTGCTAACCTGAAATGTGCAAATTTTAAATCACTAATAACCTCCAGAAGGCAAAACTCCATTTCCTTGCATTCATATAAATTTATTGTTTAAAACAAATTTATTTCAGACCATTTTTTTCTATACCAGTGAAGTATTGAATGAAAGGACAATACAATCTCGAACCATAAAATATTTGAATAATTCTACTAATATATTACACATGGGAAAAATTTCCCATATTGACATCATTTTTTAATTTGATAAGAAACAATACTGTTGTATGTTCAAGCGAAGTCTTCTCATAATACTATTACAATTGTTATGAAAACATTTTTTTACTTCAAAATAATTAATTTTGTTAACATCAATATGCAAATAAAACAGTTTCTGGTGTAACTTGGTGGAAGATCTTCATACTGATAGTTTATGTGGAAAGTAAAGTGGTTTGATTATTAAAAGTCAATATGCAATTTTTGCAATAAATAAGAAAAATTAGAAAAGCTATGTTTTGATTACAAAATGTAGATTCTCAAAATAGAAATGATTAATTATCAAAGAAAGGCCACCATGTGTGGTAGGTTTTTGAAGAACACAGAGACTAAACAATGCTACACAACATAAAATAGCCAAACTCACCACATTAAAAGAGAATATTTTTAAACTCCAAAGAATTTCTACCCGCCTTTATTCTATCCAACATTTCTATTTTTTCCATTCTCTACCTTATCTATCTGATGAGCTAGAGCCATTGATTCTCCCCTCTATCAGACTCTCTAGCACCTCTCTCAGTATCTCCTACACTTGCCCGACCTTCCTAATATATTTCCCAAAGCCCATACTCTCCCCCTATCAGGCTTCTTTTCCATACATCTTGAAAACCTTCAATCTGAACTTACCCTCCAGCTTCAGCAATCAAGTTTCTGAGTCACAGAAAATGGCACCCCATATAATTTTATCAATGATCTTTTCTTTCAATCTTTCCCAGGGTTCCTGTCAATAACTCCTTCCTCTTGGAAAAAGTTTCTCTATCCAATGTACTTTTCCTTCTAATGTCCCCACTAATTAGTAAACATTCTTTTAAAACACTTCGTAGGCAGGAAATGTTCTTCCCACTAGGATACCATTTGGAAGAATTCCAAAGAATTTAAAGAAAAGAGCACAAATTACCCAGTACCAACACCCTTTTGGCCTGGGAAAAATTAAACTCCTTTATTCCTGATGACAAGAGCAATATTTGTACTCTCAAGGAAAACCTGCACATTTTACTTCATAAAATTTAATATAACACTTAACTTTGAGGGCAAAACTAAAGCAAAGAAATTAAAATTGGAAGCTCTCTGGTACAAATCACTAAAATACTTTATTTACCTCAGAAGATGTGTGGACTATTTTTCTACCTAAGGAGGATTCATCAGCATGAACTCTGTAAGCCTAAAAACTTTCCTTGCATTTATGTAATGCATGTGCACATATTTGATGAAGTAATGCACAAATATTTCCAGCATCGTTCACTAATTTAAGTATATTCAATTAAAATATGGTAAAGTTGAAGTTCAGTACATTGCAAGAAACTGTTGAGTTTGTTAAGTCACCTTAAATGCTTAACAAGAAACTCCAGCATAACCCAAATACTATATTATAATTTAAATTAATTTTTTACATACTGTTTCACAGTTTAAGCAGCGGGTTTCACTAGTAAGTATGCCTTGGAATATTTCATGAACCCACGTAGGCTCTTGTTGTGAGTTGTTTTGCTCACCACAACCATTTTTTGGCTTGGAACAGTTTTGATGCCGCTCCGCTAAAACAAACAAATAAACACATTACATACCTATTAAGGTTCTCGTTATTAAAAAATTAGGTTAATCGAAATAGTGAATCAACTTACCTAATATTATTTCATTAATACGATTAATAAGAAAATTTAAAAATTCATGAGCATCTTGCTGCATGTAATTATCGAATTCCTCTGAAAATAGGCAAAGAAAAAATGTCACCCAGTTGTAAAGCAGATTATATGAATAAAAAATTCAATAAACTCGGAGTTTCATTATAAATAAAAATGTACATAATTTAAAAATACAATTCTATTGAATAAAATAAGTTGAACCTTTTTCTTTTCTAAGACGAGCAATAAACTTCTTTGGTGCAATTGATCCAACTTTCTTTTTCTGAGTTGCTATACGATAAAAGAGATCCGCTAAACAAGTTAAAAGAGTTTCCTTCGTTCGCTTATTTCTAGCTTTATATTCCAATACTTTTTCTCTGAATGGCCGGCAAAAATACAATGCTTGAAGTACAGAATTACTATAGCATGTATTCCCAAACTGAAAGAAAAGTGACCCATAAATATCAAATTCAAGCCCAGCAACCTTTTCACTGCAGCAAGTAAATAAAATTCATTCGAGTAAAAACGACTTACATTCACCAAACCAAAATAGTGCTCATTTGGAGGAAACTGATCTGATCCAATGTCTCTCTCCAACTGAGACACGTTTGCACCCTAAACAGGTTTCACAAAAAAGATTACAAATTGGAGATTACTCTCTCAAAAATGGGACCATTTTAACCAGTACTAAGTCAAAAGTAGGCGAATGTTTTTAAGAGGTATTCTTCAGCAACATCAGTTTTACATTCAATCAACAAGTTGTCAAGAAATATATCTCTGACAATAACAGACATATTCCGTTTGATGTACAGTAAATTTCTATTATGACAAAAGGATTCCCCATCAGTAACATCGAATGACCAGATATTTAACTGTTGGGCGTATTTTCAATGACAGTGATAAGCATTCAAAACAACCCGGTGTTATGCAAATTATAAAGCGTCAAGTCACCAGCATTAGACATTAATATTGGACATACTGCTACATTAAACTCTCTAGGCCCTTAATAATATACGTACAACATTTATACTTACCATTTTACGGGGTAAAACACTAAAAACGCAATACCTCTACGGAGCCATAGGTAGACTCCTCCATCTTTTATTTTGATTCACGCAACGCCATCTGCGTGGTCTGCTGCATACACAGGGGTTGACAGTCGAAATTAGTGATGAGAATACTATCTTTGAAATTTTAAGTTTTCGTGATTGTTACTTTTTTGCGAATCAGACCCACTGTGTTTATCTCTTATTGGGTGTGTTGTTGGAATGATTGCATAGCCACATTATTTTTTTTTAAATTGGCGATTCGTCATTTCTGCGCAATTGCTTTAAGTGTTGGTTCAAGACTCGATATATCTTAGACGAATGATCAGCACGGTTGTGAGTCATCTCTTAACACCGGTCCGTTCATGATAGCAGTATGACAGCTTATAGATTTTACTTAGGGTGTACAGCCCTATTTTTCAGTATTATTTCAGTGAATGGGTTACGCGGAGTAGATCATGTTTTCACAGTTAGAGATAAACCCTTGCCACTGGTTGTAAATACATGGCCATTCGTAGCCGCCACCGCCAAGGGTATGTATTAATGTGGATTTTATTTTATTTCTTTCATTTTAAGATGAAATATTTATTTTTCGCTAGGTTTCCCATGTTAAATGTTTTGAAGCTATGCTTTTTTTTGTTTTATTCAAGCGTGGGAAGCAATCTATAACCAAAGTAAAACAGCATTGGATGCTGTGGAGATTGGTTGTACTCAGTGTGAAATTGATCGTTGTGATGGTACCGTTGGCTATGGTGGAAGCCCAGACGAGAATGGTGAAACGACGTTGGATGCCATGATAATGGATGGGTTGGTATAAAGTGCCACATCTTGTTACATTTACTATTTCAGTGTGATGTTTACATGTGAAATGGTATACATTGTCTTGCATTATACATATTTCCAACCAATACAGGAAAACGATCAATGTTGGTGCTGTAGGAGCTTTGCGACGTGTGAAAGGTGCAATTTCGGTGGCACGGCGGGTGTTAGAAAATACGAAACACACACTTCTGGTTGGTGACCAAGCTGCTGATTTCGCAGAAGCTATGGGATTTCCAAAAGAGGACATTTTCACCCCGGAATCACATGCAAAATGGAGAGAATGGATACACGACTCTTGCCAGCCAAATTTTTGGGTGGTGAGTTGAGTGATTTTACTCCCAAAAAGATGATGAAGATTTATTAAAAATTGATAACAGATTTTAGTTTACTAAGTTTTACTGGCCTTTAATGGGCATTCAAGAATCTCCCCTAAATTAGGTTGAAGTGGAAATGTTTCACAATATATGGGTGAAATGACATTCATCATCGATTTTGCTGCACATTAACATATAATTTCAACGGATCAATAGTTCATTATCACCTCTAGTGGATGATCTGTTGTTCCAGTGTTCTGGGCATATTAACTTTGGCTGCCGACCTACAATATTTTTATCACCCACTTGGCTAATGCCTGATATTCTCTCAAATATTTCCATTCTGAAACAAAGTGAATAGAAAATATTTTCAAAAAACCACATGTTAAGCCTCCATGTGCTAGAAATAATCAACCTAGTCAATTCCTCAAATTGCCATTTGTTGTTAAAATCTCCAGTTACATAGCATGTAATCTCAATCTCTCTCCTGCTCTCTATCCTGATTAGATAACTTGCTAAAAATACATGTATGATAACTATTGATTGTGAAAGTGCTGTTATCAATTACATCTCTTGTTTAAATCAGTTTCAATAGATATTTTATCTGGAATTTGTAAAATGATATTTTTATAGCCATTGACCATGCAGATGGCGCACATAAATTATTTTTATAATCAGATTTGATTTATTGTGGATGCCTGAATTCTGACAATAGCCTTCTTTACTTGGCCTGTGTTTTTCCTTCATCACCATATTTTCATTGCTGTTGTGGTTCTAAAAAATGGATAATGCCTCATGATGTGCCTGATTCATATGGCTCTTCTTTACCTTGTCATACTCTATTTTATCTGCCTGTTTCATCTTCAGCATCTGACTGCATCACATGATTTAGAAGCTTTTATTTATTTATTTGATTATCTTCTAAATCAAGCTTTCTGAAAAGCTTAAAGGAATAAATGTTCCAGGTAAACCAAAACTAGTTAATTTTCATATAAATAACTTGTGTGCTCAAATAGGGAGCCTTACTTAAAGCTCAAAATTTACTCAAAGACTCCAACATTGCCCCAAATATTTTAACTGAATTCATCTCCCTCACTGAAATGGCTTTCAAACAAAATTATTACAGTTTCAACCACAATTTTTATATCTAAGCAGATGGTCTAGCTATGGGTTCCCCACCTTCCTTCCTCCTAGCCAAAATATTCCTCAGTTCATTAGAAGAACATCTGTTCAATATTGCCAATAAACGCTTAGAAAGATTGATGCATTGGTTCTGCTAAGTGCATGACATTCTCTATGGACAGGGTCAAACCGCCAGTTAGACTCCTTCCACAATTACCTCAACACAATCCATCATAATATTTCCTTTTCCATTAACTTCTTAGATCTGGCAATTATCATAAAAGAAAGCAGACAAGAGACCCACATATATGGGTCATATAATTCCCAGTGATTCCAGCCACCATTTTTCACAAAAAATTGCAGCCCTCCACTTGATGATCCACCAACTCCGACTTGGACGTCCTGAAAAATATTGACCCCCCACCTTCAACCTCCCCCCTCTCCTTGTCCGAAGGGGATAAATTCAACAACCGTTTGTGTGACTTGTACCTAATGATGCCGCAAGTCAGTGAAATGCATTGTACCTTAATATACGAGGCGTGTTCATAAAGTAAGGCCCATTTGGTCGCAGGAAAAAATATACTCATATGAAACACATTTTATTGGCACTTTTAGTTAGCTACAAACCTACTTCACTTATCTACATAATCGCCGTTCACTTCTAAGCATTTTTCGTACCACTGCACCAGCTTCTTTAACCCCTCTGCATAGAAACTTGCCGCCTGAGGGTTGAACCAATCAACAACACCATTCTTGAGTTCCTCTTCGGTTTCGAAACTTTGTCCACCGAACCACTGTTTCAAGTGCAAGAAGAGGAAGTAGTCGCTGGGTGTAAGGTCAGGACTGTACGGTGGGTGGTTTAAAGAGTTCCCAACGACCCAAAAATTCTCGTCCACTGGACACTGGACTTTGCTCTTTGTGGTGGTCGGTGAGCATTTTCGGTACCCACCTTGCACGCAATGTGTGGTATCCGAGGTTTTCCGTAACAATATTGTAGACAGTAGTGCGTCCAAGTTGAGGAAATTGTTCAGCCAGGCCATTAATTGTCAATCGACGATCACATCGCAGTTTTTGTTCCACTTGCGAAACAATTTCATCGGTCAGAATACTGGGCCTACCACTTCGCTCTTCGTCATGGACATTTGTTCGTCCATTTTTAAAATCACAGCACCATTGTCTAATCTTTCCTTCACTCATAACTGTAGGTTTATAAACTAGGCATAATTCCCGATGAATTTCAGCAGCCGACAATCCTTTTGCATACAAGAATCGTATGACAGAACGCACTTCACAGCTGGCGGGATCAACGATTGTCGCGGACATTGTTGTTTGCATGCACGGACAAGCAAACGACTTCTGTAACAAAACAAATGCTGCTATAGCTTCTCAATGAATCAGTAGATGGCGCTGCAGGAGCAAAACTGTGTTCTGAAGCGCCAATATTTAAATATAAGCAAACGGTACTTACTTCAAGAATACGCCTTGTAAAGTCGATGGGACATTACTAACTCATTTAATATGGACACTTCATGCAGTAGTCCAGCCATGTCGAAAATATTAATTATCTTTTGATCAACAAGCAGTTTTGGGCCCGGTCAGTACTTTGGTGTGGTTATAGTTGATTGAAATTTATTCAGAAATCAGGAAGGAAGCCATTCCAGCAATCTATTCCTTGGTGACTTCAGAACCAGTCACCTATTCTAGTTCAACTATTTCCCGATGATGCACTAGACATTCAGCAGTAGCAAAGTTGATTGTACATAAGAGGGAGGGGGCTTGTCCTTAGGAAACTTGAACAAGTAAAGATGACCAGAAATCTTGAGGTAGAAATTTTTCTAATTATGTAACACTTTGTATTAACGTCTAAGAAACTGCAGGAGGTGCCACAACAGTAACTTTATGTTGACATCTTCCATCATCTGTTTTTTTTTTAATTTCATTTGTAATTCTTCCCTTCATTTTTGCTCTTCAGTAAGCTATCATATCTAAGAATGTGTCCAATTAATTTGCTTCCTCTTGTGTCCTCCATGAGGTCCTCTTTTTATTTATTTATTTAGCCTTTGTCTGAAAACAGCACTTTTTGGTCTTTTACATCAGACTATTAAGAGTGATAACAATGGACATGATTACGAATACTTAAGCCTTATGTGGAGAAAAACCCACCCAGGAGAGAATCAAACACGCAGCCCTTGGCTTGGCAGACGAGGATGTTACCCTGCTGCCGGGGCCGGCAAACCCAACCTTTTTCGTCCAACTTTCGAAATATGCCATCTTTATTGTTGCTCTGATTATCAATTTTATTTTCACGATTGTACTGTAGCACCACATTTTCAAATATTGTAATCTCCTTTGTTTTGCTGCCCTTATCCATATGTCTCAGCCATAGGGAAGTAAACTCAGTGTCTAAGTTCTCATAAGAATAATAAAAGAGTGAAGCATTGAGAATGTAAAGTTATAAATTTAAATAATGGTGGTAAAAATTGTTCAAAATGTCCTACACTAAAATATTTTGGTCTTCTAGAACAGTACATGGATGCATTAGCCTCATATTTAAATATAAAAACGATCAATGTGGCTCACAATGAATTAAACTCATGGAGAATTATGTTTTCAAACTTATAAATATGGTGGTATTTAGATTCCTGAAAGCATTATTTGTAACAAAATATATCTGGTAGATAACTTTCTTCCTATCTGTTCGTTCACATACTTAATTGTACCCCTGTGAATGTTAATTTAAGCCAAAATACTTTTCTTTTACTTAACTAAGTGCAAATTTTAATTGTAATAGAAAATCTCAATTTGGAAGTAAATGTTGCCTTGGCCATAGTCATGTTACAAAAGGTTCTTAATTTATTTAACTTATTGTTTTAGTGACCTTCTAAGTGTACTGTGGTTTTAATTTATTGTTAATAGGCAGCAAACGAATGATTGGTCATAGAATAGAGTTATAAGTGAATAAGTTGGGAATTAACAATGTCTCCTGCCTGTAATACTGTGATGATTTCTTGTATCTGTCTATATATATTTTCAATGTTATGTTGGCCCAAGCTGATATGAAGCTCTTGGTACTTTCTCATTATTTTTTAAACAAATTTGTATCCTGGCTATTTTTCCCAGAGATGTAATCAACTTGTGAGTTTTCATGATCCAAGGGGTTCTCTCCCTTCTCTTGTTTTGTATGAGGTCTGTCCAATAAATATGTGAACTGAGACCATAAAATATTTATATATTTACGAAATTCATCAGTTGTCATTCAGTCAGTTTTTTGATGATTGGGAAACACAAGGGACTGCACATGATCAATGTTGTCATCAGCACAGGTGGTTGAAGGTCATTTCGGCCTGTCGGCCATCTTTAAAACCGTTAATCCACTTGAAAACGGATGTTTTCTTCGGAGCATTATTACTGTAAATAGCTGTCAACATTTTAGTATTTTCTTGATAACTTTTACCGCACTTCACCAAAAACTTGTTGTTCATTTGTTGCTCCATGATTTCGTCAATTTCCATTTTCAACAGACAGTAACAACAAGGACAACGGAAACTTACATAACTGCCACCAAACACACAGTTCGATGATCTGCCAAGCAGAGGTGGCTCATTGGGTCTTGGGCAACGTGCGCCTCTAGTGGGCGATAGTCTGCATCATGGCTCACAGATTGCACCAGTTCGCACATTTATTTCACAGACCACGTACAGGTGATTCTTTGTGCAGTTCTTCAGTGAAATATTAGAATTATGTAGAATTTATCAGTCATGCAAGACATAGGGAGGTACTTAATGGTATATTTCAACTTTGGAATTTGGTGCATCATTTCCAGATAAAGAGTGCTAATTGTGAAGTTGAGTAAACATATTTCTGTTTATGTATGCATACTTTCTTCAAAATGTCAATATTTATTCCTCAGAATGTACTGCCCGACCCAAAAACAACATGTGGTCCCTACAAACCAGTGGCCAAATCTATTGAAAACAATGAAGTTGGAGATAATGGCTACTCCTTTGGTCGTTATAATCATGATACAATTGGAATGATTGCAATCGATGGTGATGGAAACATTGCTGCTGGAACATCAACTAATGGGGCTATTCATAAAATCCCTGGGTAATATATTCAATATGAACTTATTTTCTCTATTTAGTTTTTAAAAAATCATTACTTCATTATATTGTATGAGCAGCCACATAAGCATATGCCTTAAATTATGCATGGGAAGAGAGATATGTAACTATATTGTTAAAGGAAAAGGCAAATGATTAGGCTATCTTAATTTAAAATGTTGGGGGTGTTTAAATTGGTTTTTCTTTGCTTTTGACCTGTGTCAGGAAAGTTTTCTTTTCCCTGCTGTGACCTACTCTTCTTGTTTTCTCCTGTAGGTCTTGTCCATCATTTTAGTTTGGGAGTTTTAGGTTTTGATAACTCCCTCAATGCCAGAAGTAGAATACAATGGCCTGTACATTTGAAAGTTTTGCTTCCTCTCTTAATGACTTTTAAGTTAATGAAAAGAGAAACTTTTAAGTTGACAGTTTTTGAAAATTAAGCACATCCATGAACTTTGAACCCCTCCCAATTGACTACGACCTCGATGTGGTGGAAGGGCTCGTGTATTCCGATGATACCCTAGGGCTGCACTAGTGGGAGCATGTATAATTGCTCCTGGTAAGGTCACCCATGTCCAATAGGGTGAAGGAGGAGGTGGAGAGGGGCAATATGTATAGGTAATTTAGGGCCATGGAAGGTGAGGTGGAAGGATATTGGGGATTACTGAAGCAATAATTGTAGAGAAAAACACAAAAGAAAGGAAAAGAGTGTGGCAATAATATTAAACAAAAAGATTGGAAGACATGATATAAGAATAAGAGCAAGTGACTGATAGAATATTATTAGTAAAAGTAAAAGCTGAATCAATAGACTTAGTCATTGTTCTGGTCTATATAGTAGTTTTAATGGGAGGTGACTGACAGTTAAGATCATTTATACCATTAGGGATGGATGGGAAAGGAAAGATACCTGGCGTCAATATTATCCTACTCTTGTCTAAAGGTGCCAAGGGGTCCACAGTTTAACATCCCATCCAGCGGATGGCGTACCATCTCAAGTGCTCTCCACAAAGCACCTCAAGTAGAGATTGGGATACCACTGAAAAATATTTCTTGTCTCCAGGATTTGAACCCAGGTCCTCTTGGTGGGAAGCCTGTGTGTTAGCCACTGCAAAAGGAAATGGAAGAATGTAAATAAGTAGGTAGAAGGAAGAATAAAGAGTTCAATAATAAACTGAGGTGGGAAACTAACAAGGCAAAAGAAGCATGGTTAAAGTCATGATTGGACATATGGTTGAATAAAACCATTATAGGTGTAGATTGGAGGCTTTTGAAATGTGGTGGTGAAAGAGGATGGATGAGAGAAATCCAAATGAAAGATATTTTCAGAGCATTTTGATTGGTAATGGAATTTTGAAGACTTTGATAAAGGGGAGAACGATGGGCAAGTGATGAATAGGTAGGAATAGGATAGGCATATTGGACAGAATGAAGGGAAGATTGAATCATTCACAAATCAGGAAAGATTTATTTTAGGGTAGCATTGTATTTAAGGTTTTTTTTGTAAGGGGAAGAAAAGAATGTATCATTATGTAGTTTGTGTCCATCCAAAATCTACTTTAAATGGAAGCATAACAATAATAATATTAATTCTATGAACTTTTCTCAATTGCTAATGGAAAAAGTGAATGTTTTTCTACTATGTCCCATATACCTTTGAATATTGTGTGACCTTATTGACTTGGAGTTCCTTTACTTTGTCATAATTTTTGCTCAGCTAATCTAATTGTTTCTTTGACTTTTTAATGATTGTAATCTCCTATTCACTGTTGTGGTTAAGAATTACTCCATCAGATTTGACATGTTCCAACTTAAATAAGTCATCTGAACCATGAGAACTGAACTAAAGACATTCTTATGTGGAGAGATAAATGTGACTAGTCATGCATGTTGAATGACCTTTTCTTACAATAGGCGAGTGGGTGATTCTCCTATTCCGGGAGCTGGAGCTTATGCCGACAATGATGTTGGTGCAGCTGTTGCAACTGGTGATGGAGATGTTATGATGAGATTTTTGCCAAGGTAGGCGAATTTGCATTTAAGGTTTGCCCCAGTTTTGAACCCATTCAAGTTAGGGGCCGAATTGAATCCTGTTTCTGAAAAAATGAGATCCTATTAAGGAACTCCTTCACAGAAATTGTGCCAATTAGGCTGATTGTACAAATAGAGTCTATAAGCTGTCTATACTGTTTCATCAATGCCCTCTCTCATTAAAGGTTCTGCCACTGTTTTAATAACTGGAAATTGTATTATTGTCTCTGCATGCTTGATTATTCAGTTTAAAGCCAAGGAGGAGGTTTATAATATCTTCTGTGCTGTTTACTTCATATAATTAATCTTTTTTCCAGTTTATTGGCTGTGGAGCACATGAGAAGAGGTTTCATACCAGACATCTCAGCGAAGTATGCATTGCAACGAATCATCAAGTTTTATCCAAAATTCCAAGGTGCAATTGTAGTGGTAGACAAGGATGGGAAATTTGGAGCTGCATGTAACGGCTTTGGTACATTTCATTATTCATGTGCTTCCCAAGACCTTGGGCAAACAATTAAAGAGGTGAAATGCATTGATACCATACCACTGTAAATGTTTGTTTTGAATAATATATTTTATGGGTGAATGAAAATATGATATTTTATAGTTTTTGATTGATGAGCAGTGTAAGTATTTAGAAATGTGATATTTGGGCATTTGGGAGTTCTTGCTAATCTGATTGTGCTTTATGAAGTTTTTATTTAAATTATACTTATTCCTAACGTATTGGAATATGTAGTTTTTAAGAGTTTTCTGCAGTGCAGGGAAAGAATGGGAAGAGGGCATAGTTATTTCTAGGTTCATCAACCACAATAAGATTGAAATTATAGTGAGTTCTACGTAGGAACCACTTATGAGTACATCAATTTTGTCATACATTTCATGATCGATTTTGTCTGAACTGCCAACTTGATATTAAATCATTATAAGGTTTTCGAAGGAGTGCAAATGACACCATTACATTCCATATTCAGAAGATATACTTTTTAAATAAAATAGTTGTTCTGACATTAATAGTGTTTTATTGAAATTCTCATGTAAAACCATGATCCCAAGAGAAAAATTACATTTAAGACAATTAATTTCAAAATATTTCCACCTGACCTCATCAATTCGCAGCTCCAAAAGTTATTCAGTAGTTAAAGACCTAATGATCTAGGAGAATGTCATGAGTTTTAAGCTTTATATTTATTTTTAGATACATTTCTTTTATTTAAACATATATATGATGTGCTTATACTCGGCAAAAGTAAGTTTTCATGGAGATGAATATACATCAAATGATATAAACATATTTAATTTGTCTTATGATAGAGTGGAAAGATACCTTGTATATAATATACTATGTCAAATGTGAAGACTTGATGATGAAAGACTGAAGAGAAGGTTTGAGCTAAATATATTTTAAATATTACTGATCTAGATAGTCCAGGGGGTAGAGCGTTGGGTTACTGACCAGAGGGTCCTGGGTTTGATTTCCGGGGTAAGGCACTCTGGTCACCTGCAGCTCCACCCAAGCTAGTTGATTTTTGGGGTACCAGATCTTACTGGGAAACCATAACCGGCACAGGGAAAGGAACTGGCCCCCCTACCCTGATGTGTGAATATTCACATGCCGTCGGGCTTAGTACATGGGTGAGTTCTACCATCACCTACTAAACCGACCTTCGGGTTGATTACTGTGTTAATGGTTTTTTAAGTATAATTGTCTGTAGACAAATGAATTTTCAAGCATCAAAAATTAAATCATAGTGTACTTCACTACCCAAACGAATAGGAAAGGAATAGGATGAAAAGAAGATAGTTCAAAGGATCTACCAGAAATACTTCAATTTGAATGTATTCCAAGAGTCTTGAAGAAGTAAAGTCAACAGCCAGCTCATCATAAAAAGTATACACATTTGTGTCTAAGGATGGTAGCAATAGTGTGGGATAAGTTAATTATGGGAACCCCAAGGTTTGTTTACAGTTTTCATTAATTCCTATTAGCTGCATAATAACATTCACTTGATTGGTAGATTTAGTCAATACTGCATTAAACCATACTTAAGCAGTGTATCTTAATACATATTCTAATGTCTGCCTTGTTTGTTTTTTTGCAGCTAAATAATAAGGAAGAAAATTCAGTGACTGTGACAAAAGATAAGATTATGTATCTAAAATGTAATTATTCTTTTCGTGCATTAACAGTAGGTATCTTACAATAGTCACGTAATGACACATTATTGCACATTTCACCGATGGGAATTGCCATAAAAATCATGTGAAACAGTTAAAATTATTAACTGATTCTTCTAACTTAATCTTGTTTTATCTTCTCTTGAATGCAAAGCCTCCAAATTTAAATTCATTCACTATATGACCAGAAAGTTTCCCTTCTTGTCAATGAAAGCATTACACATTGCTCCTCCAGACTTATTATGTACATTTTCAAGAATATTTTGTTGTTGATATTCTGGTCAATCCTAAACCCTTTCCATTTACTTCAGACTCACATAACTAAAACATTTCAATTGTACATTTGCAAAAAGGTTTCCTATTCACTACCCTTAATATGCCACAGTCCCAAGAAACCAATGCTTTTAAGTCATGAAATCTGAAATCAGTAACCTTGTACACCTATAACTGATAGACTTCCAAGACGAATATATGGATACATCTATGTTTAATGAATTAATTGCCAGCTTCTTTTCCCTGGTATACATGAAAAATGCCAGGTCTGTTTTGATGAATTTGTAGGTTTGCACTTTGAAATTTATATAAAGCGTAATATAAATTAATAGTTCATGTACACTTTAAATACTTACAGGTTCTATAAAAAAATGTATTATTATTAGGTAATCTACCGGTTAAGGTAGGTTTTTGGATGGACACAACTAACCAATAACCATTTTGTAACTCCAAACAAAACCCAATCCAGCAACCTAATCTACATCAGGTCCCTCTTCATCTCTGTGTATTTCCTTCCTCCCTTCATCCCATCCAACATCCCTATCCTGCTCCTGCCCTTTCCTCACTTGCCCAACATTCTCCCCTCTATTACCTTCTTCAACATTCCACTACTGCTCAATATGCCTTTCATCCATTTTTCCTGCCTCCATAGGATTTTTCTCAACAAGCCCCTCTCCTCACCCACCATCTCTAGTACTTCCTCATTTGTTTTCCTTTCGGTCCATTTCACCTTCTCCATTCTTCTCCACACCCACATTTCAAAAGTCTCCAATCTACGTCTATCCTCCTGCTTCAGTGACCACGTTTCCGCGTCGGGCATAGCTACGCTCCATATCAGAGTTTTTATGAGTCTTGTCTTAACATTCCTACCACTTTGACTGTATTGGTCCAAAACACTTCCGAGATATGTAAACTGTTCTACCTGCTCTGTTTTTTCCCCGCCTATTTTAATATTTAGCTTAGCCTTTTCTTTCTGGAAAATCGCATAACCTTTGTTTTATTAATATTGATTCTCATCCCATATTTATCTCACTGAACCTCCAATTCACTCAGCAATGCTTGCAACCCCTTGGCTGACTGAGCAACTAATGCTTGGTCATCAGCAAACCTAACCGATTTTACGAATTCCCCTCCGACTTTCATTCCTACCTCCAGTTCTTCCCATGCCTCTTTAATCATTTCCTCCACATATACGTTGAACAGCACTGGTGACAATGGGCAACCCTGCCTTACGCCTCTTCCTAACACTGCCCATCCAGACTCTCTTTTCCCCACTCACATCTGAGACATGTACAGGTAACACTGCCCATCCGGACTCTCCATTCTCCACTCGCACCTGAGCAGTCTGAGACATGTACAGGTTGCGGATCAGTCTCCTGTCCCTCCAATCCATTCCTATTCTCTGCAATACACGAATTAGTTTTTCCCAAATCACTCTATCAAACGCTTTTTCGAAATCTACAAAACAGGCAAATCCGTCCTGATTGTATTCTATATTCCTCTTTTGAAAAATTTAGTGTTTTATTTTCTGATTAAGAAATTTGCTGTTAATAATTTTTTTTAATTAATAATTTTGTCAGAATTAGTTTATACTACTATTACTTAGCTCACACAAAAATTTTAATGCTTTTGACATTTTTTTCAAATAGTTACGATAAATATACCAAAATATGTACTCAATCCCACCCATGTAATTTAATAACCAAAAGTATGTTCGGGATAACGTGCACCATGAAGGTCTTTCTCACATGCATTACAAAATGTATGGAATTTTTTTGCTTGCTTTTCCCGATTTCATTCTTTTGCTGCACTAGACACAAAACAGTCAGTTTTTAGGTATTTTTTTTAATGACTTCTTGTCTCATCTGACATGTTCCTCTGATTTCTCACATTTGTTATTTTTCTCAGGGAGCCATTCATTTCCAAGATTTTCAGCAAGGCTAATAGCAAAATGCAAACAAATGATAGGATTTTCCTCAAATGGGAGTATTCTTTGTAAACCATATGGCTGTTGCGGATCATTTGTGAAAATATGTTGAAGCATATTTTTTTTCAGTATTTCACAGTACATCTCTCATCAAGGTATGCATACAGCAATACATTTATCAGAAGTGTCAATTCCACCCATGCAATCTTTATATAATTGATGTTTTCACTAACACATTATTCTTATCTCTGCATTTGAGTAAGCTTTTACTCTTTCTGCTCTGGAATTGGTGGATAATACGATTACTGGAAAACATTGTGACTTTTTCTCACGCATGGTAGCAACAATAATAGAGCCTTAGCGGAAATACCTCTTCACTCCCACAGCTAATTTTAATGTCTGTTATTTGGGTACGGATTCCCTACTTCGTGAATGGTACCAGTAATGCAACAACTAACTCATACAAGTGATTTACCGGTACAGATATAAAAAATTTATTCACGAAAATATGATAATCCTTTCTTAGGTAGTTCCACATTTTCAGTAATTTCATCACTACACTCTATCTAGACCATTCTTGTAGAATTCAGTTTTATCTACTTCACTCCTCTATATATCGAAAATGCCAAACAATAGTTAATGACAGAGTCACTGAATAATCAAATTTTATACCCCAGAATGCAGCTTTTATTTGATAGAAACTTCAGGAGGTTCTTTTTTCCAACCAAGCTCGCATCAACACTCAACATATGTGAAGTGTACTAATATCTGAGAGACAAGATAAGATATCGGCATTATTAATGAGAAGTTTAATTTTGGCACATTGCTCATCCAGGTTCACCAAGTTTAGCTAGATATTTTGTCAAATGACACAGTTTCAGACATAACATGGTGGAAATCCTCCATAGTGAAAGAAGACGCTGTGCTTTTCCACGACCTAGGTTTCATTATAGCGTAACATCTTCAGGAGATGTTATGCTGAAACAAAACCTAGTTCGTAAAAAAAGTTCTCTGTGGAAAAGCAAAGTGTCTCCTTTCATCAAGATAGTTGGTATCAGATAGGTGAAAAGTTTTAAGATCATTTAGAAACATTTCATGGATCCATGGGAGACATTGGGATTTGTGAGAAAATAATTATGAAGCTTTTTTTGTTCGCCTATTTTAACCCATGTTTATAATGCAGGCAATGAAACCTTTCAGTTCAGACAAAGTTATATTTTTAGAAAGAAATAAGCACTTTGTGACTTCCACACTTTTAATATAAAACGACCGGTTTCGGCTGTTATGCCATCATCAGGTACAAGATTATTTCCGAAAATGCCAGTATATATAGTCACACACTGTGGGGGGAAGGAGAGGGAGGAGGGTGGTAGGGGTGGGGAGGCAAAGTCACGAGCATTGGTTGCAGAGGGTGATGTTGTTGAACAAGACATTAGAATCCCTGGCCTGTCCAATTGTACGCTGCTCCCAGGCATCCAACTTCCGTCCTTTCTGGTGGCAGTAAAGGATCTCGGGATGGAAGTCACTCTTGTGGCCCAACTCCAAGAGGTGTCGGGCAAAAGCCGATGAATCGGCTCTGTTCCTAAGGCAGGCCCTCTGCTCCTTGGCTCTAATATTAAAATTTCCCAGAAACTGGTCGTTTTATAGTGTGGAAGTCACAAAGTGCTTATTTCTTTCTAAATATGACGTCCTTCCACAAAACAAAAGCTTCTACCTTCGATTTAAAGTTATATTTGTCCATTTACATGAATGAGATTCTGGAGAGAGATTTGCACATGACATTAGTAAAAAAATAAAAGCAAATGATCAGAACTGCAGTAGAAGGGAGTTTTACGTCCTGGTAGCTCTTGATAAACACAATGGCGTTTGGAAGGGTTATCTTTCGTTCTCAAATACTTCCCCCCAAACATCTTCCCTGAAATCAGCTTCTACCTCTCCTCAATCCAAATCTTCAAACGGGGAACTCTAGGGGGAAGATATTCTTTGTTTTTAGCTTTTCTTTGTTAACCACTGCAACATCCCAATCCCCTGGGTATCAGGTTATGTCTAGTTAGGCAAGGCTAAGAAATGTAGCAGTGTTCAGTCATTGTCCATCCAAAACCTTCCTTAAATAGTAGACTACCAAATAATATGGAGTCATAACATGACAAAGGCAGTGAGCTCCTTGAGAAAGAGGAAGGCAAATTTAATCATTGGGGTTGATGCCATATACTTGAGCAGGTAGAAGGGTTCTTATCTAGAAGTAGTTTTGCATAAAGATGATGAAAGTAGAAGGGACCTACAAAGAAGAATTGTGGAAAGGTTTTTAATGAGGTGGGAGTTCATGCATGAACATTTGACTAAGGCTGCAGAGAAAATATCAGTGAAAACTTTCTAATGGAATTGTGTTTGGCTCAGAAACTTGGTCGTTTAGGCAAGAGGATGAGTGAAGATAAGACACTTTTGAGATGAGCATGTACAAGAATTGAAATATAAAATAAATGTAAAGGATAATAAATGAAAAAATACTGGGCATATGTGGGAGGAGAGAGGGTTACAGGGAGAAATCCAATGAAGACGCGAAAAATGAATGTAGAGCATTCTGATTGGTAATGGAATGTTGAAGAATGTGATAAGAGGGGAGAATGTAAAGGAAGAGGGGAAAAAAGAATTGCCATTTTGGATAGGATGAAGGGAGTATGACAAATTGAAGAAGGAACTATGGCATCTTAGTATGTTATGTCATGTTAACTTAGAAGTTTAATGGTGGTGTTTAGTGTGCCCAGCCAAAAACTTACCTTAAGAGGTAGATTAATATTTATAAAAAAGATACTCCTGCATATGACACCATTGACATATTTCCAAAAACCACTGTCCAGCTATGAACTAATTAGTTGAAAACTGATCCACATATCACAGCTCAAAGAGAGATGCCAGGCTGTGAATAGAGGAGTCATGACTTTAGGATCTGGACCACTAAACTTGGCCAGAAGCAGGACAGACTCCATGTTGAGGAACCATGCTAAAAGCCCTCTGTACTATCTCTGGAGATAAACATTTGCGAATGAAATGGGCTATCATGCAGTTAACAGATTCTTTAATCTCCTGGCAGGTGCAGAGAGAGTAAGAAAACATCTCTCATTCCAAATGGGTACACTGAAATAGCTGGAACTTAAAATAACTGTCTCACCTTTGTCACTCGAGGAAATTGAAGACTTCCACCTAGGGGAAACTTGGCTTTTCACAAAGACCGATGATCTCATCTCTGTGGATAATGCAATGGACAGATCTACTGCAAGGTCCAATGGGATCCTGATTGAGGGAACTCCCAACATGTATGTACCTCTCTTCCTTAACTTTGTTTGGCCACTTTGGGAAGAGAAAAATCAATAAGATACTTGCACATATTTTCATTATGATATTATTAGTGGTCAAAAGTTAAAGTAGTATCCACAGCACACTTACTTGAAAAATTAAGTCATATCGGTTCGCTCTTACTTCCCATTAAGTTATGAATTAGTGCCAACACAAGAATGAATTACAGTGTGAAAATAAGGAGTGGAAGTTAACAGAAAAACAAACGCCCAAATACACTAAAAGTGGACAGAATAACTCTGACATGTCTAGTCATTGCTCCTGTAATTTCCTCATAAAAATATTTCCACTTGTATTTTCCACAACAATTCATCATACTTTTGTTAATATTCTCATCCAAATACTCATTCTAAATAATTTAACAGAAGACCCATGCAATTGGAACCTCATTGTGAAGTTTAATTGATCCAAGGGATTCACAATTTTGCTCCACAAAAAAAAATTTACTTAATGCAAATAGATAACTGCATCCACAAGATTAAATACAGGATTTAATTCATAGCCACTGTCGAAGCCACTATTTTTCTTCTTACACGCTTAACTTGCACGTCCAATAACAGTACACGAGTGCATTTTCAATCTCAACTTTATTACCTAATACTACTCCATCTCTGCAGAGTAAAATCCTCTTGTAGAGGAATTACATATGGAACAAAAATACATTACCATATTTACAATCAAATTAAAACAAACAGATGACAAAATGCTTACATTCACTTAGCTATGATTCTCAAACCACTTGGTTGCTGAGTAGCAAATCTTGACCAAGGCCAAACCCCATGCTGAATGTGCCAATATCCTGCACTTTGTACGTTGTCACGGGAGTGTCTCCACCAAGGAGAACTTGCTATATCAGATATACAGAGAGTTTTTATACCTGGGGAAATGTTCTGTGCTTGAGAAGGGTGGAATAATTTATCACATGCGGTACCAAAATTTAGATACCAAAGCCATAATTAAAAGTGTTACATAGTCATTGGTATATATATATTCATATATGTAACGACACTTTCAGGCTAGAAACAGAAGTAAGAAGAATGATGCAAAAAAAATATATTTCAAATTATAAATCCCTGATATTAAGAGCAAGAGGATGTAATCTTGGAGATGAAAAGCACATTTCAACCAATAATATATATATTTATATGTTGTATATTTATAATATATGAACTGCTTTCATAACCAACTTTCCATTTAATAATTCCGCCTATTGATGTTCTATGAACATATTAACACTTGATTGATTAATTTTTTCCACAAATGAAGTAGGCCACCCTTATTTTTTTTTATACATCATGTCATTTTATATGTAAAAGTAGCCCATATAAATATCCTTTTTTAAATATCATTCCATTGATTTTACATACAAAAATTATGTCTGAAATTTCCAGCAATCGGGATGAAAATATAAATAAATTTGTGGGAACTTTGATCTCCAAGGAGGGTTCAAGGGATAAGAGGAAAAATTGATCTGTGGGTCTACTTTGATCTCTCTTCTTAGTGCATAAGTGTAATTAGTGAAGACTTAAATAAACAGTTAAGTCTCCCTAACACATTGCAACAACAAACAACATGCACAAGAGTTACGCTTAAGTAGCCCAAATTTTTTCAATTTTGGAAGCTACAATAGCAAAAATTGTGCCTTACTTATTAAGAAATAAGGGAGATTAAAAACATTTTTACAGTGGTATCAAGCCCAAATTCAAATTTCATTCATCCACAGTTTCTTTTAGTAAATAATTACACAAAATCTAATTAGCACTATTACATTACCTTATGGTCACCCAAATCGTGAAAAGAGAACTTTTGCTCAGAAAAAGCACCTACAATACCAATGCAATTGGAAACATTTATAACACGTTGAAAGAATGGTTTTTACCCATCTTACCATCAATGCTTTCCCAAATTTACAAATAGATTCCCTAATGTAGCGGGCCATTTACCAGTCTCAAAATTCTGATAAGTCCTGACAAATCCAGAAACATAACCGAAAGGGTCACAAGAGGATGATTTTTTTTCCAAAAGGATTATTTTGCATACTATTTATGCGTCCATTGATTTTCATTTCCTTTGACACCTGAAAAAATTCCCATGCACTGAAAATGTCAGTCAAGGTATAAATGATATCTCCTTATGTCTGGAGTATGGATTGAGGCATATGTGAAAAATATAGGGAAATTTCCATTAAAGCAAGAAAACGCCGGAGTACTTCTCCATTCCCAAAAAATGTCAAAACACATCATCCATCGTATGAAGGAGACAGCACACACATGGGCACAGTAACATAAAACTAGCAATAACTGACACAAACAACAGAAAAACAATATTTCTCCACACAAAGTGAGGACACTAGGATCCCTTTTTTTTCCCTATCACACTAAAACGTTCCCCGAAAAATCAGCACACTCCAATACGAGAGGGGCAGAGAAAGAGAGTGATGAGTCCTCTGGATGCAACTCACACTGAATCTTGCTACACTCACACACAAACACATCACTTGGTTGGTGGGTCAAAAACTTTTTTTTTCTTCCTTCCCTTTTTTCCATGGGTGGCCCCTTCCCCCTCTACCGATACCTTCTTGCCCATCATCATCATCGTCATTCCCCCCTTCCTCTGTTAATCCCCCCCCTACTGCCCTGCCCACAAGACTTCACCCACACGCGCTTCCTCCCTCTCCTGATGCTCCCACCCTCACCATCTCCTTTCCATTAAATCTCACGCTAACCCAAATATCACAACGGTATGAAAAAATTCCTCCCACCTTCCTTCATTCCCACCCAATGCGGCAGTCCGTCCATTTTTGCGGACCATGGCGCAATGGCAATGATAAACTGCAACACAAGACACCGCTAAGTTGTCGTGCTGAGCATCCTTCATCTTTCTGGCACCACATTATCCCAACCCACTGTCCCACAGCCACAAAGATCGTTCTTCTTCCAGAGACGTGAGGGGGAGGCTTGGGTGTGGGGGGCCGTCGTGTGATGGCACTGGGAATATGGACATGCTGGCTGGGGGCTGGGCACTCCCACAGGGTACACTGCCATTACAATATGCAGCACGAGGTGGAACAGCAACTACTACCTCCACCCTTGCTCTTCTGCCTCTGGTCTGGAAGAGAAAGGAGAGGGAATGAGGTGAGGAAAATTTTCAAGAACTTTCTCAAGTCTTGTAGCACACCTCTTTCGATGAGAGTGCAAATATGTAGTCAAAATTTGCATAAAAATGACATTTTTGCATGGAATCACTTTGATTTTAAAAAATCATCGATCCCTAACAACTTCACATAATTTTGTAGGTGCACACTATGATGATTTAATATAAACCAGTCACACTAAAAACTTTCCCAAGTGAAATATTATGATAATACTCCTTAGATAGGAAATAATAATGTGAGGGAATAACTTTCAGAATATCTTTTTCTTTAATCCCAGGATGATAATAAGACTATTTAGCAGTATGTGAAAGGTAGCCTTCTAATTAAATATATATGGACTTGAAACAAATCAGATTAGTGTTATACACATATGTTAAATCATATAACTTTAATATTAATTTCCATTTTTTATGGGGACCTCATCTCTATGATTTCTGGTGTAAATAAATATGATAGCTAACCTATACCTAAATATGACTAATAAATATGCAACAGTTCAAGTAATATTATTTGTAGTCTACCACATATCAACAAGTTACTAGGGCCAAATTTGCATCTTTTTATAATCTTAAATTCTAATGCCCATACGATAGTTTCTCCGCTAAAGAATTTAACAACTTCTTGGTATACCACCCAAAAGAAATCAGTCTTTGGTTAAACACTGCACATAAGTTGCTAGCAACCTTTTAAATCCCAGTAAAAAGTACAGTCAAATCAACAATGAAGTTTTTCAACCCTAAACCTAAAAATAAGTGTACCTTCATATTCAAGGAGCTTCTGTAATGAAAGGGAAAATATCAGCCTTGGGAAGATGAAAGGAGGCAAAAGAGAGAGAAGGTGAATGGGAAAAGAATTTAAAAATATTCAAATAAAAAGAGACGTTTCAGGCGTAATATGGTTGAATAACATGATTAATAAAAATTAGCAATTTTCCACAAAAATATAATTTATTAATACGACCGGTTTCAATGCAACTACATCATCTTCTGGTAACAGTCATATTCTCGTTGTCTGCTATATATGCTGAAAAGCAAGTAAGGGGGGGGGAGTGGAAAAGGGGGGGGGGGAAGAGGGAGGGCAGAAGGACTTGAAACCGGTCGTATTAATAAATTTTATTTTTGTGGAAAATTGCTAATTTTAATTAATTAAAAATAGTCGTTGAAAAAGGCAACTCAGGGGCATTTTTTTGGCTGCATGGTGCTTTGAAAATATATTTTTATTGTAGATAGTTGCTGCAGGTTTACAGCTAGTGGAGGATTTTATGGCTCAATGTTTCCGTCCCCACATTTACAATGGGCCCCTCACCACCTCTAACACTCTCACAGATTTCTAACCCCAAGAATGCATGCAACATGAAGCCAATGTAAAAAGTGGGGTGGGAGGAAAAGGAGCATGATGATTCACGATGAAGTATTAAGCTTTGTCTTTCAGCCACTCTTTCTCTAATGCCACCCTCGAATGTTTCAACATTTCAGCCCTTATGGCCATGCTGAAGTTAGCTTCCTCAAGAATGCAAATTTCACTTCTTATGATTTTGCTCCTGAAGATCTTACAGCAATATAGAAGACATTTGGAGTCACAAAATTCATCTCGCAGCAAATCTTGAGAGATACCTTGAGATAACAAAAAAATTCTACTTTTCTTCCAGAATTGAAAATGTGCAATATTTTGTAAATAAATCATTTTTTCCCCAGCTTCTCTTGGTAAAAACCATAGCCTTCGGTCCATGAAATTGCTTCATTTGCACACACAACTTCGCAGTGGACATTTGAGACCGACTCCTGCTGCAGAAGTTGGCATGGGGAGATATCAATAGATGATGCTAATGGTAGTTATAGGGAAAATGTTAGATCAGTAGAAAGGTAACAGGTATACTAAAGTACAGAGTGGATTGGAAGGAGCAGTGATGAAAGAAAAAATGATTCAGAGCAACATGCAATTTTTCCCTCAATACAACTCATAGAAAATTAAATACAAGTTAAATGTATACATAACTCAATGAATGAATAACTACACATTCTGGGTGCCTCCAACAGAGCTTAATGTATTAGGGAGGCAAATATGGTTATAAAGGAATCATTTTGTCTCAATGGTAAAAATATTCTCCATCATTACCCTTTATCCGAATAAATGCTTTTGACAAAAAATGCAATTTTACACACTGAACAATGGAATTTGAAAATTATTGAATTGGAAACACAATGAGAAAGGCAAAATTGAAAGTGAGATTCATATAAATTTCATCCTCTTTTTACCTTGTGAATTAGGTTCTGGAAGATTCTCTCGTGGGACAAGGTGCATGACTGTGGTCTTTCCAGGCGGAAGACCTAAAGCACCAAGTGTGACATTGCTGTGCAGGAAGCGGCCCTGGTATATCAAACGGAGTATTTCCGCCTTTGCAACCGCCTCCTCCATCCAGTCTAGAAGAAAAGAATGAAACACCACTTTGAGTATTGTGCACATGCTAATAGTTTCGTTTTTGACAGTACTATCCTAATTTTTGTATAAAAACATAAACTCTTGTGACACTTGTCTAAAGAGAAAAATTAGATCTGAAGAGTATAATTTTAAATCTTGAATTGGTCTATCCATCTTTATTGAAATAAATGCTCCTCTGGAACACTTCTTCAGAAACTCTAAAAAATTACTGAAAATTTGATCTATTTGCCTTAAACACAGGCAGCCAACCATGATAAAAAAACAAATCAAATATATTTAACAAAAAATGAGATGTATCATAAAAGGGTATGTTGACATTTTTTCACAATTCACATTTTCATTTCAATGTTATTTTAAGTACAGAGTAATTTGAGAATATGTAAATATTCTGTAAAACATATTGCCAACACATTTTTAATTGTCTAATGTCAGTCTTTCCTACAAAATTGCTTGAAGCGATTTACTCAGTTGATCGCTTCAAAACCGGTTCTATTTCTATGATTCAGAATTTTCCTTCCACAAACTAATTTTCCAATTATCACGAAATTCCATGAACATCACATCCTAACTATTCTACTGGACCATTAAAAACATACTTCACATTTAATTTCAACTTTTACTAAGCTTCCTTCATTTTTTTCTAACAGGCCAATACAAAATTCACCTTACCTAACGCTATTATTTGGGTTGATGTCCCTAAAATTAACGGGCGCATTGCAACCATCACCCACGACATGCTCAATCCCTGGGCGGGAGGGCCCGCACCCGCAGAAAAAACTTCCTGGATTTGGGAAGGTCGATACGAACACGCCCATTTATTATCGCGAGGAGTTTAGCAACGGAGAGCTTGCGCTGGTCATACGCATCACTCGCAGACGCGGGACACACACGTCGGTCGCGTGAAAGCGCCGTGTATTCGTCCGGCAAATTCCCACAGCGCGCATTACATCGGCATGAAAAAGAGCGCGAGCCAAATACGCCCGCCCATGCGGAGAGGAACCGGGAGGGAGGGACAAGGTGGAAGGGAATGAGTCAGCAGAGGGGGGTGGAGAGAGGATGGAGGAGAGGACGGCGGTCTATTTGACTGTGGACAGTCACGCAAAACCATTTATTGTGCGAGGAGATAGAGAAACAAAAACAAGGACCGTTGGGGAGGGGGGAGAGGCTACCGAATGAACCCGGGGGACGGTGAACGGGGCTTGTTCACGGCCTCGGCGGAAGGAGTGAGCCGAGGGCCGTTCGGGCAATTGCGGGCGTCGTGCTCTTTTAAGGGGGCGAGTTTGGCCCCTTGTTCGCTTCGATATTATTTAAAATGGCAGTAAAGTAGACTGACTCCCTCTTATCCAGTGTCGCTTTACCCCACTCCGACTCTATGTGGTCTCCTTTTCTCCACGGGTGGATGAATCATAAAAACTATGCAAAAATACGCAGACTGAAAGTTTTTTTGAGTCACTGTTTCTTCGGAGAAACACGTTTCGAAGAAATATATTGATGAAAAAGGAAAGCCCTGTCCTTATTTCCCTTTAACCCTTATTTCAGCTCAATGGCATCGTCGGGCATAAAACAAGGTGAATGTCTTGCTAAGACCTCGAACTCTAGTTGAAAATTAACTTTGGTGAGTGACCATTTTTGTTTTAGCTTACGTAATAACACGAAATTCGACAGAATCGAATAAATTTTAGCAAACTCTATAAAAATATATTTTAACTCAAGCCACTTCTTATGCATTGAAATCGATTATTCCGCCAAACAAATATTTTATAAAATTTACAGCACTGAAATGATTAATCAGTATTAGCCTCCCATACGCTAAAGATGTAGTAGCCCATAGGGGGCGGAGCCCAGATGATAAAAAAATACTTTTGGGCAATCACGATGTTTTAATGCAAAATTTTGTAATAAGTATATAGGCCACGTTACTCGTTAGAACAGGAGGATGAAACGATGAAGTTTCAGCTAAAACAATCACTCTAGTTTCAAGTCGAACGAATTATATGCACATCCAATTCCATCTTTGCCTGTAAATACTCCGCGAATATCGGCACCCTTGAGTGACAGAATCGGATGGCAAAACATTGTGCACAGGTTTCGATTCAGCATAGACCAAGACATCTTTCATGGTGGGGTTTTTGTGTTGGAGAAATAAAAAAATACCAATATATACAATTATAGATGGAAGACGAGGAAATAACAGAGGAATAAGAAGACAAACTAGGATGGAAGAGAGGTGTGACGTGCCACGAAAAACGAAAAAATTAATTAAATTTTTTTAAATAAATTAAATTAAATTAAAAACCCTTATCTTCTGCAAATAACATATTTTCAATAATTAGTACTGATTGATTATCCCAGCTGCCATGGAGCGCATAACCACATTAAAACGCATATATACATAAATTACCCAAGTTAGATATTTCATAACACTAATTTCTCTACGCTAAAATTATTGGAGACAAAATATTCAGCACAACTTCTATATTACTTATCCCCTATCAATAATTATCGAAGCACTCATGATGGGGGTGAAAATTGAATCGTTTTCCACCCACGAAAATTACTCTTTGTTCTAGGCGCCGTAGCTTTGAGCATTGGGTTGAAATAATTCAGCAAGCGCGCTCCAGTTCGTTTCCTTCCACGACTTCCCAAGGTAACGCCGTAGGTATTCAGCGCAATCTCGCTACCTTAATTAGATCTCTGCAATCCGAGAAGTAAGAGAACGTACATGAGTCGAAAAGTCAGTCTGCTATATTGGCTCAGTCTCCCTCCCAAATTAAGCTTCACTACGAATATATCCTTGGCCGTTTCCTTCCGTTAGGCAAAGTGTGCAAAAACCTCTATTGATGAACACCTCTACTGCGTATAGCAAAGAAATGTTTCCATCAAAATTACGAAATATACGCGCGGTAGCATTTATTGGTCTCTTTGGCACACAATTTCCTATTTTAGCGAAAAATTATTTAACTTGGGCATCAACAAAATTCTGCCAGATTAAAATTTTGTCTAATCGAGGAAAAAATAGTTGAAACTTCTCGTGCAACTATTAAAATTAATTTGAACATTTGTCTTTTCTTACTGGGTTTCACAATGAGGAGGAAATTTGATGTTTTTTTATGGAAATCATGTAATTTATCCTCGCTTTTGCGGTTTGTATTGTGAGTACATTTTTTAGAATCCATTTAGATTTTAAGACAGTCAAATTTGGCCTTTTAAGAGACCTTGGCGCCGGCACCCTACCACCCACACGACGATCGATCGTAGGGTGGAATAAATGGAGAATACTTACATACAAACCTTATACTTGGAAATAATTTAAATTTGGCAAATCATTAATTTATACTCTTAAAATATTTTCATAAGATTCGGCTCATACCATGGGAGGGCATATTTCAGGTCTTCGCAGACCCTATTAGCGGAGGTAAAGTAACACTAACCACTTTCCTATCGACGTTTATCTATCCATCTTATAAAGGTTTTTTACTGGAAATGCCACGGTTCAGATCAGTACTAATTCATTTCATTTGACGATAAATATCCAATTACGTACACAGCTTACAGTTAGAACCCTACGTACGAAATAAAACGTCATCAACTGATGCAAGACAAGGGGTAACACATGACGTTAATCATATGACCCAATTAATCGAGGACGCTAATTCACTTGTGGCTAACTTTCAATTATTACTGCAATGGGATCAAATCAATCAGTAAATTGCCATTTTCGAAGAAGATTGGCGTAAATTTGATTCATCTTCCATTTACAATGACCAAATGAGTGACATGGTAGAACAATAAGCCTACGTTTCCACTTGTGCGTTAAGCTAGACAGAATGGAGGCGAGCTCGGGCGTTATTCTTCTACTTGTGGCTGATTAATCGGACAATATTCGAAATAAAATACTGTGAAGTTTTTTCAAAGAAAATACGTCATTAGTCGGATAAAAGTTTTGGCATAAGGTTTAGATTAGTTTAAAAAATTCAAATTCAATTCATCTTCGACATGTGGGGGAAGTTCAATTCGAGAGGGATTAACTTACGTAGATACATGGGATGCAAGTCCAGTTCATAGCTCATTTTCAATCCATAATTTCCCCACTAACCGAGGCTTATTGCTTGAAGCTTCAAGTTAATTTATAAATCCTATGAACACGGTCGTTAATGACGTACTCATTAAACTTACCAATCACATCCTCCGAAATCTCATCAAGCGATTAATGTTGTAAAATTACTGCAATCCAAGGGCTCTTTACATGAATACCATATGGACCTTTCGCTTTTAGAAACAGTTAACGAGACCACACCCTTGACATGGCTCAGCGTTTAGAACTGTTTGCACCCAACACCGGCGCTGGGGTGTTCAATTTTGTTTTTGTTACTATGACGAATCATGTGGAGGAAAAATGAATACTTCAATCCTTCGACATGAACTACCTATTTGGTTTCGGTTTCCTTTCATCGACTTTCTGGCTTTCAAAACTGAACTCTTTCATTAAGTCTGATCCGCGCTTTTCTCGTCCATTCAAACTCTATTCTCCAAAATTTCCTAAAATAAACCGTGATACCCTTTCCATAAAACATTTTTTAGGCGAAATCCAACCCTTATTGAATTCAACCGACTCTAAACGCGTTTTCCTTGATGCCCCTGACAATTACGCAGCTCTCTACTGGTTCACTGGACTGGGAAGGCAAGAAGAAGCCGAGTTACGCGAAGGAAAACCACCGTGGACCCCGTACCCTCGCGGTACGGGTTTTAGGCCATCACCCCCGTGATGCGTCACTCACTGCTTGTATCAGTCACCGGGTGAAATGTCTTGCATCAGACGCCGGCGTAGACGCGCCGGCCCCCTGACGGCGAGCCGCATTAGGGTCGGACGATGCGGCTGGTGGGGGGGGAGGGTTTGGGCGCGGGAGGGGTGAAAGGGGGTGCTCGGCGGTGCGAAATGGGGTGGACAGAGGGAGAGAGAGGCCGGGATTTCCCGAGGATCGATCACACACCCACCCCCAGGCACCGGCGAACCAGGGTCGGAGGGAGTATGGGGGAGGGAAGAGTGCGGGCGGTGGGTGAGGGGGCAGGGAGGGTTAGCCAGCTATGCGTGGGACGCGACGCGGGATTTGGGGAATTGAATGGCACACAACGACCGTCTCTCTCCCTCACTATCTGTGGGCGAAGGGAATGAGCGCGAGTGTTTCTGTCGTGAAAAAGAAGATGGAATGAATGATACCTGGAAAAAAGTTTGCTCGTAGAATGACAGTCGTGCCGTAATGAGAACAAAAAAAAGAAATTACAAATTGAACGTTAAAACACAACGCACCTTCAACACACTTAAATGATGCAACACTCTTGCAACTTTTCAAACAAAATAAAAGCTGTTTGAGAAAACATAAGTAAAAATTCAAACCAAACCACCTCTAAAGTCAAGCAATTCGAAATATAAATTTGACGTTAATTATTTAGCAATGCAAATAGTGCAATTCATTAAAATAAAATCTTTCGGGTAATGTCGACTGTAACAGGGCTTGATCATGCTCGCATTCATTAGAATAGTTAGTCGGATGAACCTCAGGCAGCGTCCAAACATGGCAAGTGTCATTCTCCTGGGAATAAGCAGACTTCAACGGTGTGTTTTCGTAAGTCAGAAATCGATTTTAATGAGAGGACATTTATAACAATTAATCTATTCCAAAATTTTCAAAACAATGTTAATTTTTGTCAATCTATGCTGCATCACATGCTTTGCGATTGAAGTGAAACAATACGCTCACTTGAGCAACGGCCGACGAAGGGCGTGCGGTTTCTAATTTCGATGAATTACGAAATGTGAAACATGATGCATTTACTCTAGTACTTAATGACACTTGGTGATTCCGTGGATTAATTTAAATATACGAACACCTGGATGGAAGAGGGAATGGATTCAATTTGAAATGTCGTCTTTCCAGAATTCGTTGAAGACTCAAATCTTTAGCAAAACCTAAAATTTGATGTTTTTTTTTTACTTTTAAATATTTCCCCAAAAGACAACAGAGTCCTTTGCTAAATATCTGCCATCATTTGCTAAATTTTTCGTTCTAATCACATGTATCTCGCTGTGTAAGTTTTACGAGCGCCGCTGTTTTCGAAACTGATAAAAAAGAGCTGTAATTCCAACATTTATAAAATTTTCACGCCTCTTCTTGTATCTCTTACATAAATGCAAACATTAATTGAATTATTTCTTGCGAATTCTTCCAAGTTTTACGTAAGGTACGTAAATTTAAAGCGTCTAACAATCAACAAACGTTTTGTTTGTCCCAAGGATTTGAGTATCAGAATATGGCTCGCTTACCTCGCAGAGATTTTTTTTCATTTTAAACCCGGAGACTTTAAGTGGGCGTATTTATCATATGTGATAGTGGATTCTAAAGTTTTGAAAGAGCAACCAGAAATAATTTCTGGCAGGTGAATGAGTGCTTTATAGCTAGGGCAACAACAAGTACTCGGTTAAATTAAGTTGAGAAGATCTAACGGATTGACGAGGCATGTCATCAAATTAAAATATTAATAGATTTATAAGGCTGAAGCTCTTTAACATACGATTCACTCCAAACGAAGCGCGAGCCACGGAGTCTGAAAATCCCATTTCTGACGGCCGTCACTAATATAACGGCATCTTTATCCATCCCAGTCTTCATCACATTCCGCAAGAGTGACGATGACGTTCCTAACGCTAGATGGTGTTTACGGAGATCATTCCCCAATAGTTTCTGTTGCTACAGTTTTTCAATGCCGAGTCCCGCATTCCGACCCCGTGAGGTAACTAACTCAGTGCATCAAAGGTTAACAACGCTATAACTTAGCCCATAATAGGTTCCACAGCGAAGTCACCGCCACTAGCGGAACTGGTAAAAAGAACGAAAGCTCAAAATTCAATTCCTGATCAAGATATTTCCCATTGCAACAATTCTTATTCTTTCCGACCAGATTAACCAATAACTTGTCAGTATTCTTAACATTAAAACCCATACACAAATTAAAAGGACACTCACATTTCTGTTTTTAGATTTCGACAATCATTCCACCTTCGTCGAACGGAGAACGTGATTCTACCACTTCCGACAATGTGACCGAAACGCAAAATATCTCCGCAAGTGTCATTTTTCATTCGTATGCTTTATTAGTGTATCTAATATGTACAGTACGTATATAGAACCTACCTTAACCGGCAATTACCTAATAATAATAATAACATAATATACACATAAACACACACACACACACACACCCACTAGATTAACCACGAGGCATACGCCCAAACTCAGTTGCTTCATCGGCGACTTTCACCGAAGGACCTGTTTTCCGGTCCCCTTGTGTGGCGTCAAAATTTCACCAACGGAATTTTTCAACTTTTCATTTGAACGCGGATAATGCACCAATTTTAAAAAATATTATTTCTCTGTAATGCTAATGAAGCCCGAATGACCACAACCGAGGAGCTCTACAACGTGCGAGAAACGCCAAAGGGATAAGGCTAGGGGGCAGAACAGAATTTATCCGCTCACGACCGGCCTAAAAGAGGCAGGGAAACCCACTTGTGCTCTCGAGCATCGAGTAAACCACCCGCGGACTTATACGGACGAATAAATTTCCCGAGTTCCAAAAAGACACCCCGAAATGAGACGGGTCAGGATCTGGGGTCCCACCTTCAGCGTCCCAACTACTGGGGGGGATTTATGATTGTGTGGGAATTTAAGCCTCACCAGCAGGGAGCGAGGAAAAAAAGTCTCACAGAAGTTTCGCCCATCTTCGCTCATACAGCTACTTCGGCAGCGGTGAATGAAAGGAAACACGGGAGTAAGGTGAGGGGTGAGGTCGTGTGCACAGCACTCAAAAGGGGGATTACGTCCGATTGCGAGGACAATAAACAAAAGACGGGGAGCAGCTCGAGACTCGGCACCGAGGGAAGAAATATCGCCAGGGATTTAGCTGACGCCACCGTACGCCGTACGTATGTGCAACTAGGAATGTCGGGACGTCAACTAGACTGACGGGACGGGAGGGGGAGGACACGAAGAAATTTCTTTCGCGTTCAGTCCTTTACTTAATACTCGGGAAGTACGTAATCCGATTTCGTACCGGCGATACTTTCGTTCCGAACAACATTCCCACTTCACGGCTTTCTCCGCCAGCGCGCGCACACACATTTACCGACGCCGCACCACGGCGCGGGCGATCAAAGGGCGGTGGGCGGGTGGTGCGGCCGCCGCTGCTCTCAAAACTCCGATATCAGGAAAAAAAAGAAGAAGAAGCTCAGCTCGAAAGACACGGGTTCATAAAAACCAACCGAGCGCGCAACAGATACGAAGCGGAATTTCAACCAGTTAACCGCCAGCCAATGAAATCAAGATAGTCGACACAAAAAGATCAATTTCGGCCTCCCTCTAATCAACTGACGGAAAAAAAATGATCTCAGCCTTCCGCCGATAAAAAAAAGAAAACGAAACGAACCCATTCGCTATGTGACTGCTGGCCAATAAAAAAATAGGAATAAAAAGCAGTGACATTCAAGTTATTTATAATTACATATGCATGCTCCCATGACGTCAGATTTAAAAAAAAAGGAAGTGATCAATGCATGCAGATAATATCAAAGTCAATTCCCCACATTTCTTCACCTGGGGATGGAAGAGATCACGAAAGAAGGGGTAAATGACCTGCGTATCATAATTATATTAATTCGATTTACTCACAATTTACTTTTAATTAGCACCGGGCGTTAGTGACTGGTGACGTGATAATTCCATCATATTGGAAAACACGAACTAAACAAACGATTGAAATTGGAGCGCTTCCAGCGGCTATTTATTTATTCACTTATCCATGCTCAAAGTAAACACAGTCCCTCGATAGCAATGTTGTTTCATGTGCCCCGACGGTTAATTTCATTGAGCATTGATAATAATACTTTATAGAAAAGGAAAGTGCACACTTTCCTTTAAATATTCAACAAAAAAGGCAAAAAATATAAGTTGGAATAATCATGAGGCACGAAACCAAATGCGAGCAAACGTTTTTCCGAGAGTCATGTGCGAAAATTGAGAATTAAATTGCATGTGCCGGATGGACTCTCTCAAAAGCGTAGGCCAACTCAATTCCACCTTTGAGTACTTGAATTATTGGAGAATACCACGTTTTCCATAAATTATGTGTCATTAATGAACTTTTTCATTACATATGTTTCAGGATTACCATAATTTTAGTCCATATTCATACGAAGTGAAATGTTGAATTGAAAAGGTCCCTGCATGATACGTGTATAAATGCGTATTTCATGAGGGTTTGCGGCATTGAGGATTTCCAAAGCCAGCCATCGCTTTGACATAATTTAAAATTGTAAAATTTTGCATGACCCATTTGCGATTTTTCCCGTTCTCTGTTCATTCAGATGCTCTAAAAATTCCTTTCACTCACTCAACCGATGAAATGAAAACACTTTCTCCCCGAATGCGCAAGGCGGGAACCAACCGACGACTATTGAACATTTGAAGTGCAATGAAGTATTTTCGGCGAAAACACAAGCGATATATTGGCTGGCTCTGCAGGGCCCAACATTAGATTAAGAATCCAAAATTGTATTATTTTTCCCGTTAGATAAAACAATCACTCGAAATTAAGGCAGTTTCGAATTGACGACGTAATTGGGTTAGCATGTTTAAGGCCAGTGCATACAAAATATTGCTAACATTTAATTGCATGAAATGTAATCACGAAGATCGCGCTAGAGGAGACTCCGTCGATAAAACATGCACGCGTAATCTCTCACCACGCATAAATCGCTGGCGAAAGGAAAGAGGGGAAAAAAGGATGGAAGGCAAGCTGACCGACGGCGTTATCTCTCGAAGGAGCTGCACTTGAGAGAACATGAGGTCACGCTCCAGACGAACTCATTAATGAAAGGAAAACTTTATCTCCAGAAATATTTCCCTTCGCGTTTTTTTTCTTCCCTTAACAATCTTGGAGGGAATGTGGGGGAATAAATATGATACGCTCATTCCGACCGAAGTCCTTATTTCCTAGGGGACGGCAGACGTCCTCTCCCCTCGAGAATCAACTCCGATAAAAAAATCCATTGACCGAAAAACGTGCCACATCTTCCCCTCTCCACCTCCCGCGCATGTTCGTATCCGCGACGGAATAATGCATTCCGATACGAGGTGCGAGGCGAGAGATGGCGGGAACATCCGATGGAAAAGGACCGAAATGCACTCCTTTTCCAAAATACATTAAAATACATTGGAGGCACACAGCCGTGGAGAGCTCGGCGAGATTTACGCCAGGATGGCGGAGGGAGTTATATAAAGAGGAAGAGAGACGACGCAGAGTGGGAGATATGAGGGAGGTGAATGGGGCTTCGTACGGGGAATGGAATATGGGGCGGGAGGGGGTGAGGACCAGGGCGAAGGAGGCGGATTGACTCCAGTCGGTGGAAGAGATAAAACATATAATGCATAAATCAGAGCTTTCCGTTTTCATTCTCGCCATAAAAGAAGCTTTATCCCCACCCCATCCCCTTCCCTCACTCCCTCCCTCCCTTCCCACGCAAATTCCCCCTCTGCGTGCTCGAGGGGAGGGGGGAGGAAGGGAGGGAAGAGGGGGAGGAGGCGGATGGAAAAAGGCAAAAACAAAAGCCCCATCCAAAACGGATGCGGATCGAGGATTTTGGAATGCGGGGTGACGATCCGACGTGAATTGAATCAAACGTTAACGGAGGGAGGTGGCTCAGTTTTTGATTGTCATCCGCGGGACAAACAAAAATAAAGAGAAAGAAGCACAATAAAAAATGGAGAGGAGACGAGGAGCTTGGCACGCAAATAATTTCGCCGGGAGCGATTAAACGCGTACGTGTATTTTCGAGGACGGCATGGGATCGAAGGGCCATAAATAGGAACGTGTGTACATCATCCGCTCTTTCATGATATTCTATAAACTTTCTTCATTCTTGAGAGCTAAAGTCATTTCCCAGGCCGCGATATAGTCCAGGATTTCGAATAGGATTTATGGCCTTAATTAGCCGGTGGAAAAAAAGGAAAGTACTCTCCACTCTCGGGCCCCCGAAAATAACCTTAACGAGAGGTTAACGAAATTTTCAGGACAAACTTGAGTCTATGTTGACGATCGTTACGTGTTGAGGTTAAAAATTTCCTCCCTCTCCCTATTCCAAATATTTTAAATTACTCGGCATTAAGTTGTGCCGTTAGAAGCCAGAAAATTAAGCATAGGGTAAATTTCGTAAAACTTTAAACATTATTTATATAAAACAGGAAATCTACCGATTAGAAGCACATTTTGGATGAGTCAAGAAAACATGTAACATTCGCGGAATTATTAAGTACTTCCACTTCATACAGCCCTGCACAAATATCTTTTGCCTTCCGCTCCACAAACTTTCTCTCTTCATGGCGTGCTTTTCTTCCTCTCTCAACCTTGAGGTAACCAAACAC
This sequence comes from Hetaerina titia, assembly GCA_037158775.1. Classification (NCBI taxonomy): domain Eukaryota; kingdom Metazoa; phylum Arthropoda; class Insecta; order Odonata; family Calopterygidae; genus Hetaerina; species Hetaerina titia. The sequence goes on from CM073775.1 coordinate 57,961,204, forward strand.
TTTCTGCCATCACGACCTTTAGAACTATATTACATCTTATATCTCCTCCACTCAGCTTTCCTGATTTCATCCAATTTTCCCCAAAACTTTCTCTCTTCCCCTACCAAGCCTAGAACTTTTCCATGGTCTTATCCACTACCTATCTCTTTCCTCTCACCACATATCTCCTTCACGCCCATACCTTAAAATCCCCCATCCCATAATCATGCCCGTCTCAACGACCAGGTTTCGGAATCAATCAACGAACGCAACATCCCATTACAATATGTATCTTTTCTTAGATATAAGTCCCTGACATTGATTCTCTCCTATTTGTAAGAAGGTATTTTACTAATCAAACTTTTTTTTGCCATTCCGTAAAGACTATTCTCAGTCTCCTGTACCTCAAGAAATAAGAAGGCTAGGGTAAACATTAAAATCAGAGCGCATAAGCCAGAGGAGGTGGAACAGAACAATCTCGGAGATTTTATGGCCAAGATTATCCGAGCAGTCGGGAAATAAGAATGAGAATTGCTATAGGAAAAAAGTTTTCAGAAGGAGGAAGGAATAGCTGACAGGGGAGGTAAGGATATTAACATAGGACTCATTAAAACTTTGATATGGAGCGTGGTTTAGTACAGTGCGGATACTTGTCCATTGATGCAAGATAATAAGGAGTTGGCTGGAGACTTTCGAGATGTGTACGGAGTAAAATGGATACGAAGGATTGAAATTGGCGATGGAATATTGAATACTATGTTAGAGAGTACAGCGTTAGGCAGGAGAGGGAAGAGGGAATGTATGAGTACTGAATTGAAGAACGTTTTATTGCAATACAATGTGCCACGTTGGGTCGTGTTAAGTGACACTTCAAATATTTCCTGCATTTCACCCTCGTCTTCATTGTTGCCCTGATATGTGGGCATTTCGTTATACTCTAATTTTTGCAACACCACGTCGCGTTGGCGTGAACTACATAAACTACGCATCCTATAAGAAGTTCATGCCGCTAAAAATCCGGTTACTCATCTCATTTAAACTCAACCAATTTGGGAATCTCCTCATGTTTTTTGACGGAGAGCATCACCAGGAACGATATCGAAGAGATGAAGGTGGGAAAGGCCGCGCGAGCCGGCTGTGAAAATTTCCCGGGAATGCCTAAGAAATTCGAAATCGAAAGTATTGTATCATGAGGGGACTAACGGCCACGTCAGCAAACTTATTCTGTCATGACGCTGAGTGAATCGTAAAACTTACATTTGCCTATCCTACGGAACCGAAGACTGACGAGACGCTTTGAATTTCCGGCCCCAATTTTTTCATCCGCGGGTTGGGGAGGAAAAAGGGAAGAAATCGGAGACGGGAGTGGGGGGGGAGGGTTGGAGCTCCAGGCACATGACGAGATGTGTACACTTTTTCGCCCGTAGTGGGCGGAGAAAGGGCGCGGGACGAAGGGAGGGGGAGGCGGATAGGGGTGCCCTTAAAAGAGGGCTGGAGGCGGAAAGGGAAAGGATACAGGATTTCGGGAGGGGCTGATGGGGGTGAGGGAAGAAGGGAAACGGAAAATAAAAGAAAGCGTGCCCATTAGGGCGGAGCGCGAGAGAAAATCTACTTAAGGTGTTCGGACCAGATAAGACAGGGTAATATCTGGGGGAGGGTTAGCGGAGGACGCTTTTAAAAACGGTTCGGGATGGGAATGGGACGAGAAAAGGGTATTGGGAGAGAGATTCCAGACACTGCGGCTCTTTTGCGGCTGTGAAATGTAAACCGAGTACCTTATAGGTGTCGACGTATCGACAGAGCGATTTCGTATCGCACAATCCGCATATCGCACAAACAATATATTAAGAATAAAGCGATTTCACAAAGTTTTACGGGACTTCAATTTGCACCAGGCGCCCACCACTCGGTGTAAATATCAATACTCCGCATTACCTTTTAACTACATTGTCGATATTACACCGTCCTCCCCAACTAAACCCTCACAGCATCGATATTTTGTGAATCGTAAGCCGACGATGAACACGGAACCTCGTGCGCGATAAATTTCCATTGCAATCCAATTGCACGCCGGTCGCACATCGCAATTCGAATCCCTGAATATGGACTCCGATGCTTATTATTCAGCTCGATGAACAAAGAACATCACCGCGATATAGCACACCGTTCTGCGGCGGAATTGGAACGGAAGAGTAAGGTCGATATGGGTATTTTTTTCCGCACCTCCTCTGGGGCTTCGGTCGATGAATCGAATGTAAGAAAAAAGGAGGGATCCAGAATTCGAGACTAGAATAACACTTGGGGGAGGAGAGGGAGGGGGAAGGGAAAGAGAGGGGAGGAGAGAGAGTAGGGAGGAGAGAGAGTAGGGAGGAAGGAGTGGGGGGGTCTGTGTAGCAAAGGCGAGAGAGAAGGATGAACTTCGCGAAGAAATAGGGAAAACAGGAGTCTCCTCGTCCATAAAGGAAACATTATTAGAATTCGGAGAGGCCGAGGCTTTATCCTTCCTCCCCGTGCGAAAAAGTCCTCCTTTCTCGGAGACCCGGGAGAGGAAAAAGGATCACCGTTGCGGAAATGAAAACAGGGAGGATAAATAAGGGGTTCGAGGCTTCTTTCCGGAAGGAGGTCGAGCTGTTTCGGAGGGAGGACGGTAAAAAAATACCCTGGCACCCCGAGCGGCCATTTGAAGCAGCCGCCCTTTGGAGTGGTAGCTCCACGTCACACCCACGCTCGGTGCTCCAACTCCTAACCCCACTGACGTGAGCATTCATTCGGTAATAATCGCCCCACAACGATACAATCTTTCTGTTTCCAGAAACACAAAAAAAAACATAACTCTAAGATACCTTCTTTCGCTTTCACGCCGCACTAGGGCAATAAATTATTTGGCAGTACGCTGTCAAAAGCCAGGTTTCTTATTGACGTATGACTGAACTCCGCAACATTCATAAGCCTCGCCAAACAAGATACAACCTGACAAGCTTATTGCCATTAATCCTACTTCGATTCCACATACATGCACATTCCAACTCCTTTCATTCCGTATTTAATTTAAATACCATCAAACTTCTTCGCAATTTTCAATTCATTTACAAACTTTTCACAATCAATCGAGATCAACATGCTTACTGGCCAAATCAACAGTTTGGCAGACATTTCATAGTTCAAACATTTCTGACAATTCTCACACAGATAATAATGGAAGGCAAGCCATTATGAACTTCATTTAAAGATGAAATCCCTGCACGTAATTGGCTATTTAAGCTATAATAGCGACTCCCAATAGAATTAATAATTCACTCTGAAAGTTCGGAAAAAAACCTTTTATTGCACCGTTTTGCTGACATTCATTTCCATTAAGTAACTCCCAAAAGAAAAAAAGGAACGACTAAAATGTCAGGCAGGAACCGAGGTACCATTAAGTCGGGATTCATAGTTTATTTCATGCTAAAGAGCAGCCATCGCTTTATACATGAGTTTGACTCAAATGAGGATTTGAAACGAGGCATAATTTATCTATTATCTGGACCAGGAAGCAGACGAAACTAAGAGTTTATGAATCGAATAATGAAATAATGACTTGGGCATAAAAACATTGTGCCGATGGTCACATACACCCGACGACCGATTGCGTCACCGCTAGAACGAAGATAATGCGCGCCGAAGAAATTGACTCCCCGTGATCTATGACACAAAACCTCCGACGCAATAACCACCATACATTAGCTTAATGCCCTTCCCCTTCACGGCACACGACGCGAATAAAAAAGAAAACTGTCTTCTCACTCTGGCCATTTATCGTCAGCGTTTATGCACATTTGGAGTCGACATCTCAAATGCGCAATAACTGCCGCATTCAAACCGGCCAGGCGAACGTGTATCCTCCACACCCATTCTACCACCCCTCGTCCAACCCCCCCCCCCATCCCAGGCCACCTCCGCTCGCCCCACACCCCGACCTCTTAATAACCCAGGCATCTCTGAAGAGGGCCTCATTAACACCAACCCCATGCCGCGAGTTACGAAGTGGCCACCGCCGCCAATGCGCTACTGTCGCCCCACCACCTCACCCTTCCGCCCAGCAACTCCTCCTCCACCCCACCACAACTGCCCGACAAATCTCCATGACCAACAGTCGCCAACTTCTGCACGATCATAAAGGTGCGGAAAGGCCAAGGGAAAAACCGATACACGACGTTAATGATATGCGATTTCCACCTCAACAAACACTTCTCGTGCACCACCGTTTATAGAGATGGAGGCAAGTTCACTTATTTCCGGTTAAATACGCATCTGCGACGCGTATACAATATTAATTAAGTGCATTAGACTTCCCAGTAATTGATAACTAATGATTACTAAAGCCCATTTTTTTCGGACACCAATTCAGACTCCAATTCACGCGTCGAATGAAACAAATGTTCAAGGTACTAGAAGCGATTGGATTGGACTAAAACGAAAGAAGAATTATCCATAACCTCTACAAGAATCAGATTACAACAATGTAAACGAAAAATGGAAGAAAAATAGAAGCCAAAATAAACAAAGGAGTAAGACAAGGATGCAACCTCTCGCCAGCAATATTCAACGTATACCTGGAAGAGGCAACAAAGGAAACGCAAGAATTGGGTATCAAATAAGTCAGGGTAAATGGAGAAGAAATTAACATGCTACGGTTCGTAGATGACATCGCGGTAGTGGCGGAAACGCGAGAGAACCTGCAAGGAACTCAAGTGCTATGGGGTACTGGGGGAAAATAATATCAACATCAACTAGAAGAAAACTAAAACCCATGTGTGTGGAAGAGAGAAGCTGAATACAAATATCACAATTCGAGGGGTGAAACTAGAGCAAGTGGAAACCTTCATCTACCTGGGCAGCAGCATAACATGGGATGGAAGAAGTTCGACCGACATCAAGCGAAGAATAGCCCAAGCTATGAACGCATTCATGAAGAAGAGGCAATTACTATGTTCAAAGATCCTAAGGCTGGGAACAAGGAAGCAATTCGTCAAGACTTAGTGTGGAACATGGCGCCTCGTCGCCTTAAGTTGACTGTGACGTCAAGAATATTGTTTCCACGTGCCTACTCGTATTAAATACTATTTATTCATTCCTAACATTGAACTTTTAAAAAGAAATAATTAAAAACTGTGTCGTATTATTGTGGTCAAAACGATAGGGGATTTATTGAAACTCCGACAATTATTCAAATGTGTATCATAAAGAAAATTACCGGCAAAAGAGCTGAAAAGGATCAATTTCTAGGAAAAGGTCTTAAAAGAGAAAAAGATTCATTTTTAAGATGAATATAAGGCCCTCTTTTGGAAGTTTACAGGGTAAATATCAGCCTGATAGAAACGAGGTTTAAAACCCAAATATCCACAATATCGAACGAGTTGACGAGTTTTTATCAGACCTTTTTATTACATAGGTTGATTGCTGTGGCGTTCTCTAGGGCATAAGGAAAATCAATGTAACCTGTCGGGTCTTTTTTTGAGTGGATTTCCCAAATTTCACGCATAAAACAATTTAGCACCGTGACCATTATAATTTGATCCCCATCATATGAAGGATTTGAACATTCCCTCAATTTCGCAAGATTTCAAGACCCAAACATTTCAATTTTTAAAGCATTTCGCCAAAAAAGTGACATGACTTCCTTGCTGTTCAGGGCTTAAATATACTCGTATTTGATCCAGTTGTGATGACCGATGGATTTTTTCGCTTCGGACGGAATACCTTCATTGCCTCCCTCATTATCAGGCGTTATCGCTGGGATAATACATATTAATATTGAATGAAGAAAGACTCATAGAGTTCAAACGGAATACTTTACTTATGAAACTGAACACTTGGTTACTTAAAAAGTTTAATCGTGATACCACCAAATGCATTAGAAATTTTAAATTAAAACGCTGCATGCCAACGTACGCATACTACATGACGCATCTGCCTTTAGGTAGAACCTTCAACTTATACTGTTGGATTATTTTTCATTTTTTTTTGGACGAAGTTAACAAATTTTATGAAATTTCCAGAAAAACTGTTATCGACGTTTCTTACAATTAAAAAATTGAAGTTACCCAATGGAATGAGCCGCATGGAAATACAAGCAGACTTGCACTTCCACTTATCATCTTGAAACATTACTCCAGTTGAAAGATAAAAACTATTTCGCCCATTATATGCCTATATTTGGATTATAATATAACTTCACAGGAATATTAATAAAATACAGACTCCCAAAACAGTTCCAAATTAGGATATTCTTTATTCAGGCCTTAGGTAATGGGTAGTATATTTTCGGCCCCGTCATGAAATTCAGTTCCACTATCATTTATTTTGCCATCTTGGCCATATCAACTTACCGATAATATACGCTGGAAGGAAATTTAATCCCTTCTGCGCTAATGGTGCAGAAGGGGAAGGTAAAGAGTAATGAGATTTGTGATATCTTTTCTGATATCTTTCCCCTTCCTCTAGGCTTTCAACCTTCCCGCTCTCAAGCTTTCATTCATAATCACTTCGACGTCTCGTATGCACTCAGGGAACATATTCCAGTCCTGAGATCAATTCAATAATAAGTTACAATAACAATTTCAACCTCAGCTGCCATCTTCGCATAATATCCGCAATATTTCTCAGAGCAATGTTTGAACCGGTGGACACAATGAGATACGCAGACACGATGATAAGCACGCGATGAATATCGATATTACATCACACAATTTATTATTAATCTTGATTAAAATTTCCTCTTGGCATTAGGATATTTAAGTATGATTTCGCGATTGCATCAAGAAGCGATTCCGATTACACAAATCTGCAAGTTCCCAACATGATTTTGCGACAAATATTGCAGCTGCACCCACGCCTTTAGGTCGTCGCTTCTTAAATAATTCTCCCACACATTATTCATCTTAGAAGCATTTTCCCATAACACTACAAATTCGGTTTTTTTTACAAGTCATGTAATTTGGAAAGCGCACTGCGACTCTTTTCAAACGCTACTCCCAGAAACTTTCCCATCTCTTAAACTGAAGTACGTTTTTCGCGGAGAAATCTTTACACTGATACATATGGGGAAGAATTTTTCTGTTTCCAGGGTTCCGAATAAAAATATAAATACGCGACACTCCCACACATGTACCCTTTTAGAAAAGTGCAGTCATATTTATCTCTATGCTCCCTAAACCATAATACAACATTCGACATAGACATAAAACCATTGCTCAATATTCGTAACTCTGTCCACACCGGAGGCGGGCATCAACTTTGAATCATAATAAACTACGTACATCATTAATCTCAACAAAATCTATTTCCATTTATGATGAACCTGAGCTGAATTATTAGTCGAAAAGCTAAAATTTGGCGGAAAATGGCCGAACATTAATACGACGAGTAAAACCATTCCCAGCATTTTCCGAGTTATAATACCTTATGACACCAGCTAGAACATTAGGAGTTAAAAGGGAAAAGAAATAAAATTACAACCGTAGAAGCCCAAAAACCCACTCGTACGTTTCGCCGTACACTGCAGTCGTTCAACACTGCAGTCATAGCACACAAGGAAATTCAATAGAAATTCTCTATTCAAAAGGTTTGAGCGTGGTTCTAAGAACCCTTGAATTGAATTTTCTAGTAGGCGAAGGCGAATTAAGATTTTGGGGAAGTTTTCCGCGTCCATGGACGGTTAAAAAAAAAAAGTTCTTCTGCGAGGAAAAACGACCAATTCGACGCAAGGGGAGATTCAAAAGGCGGAAATCGAATGGCAAACATCTACAAATGAACTTCTTCCCGAGGGAGGAACCGTCGAAAACTGCAAAGTGATGGACGAATGGAAGCCGTGCCTCCAAGTAACATCAAAGCAACAAAATGGCACCCTCGTAATTAAAACCACGCTCCCAAGATACCCGGGTGAAAAAGGCTATTCACGACAAATGAGCGTGAGAACGTATACAATTCGAAAAAAGTCGACAAAAACTGAGTGAGCGCTGCCTCTTGGGATCGCTTCGCGAAATTTCAATCACCGAAGTGTGAGCGAATTGAAGCACCAAATACAACGCCAACAGCACACAAAAGTTTTTTTTAAGGTTAAACATATTCTTCAAACCAATATCTCCACGAGGGTGACTTAACGGAGTGTCAATTTACTCCTTCAAAGCTCCAATCAACCATTAACAAGAATAGTCACTGCAAAACTGCACTGCTCACCTTCCAAGAATGGTCAATTTATTTCGAAGAATTTTCCCGACTTACCACCATTTACAGGATTAATGTGTATCCAACTAGACGGACTTTTCACGGCAAGTAGGAAAATATAAATTTAAAGAATTCACATGCATGTATAATTAAATCAGGAATGCATTGGTTTTCTGGGCTGAGATGGAGTCTTATAAGTTATGCAAGGATGTGTAGAAACAAAATTAGAATCGCGGGTAATACATGCACATTTGCAAGAGCAGTTTGCGAATAAACAAGGGGATAGCACAATAAAATATTTCATTAATTTAATTTTTAAACGAATAAGACCACCTAGCGATTGCTTATAATGTGCCATCACCATTCCGAATAAATTTATTCCAATACTGGTATGGAATATTTTTTAAGTTCGCTGACAAATTACCGGCGAAACAATGACCGTTAATTTATCCACGCTAATTTGATTGGAAATCTTTCTACATCAATAAAATAATATAATTAACAATGATAAATATAACGGTCACCCATAATTATTTATCATTTGTTTTATTCGATGGGTTTACTGCCTTCCATTCATTTGATATGAATGACTACTTATTCCACGCCAGAGCGCAGCAATACTCAAATCATGTGATATTGGAAATCAAGAATTTATTCATGTTAGTGTAACTGGGTGTAATCGCTTTATTAAGTGTAATGACTAACTACAACTACGTGCTACACTGAATTTAATAGCTATGGTGTGTGGTGGGGTTTATTTCACACCAAGAATGGAGCATCAATGTTCGATGCTTCTTAAATGTTTGCTAACGATCAATACGAGGGTCATCCGGAAAGTAGTACCCGTTCGTGAAATAAAGACACAAAAGTAAATATTAACAAACATAAAAAATTTTATTTGAAAGAGGATACTTTAAACTACTTCTCAACATAATCTCCAAGCAAATTAAGGCATTTGTCATAACGTGTGACAAGTTTCTGTATTCCTGCTGCATAGTCCTTCGCCGCCAGCTCATTGAGATACAGGGTCACTCCTCCTTTAAGTTCTTCATCGCTGTCAAATCTTTTTCCTGCCAAAAAGTCTTTAAGCTTTGTAAAGAGATGAAAATCTGAAGAGGCCAAGTCCGGGCTATACGGTGGATGGTCGAAAGTTTCCCATTTGAATTGCTGCAAAAGTTTTTGTGTTATCCCAGCTGCATGAGGCCTGGCATTGTAATGAACGAGAATGACATCAGTAGACAATAGACCTCGCCGCCGATTTTGTATTGCCCGCCGTAATTTCTTTAATGTTTCACAATACGCATTGGCATTAATAGTGTCTCCACGAGCCATAAAATTAATAAGCAATACACCTCGTCGATCCCAGAAAATGGTTGCCATGAGTTTCCTGGTGGACAGAACTGTCTTGAATTTTTTTGGTTTGTTTGGTGAATGAGCATGATGCCACTCCATTGACTGTCGTTTACTCTCAGGTGATGCATAACAAACCCATGTTTCGTCACCAGTAATTATGCGAGTCAAGAAAGAGTCTCCTTCATCAGAATAACGCCCCAAAAACGTCAGTGCTGCAGCCATACGCTTGGTTTTGTGCTCATCTGTAAGCATGCGAGGGACCCATCTTGCACAAATTTTTGCATAATGCAGATGGTGTTTAACAATTTCATGAACAATTGTTCGAGAAACATTGGGAAAATGCTCACAGATGTCATCAATTGTGACGCGCCGATCGTTCCTCACGAATTCGTCAACTGAGCTCACCAGTTGGTCTGTAATGACAGACGGTCTCCCCGAACGCTCATCGTCGTGTGTGTTCCCCCTCCCCATGTTGAAGTTGCGACACCACCGCCGAACAGACGACTCGTCCATTGTCTCCATACACCTCCTTTAATTGGCGATGAATATCACATGGGCGAACGTTTCTTGCATTGAGGAATTTAATCACTGCCCTCACTTCACAACTGGCGGCGTTCTCAATTTTTTTAAACATCGTAAACAATCACAGAAACAACACAGGCAATGCTAGCGTCACGCAACTTGGCTCAGAGAAGGCAGACAAGCCACTGAAGCTATCTGACCTCGTCCAGCGGCTACTCGCGTCGTCAGCACTTCATGCGGCACGAACGGGTACTACTTTCCGGATGACCCTCGTATTTCAATTACGACATATAATGGAAATACTTTTGAAATAACTATGTGCACCACTGTATTCAATCGTAACTGTAAAATCTTAATCTAAGCATGCGAGACGAGCTGCTGGTAAGAAAAAAATGAAACAAGGATTAGATCAAATAATGACCAAGTACGAAGCCATTAGAATGATTTCTATCACATACTTGCGTTACTTAGCGTCGCAGATCGCTGACAAATGAACTAGTGCGTAGGAATTTCGGACCTAATGAAATGAATGCCGAACAGCGACGCTCGCCTTATGGGTGCTGCCTGAACTTTTCGTTGAAACAACTGTTACAAGCCACTCGCCTACATAAACTTTTCCATACGGACACTGGCTAAAAACTGGCAGATGTGCGAGTGAGGCAAGTACTACCATTTCCATCCTCATTGTGCTCCTAAGTACTATGTCCTACAGCTCCAATGTCCAATTCCCTGTCATAACGACAGCCTCAGATAAAACGACGAAACAATATTCGAAGAAAGATAAATATCCAGGCATCATTAGGAGAAAATTTGCGATCTCCACATGTAAACACCGCTACGTAAATTTTTATGTTACAATTTGACTTCACCGAGCATGGTTTTGACAAGTTGTATCATCATCAAGAAAATATGCGCTGTCGAAACCATAGCCGAAGATGTAAAATTATAGATAAAATTGACATAGTGGTATTTTATTATGGACATCGCAAAAGAGACGGCGACCGTTAAAGCGTTATGGTAGGAAAGGTGGACCCAATTGAGACACGACATGGAACACAGAATAAAAAATGATCATCAACTACGCATCACCCAGCAATGAACCGAAGGGGTGCCGAGGCTTGCGGGGCGGGGGGGGGGAGGGGGCGCGGCCCACGTTAACGATAACACGGCCGGACGCGGCGACGAGAAGATTGGACGACAAATTAAAGCACTCGATCCCAAAACGGATGGTTGTCTCCGGACACCGAATATCAACCCCACCGCACCCGCCGACGTCCCAAACGTACACGCTCTGCCGGCCATCGCCATCCCTCCCTTCCCCCGACGAACAGACACTCGGCCACACATCCTCGTGGTGATTTGGCGTGCCACCCCAGGGTAAACGTGCCGCATCAAACCTTGGTCCCGGAACGGTGCCAATTCCCACTCGGGTGAAGGCCGCTTGCTCCTGGCCGGGTAACTCTTCACTCTTGAGAGGGGGGGGGGGGGGAAGGAAGGGAACCGCTGCGCGACTCATTGGTGATCATTTATGCACGTCCACGTTCTACAGAGCGACATGCAAGTGCGATTGACCGTGGACGAACACGCTAGGCTCTTACCGGAGGAGATGATAACCACAGACGTGGCGGCGTTCCGAAACGAATTAACCAATTAAAAGTTTCTATTCCTCTATTCACTCGATAGTTTGCAAATATTCCGCGATTTTCCCGGATTTTAATGCGCACCAGAAAATGGCAGTGCGTGAGCTATGCACAAATGCCAGTTGGCGGGATATATTAGTCCCTCAACTTGGAACTGGGCTCAATTCCAAGATGCAGGCGTGTTTCTCGGGTGCTTTTATCGGCATCAACGCAAAAATAAAGACACTATTTTGGTATTAAAAAGCAGATTACGATCAAATGAAACTCGTACATGGAATTGAACGTGATTTATCATTAAGTCAGTATGTTCCATCGAAGGCTCTAGGAATAAAAATAAAGACCTTTAGTATTCTGGTAAGCAACGCTACTTTTAGAACTGCGAGAGAATTAAAGAGGGATTTATTTTTCTTTCTTGAAATCGTGAAACTGCTGGCCCCTCAAGCAAACCCACATCACTGCAAGGTCTTACATTCACCAAGTGACTTAATAGATCCGCTTATTTTATTGGGGATGCAAGAGCATAAACAATTTTTCGTCGCAAATTTGGATGAGAATTCAATTCAGAATACAATTTGAATATCACGAAAAGATATATTTTTAAGTTTTTCACTGGGTAGTACCGAAAGGTTACGTCGAAGGAAAAGACAGCCCCAAAAATCGATTTTGTACAAAATCTTCAAGTCTTTACCGCTATCCGTTCGTGAAATGATCATGCTCCTGTACCATTTTCAATTTACTTACAGCAACAGCCTGTACAGCACACCCATAAAAAGTGCAATACATATTATACTTGAAGCTTTGAAATGAGAATAATAATTCACGGATGCAACAAAATCCTCATCAAAGTCGCGAAAGTTAGCGGTACAAAAAAATAATCAGCTGAAAACGAATGTTTTTCTCATTTTCTAAATAATTTCCCATTCAATTACAGTCTTTTTGAAGGGATACTGTTATTTTTTTAATTTCCCCGTCATAAGCAGGGTAAGGTTAACCGTAGGCATCTGAAAAAAAAATGTGCACATAAGTTGCGCAAATAATGACATACAATAGAAGGTAGTCGTTATGTGGACGAATTAAAAATTTAATGGATCATTCCGACTGACTTACATAGTCCGGGACAGTTGATTTCAGCAGAATGTGGACTCCTTTTTAACCGTCTAACTAGTCCCAATGGTATACCAGTTCCTTTCTTGGAGGTCATTCTAGATAATCTCACTTTTTCACTATTTTAACCCTCCTTTACTGTTAGGATAGTACTCGCAGAAGTTAAAATGCTCTTTAATGAATGCTCGATATTTTATACCTTTGTCACGGGAAGCGCATTTATTATAAAATACATAATAATTCTCAGACGCAATGTAGTGGAAATGCCTCAGAATGAAATAAAATAATGCGGTTTCCCATTACATAAAGTTCATTTAACACTTGTCAAGAATTGAAAATGATGTATTGCTACGAAAACATACCTCGTGTATATTGTATTTCGATTATTCTTTTACGGCCCCCGATGCGTTAAAAAAAACAACCCCCGTGCACCATGGCCAGTATTATTGACGAAAGTTTAAACCTTTCCCGCTGGGTTGCATTTGAAATCCGGCAACCCCGACGGCAACAGAGGACAATGGCTCCTCACGCACCCCCCGCCGCGTCCGCTTCAAAGCTAGCATACCCACTCCCTCACTCCCTCCGGCCGGGCCCACCCACGCACACACAAGCCCCAGGGGGTGGTGCGACGAACACCCGACCGACTGCCCCCGGAATGCGCGCCTCTCCCCCACCGGTGGCCTGGGCGCAGTTGCGCGCCATCCCATCATTACGCGGCCACCGCCGACGGGATTCCTACGGGGGCTACGTGCCGGCTGGCGGGACAACCGCCGACGGGGAGGAAGCTGGATTTCGCACGTGATGATTTACTTGGACACCATTATGCCTGAATGGTTGGGATGGGAGGCTGGGCTAGATTTTCGCTGCTAATCCGTCTCGCACCCTCCTCGCCATCCCCAGAACGGGAGCGCGATCACCCCCACACCGAAAACCCCAGTTCCTCGTCATGAGAGCACATTCGCCAACGTCCAGACGAAATAATTGCGGCCGCGGGGAGCCCTTAAAGTTTTTCAAATGCCGGGAGTTTCATTTTACGCGACGTCCGGCCAGCGCCAACGTCGGTATCAGCCGCATTAAGCGGGGACGGCGGAATTAGCAGCCGACGAGGGAAATTGAATGAAAGGAGGAATGCTTCCCCGCGCCACGTTCCCTATCTCGCAAACGCAGCCAGGCACATGAGTCATTAGGACAAGGAGGCGGAGGTGGCTGTTTGAAAAAAAACGCAATGTCAAGTATTTCATCAAGCACGGTAATAAGAGCGAGCGGTAAACATTACAAAAGCAATTTCGTTTCGCTGCAATTTTTAAAAGTTGCCGAATCTGTATGAATCATTCCACCAAAATCTCCACTTTGTGAAATAACTCCATACGAAGAATAGGCTATGAAATCTATGAAACATTCAAAGCAGGAAAATTATATTCTCGATCGTGATGTCAAAGTTTAAGCATTTTCAAATGTAAAATGTGTTTTACCATGTCCTTCCTGGTGAGCCTAATTGGAGCGAGAACAACATGGTGTAACGAGCGAGGATGAGGCGGGAATTTGTGGAAGGCGGTACTCGAAAAGACAGAGGACGGGTGGAGCACAATGATTGGCAGCCATTAAGCAGTGACAATTTCACCTTCAACCAGTTTTTCAGGCCGTAACCCACAATCAGTTTTAATTAAAAATTCAAATTGGCTTCAAGATAACTAAAAACAAAATGGTCGATAAGCACAAATTCTTCTCCCGTATCATTATGCAATTAATAAAGGCGGAAATGCAATGTGGCATCCGTCGCCGGTACACGCTCGGTATTTATCCGAATGAGCGAACACTTAAGTATAATATTATTTTCAACTTCTTCGTCATCATTTTCTAAACACCTTGGGAGTTTTTCGGCAATGTAACCATCAAGCACAACCGCCTATCGAGTCAGAATCAGCCATAGCGACTAATACGTAACATCTGAATGGTACAATCCAATTATGGGAAAGCCGAATCACGCGAAAAACGAACTATTCACAAGTGGAAGAATGAAAAATGTTTCAAAACGGATACGCGAATATTTTCAAAAGCTTTTTCGGTTTCCTATTTTGTTTTCAAAACGCTGAACGACAGATAATGCCAGTATCGAAGTCATGACAAGAAATGTGTTCAATTCCAACACTTAACAGCAGAATTGGAAAAAATAATGTATGTCCATGTTTTAAAAAGTATAGTAACTGCAGGGGTGATGGTGTTAGGCAGGCGAGTGAACATTCATCGCAAGCGTGGACTAACACAAAAGAAGAGCAAAAACTAAGGACTAGAGGACCGTATTACGCCACACGCATGGTAAAAACTGCCCGCCGCGGTCATTCTAACCCTAAAGTTTTACATATTAACGACGAAAGTTTTGAGCTGCATTTTTTATATGAGGATGTACAACATATAAAATGCCCACCATTACAATTTTAAATGATATGATGAAATTTAATGTTCGTCGCTCGCTTCGTATGCTCCCATCCTCGTTCCTCTCTCTCTCTCTCTCTCTCTCTCCTCCTCTCTCTCTCTCTCTCTCTCTCTCTCTCTCTCTCTCTCTCTCTCTCTCTCTCTCTCCCCCAACATTCTTCTGCAGCGGCAAAGTTCACAAAGACCTTTCCGTGACCTTCGCATCCTTCCTTAAATAATTGCTTCCCTCAGTTCACCATTTTACTGCCCTGAAACTTTTCTTCCTCAAAAGAAGCATTTGGGTCCCCACAGACACACTCCCCCCCCCCCCCTGCACCTATTAAAGCCTTGTAAAGATGGAACAGTTTGAATTTCACCGTTGAGCATTGCGTTTGACCGCAATCGCAATGCTATGAATTAAATGGTGAAATACTTAACCATGGACTTCCCTCAATAATTCTGAGACACGATGAATATTTAACCAAAATTTTGAACAAGTGCTATTATGTAAAATATTTTACATGAACATATTAATTTTTATCGTGGGTCTCTCCCAAAAAAAATCTCACGGCATATTTTGTGTGCCTTTGGTCGAAAAATTGAAATATTCCACCCTTCAGCAATTCTGTACTCACGAGAAGTTTATTGGGAAGGCAAACAACCATACAGAGTTTTATTTGGTAGGAGGTTGGGCGGAACCGGATATTAACAGTCAAATGCCAAATAGCTTTATCAAATCATGCATAAGCAATGTCACCACCGTGATCAAATTTATAACCTTATTTACTTGGGAGCTAAACTAAATATTTATAGTTAACTATCTGATAATTTATTACGAGAACTTCCCTATTCTTTATTTGTGCATACTATAAATGAGGGTCGTTTTTGGTTCGAGAATTCGTACACATGGCGTACACGAAATGTAATAATTCATGGGATATGACATGTTGTGGAGAAAACACGGAACATTTAAAATTTAATTAAAATTAAATATCACTTTATTACCATCAAGCAACTGCACAAAGAGAAACTTCATCGTTGTTAAACAAGGAAAACTTTTCTTTCCTTTGGGTGGCTCAAAGAGAGGAAGAACTCCACGGGTGAAATCAGAAACGCGGCAGAAATGTTCTAACGGAGGTTAGGAAAGTTTCATTCCCTAAATGTATATTTTTAAATTCACGCCACCTCACATATATCTCCACAATCAGTCCATAGGTGTATGGAGGAAGGAGTGTGGGTTGATCAGGGGATTAAGTTCGAAGGAGAGTCGAGAGGGTGGTGGGATAAGTGAAATTCAGCAGTGGAATAGGGAGGCGGAGATCCTTCTCATTACGCATGGGATAAAAACTTAAGGAATTCTCTTTATCCGCCAGCCGCTGAAAGGGTCCGGCCGAACGTCACATCCCATTTGTGGAAAGGATACGATTCGCTCCCGTGGATTCCAACAACCTGGCTTCCTGGATTTACCCTGGGATCTCTCTTTTCTTCGATTGACATTTTAAGGGCCAACACGAAATCGGATCGGTAAAACTCCGAAAGCTTTCCCGAACGAGGGGGGATGCACAGGACGGTGTTAAGCACACCGCTAGGTGCGTCATTAGGCGAAGTTAGTCCCTTTGCAGAACTGATGACTCTACTCCACCGCGAACAATTGCGTAATTCACAAGAATTTTCATCGGAATTTAACTACGCAGGTATCAAGAGCACACGCAGGTCGGGTTGTCAAGGGCAAACACGGACTATTCGCGAAACAATATTGCGGTTTCCAATCCCCTCGAACGCAACACAGTCGAGGAAAAAAGGACATCGATTTCAGTCATGAGACAAGCCTCTTCAATTGCACCGGCGGCAGAGAGATTAGATGAACATCTTGACCGTGAGTGGTGAAATATTAACTACAGAGTTTAATATTTTGTTTCAATCAGAACGGGTAACCTATCTGGATAGCATTCGTGATGAAAAGTGTGGTCAAAAAATTTGCGGAGAAATCGAGGAAAAAAAACGATTAGCAAAACAAGTATTCGCAAAAAAGGAGAGAATTATCGGCCAAGAATCATGGTTAGAGATGTAAATAAAGGTTAATTCGGGGTGCAAGTCTTTACAGTTCAGAATGATCACCGCAGACGGGAGAAAATTAGCTTAAATCGGAGGTTTTTTCAATGTAGGCATGAGATAAAATGGAAAAATAAATTGGACAGAAAATAAGCCAAGAGGTTAGCGTCGGATATTCGAAGAAGACCGAAGATAAGTGCATGGAGGAGAGACTGAACGGTTTTAGGATGATTGTGGATGTGGTAGAAGACAATTAAGAGAAGTGGTATTCGAACGACAAGCCAAAGAAAAATTAAAATATGAATGGAGGCGAAGGATATGAGGATAGCTAAGAAAAATTCAATAAATAAAATGCGTGAATAATGCATGTCCAACATTACACTATGCACTTTTCCTCACTTGCTTGTTTTATAAACTTAGCCAATCTATGCATTTGTTTCGTTTTTTTTTTATTTGAGAGAACATGAATATTTCGACCGATCTCAAACACAAATTTCACGACGAATTCCAAGTCACTTGGCTATTCCGAATGTGAGACCCCTCGAACCACTGGCACGGTCAATTTGCTTAATAATTGAATACCAGTCTCAAGTCGTGGAAAAACAAACTGCGATAAACCCGTCCATCTGACAACATTCCCGGCCGACTCGTCGAGTTAATTTAACATACGCGGGCGAATTGCGATTTTATGAGGCCGCCGACGTCGAGTTTACGGCTATGTTTGATGAGATCGGAGATTTTGAGCGCGACAATTGAATTTCGCTCGCGAGTCCTCGATTGCTCGTCCACAGCGTGAAGGAGCCACATCGACGACGGAACTTTGCAATAGGGTCATAAAAATATTCAGCTTTCCAGTCGATACGACGAGACTTGACGTGCGTTCTGACGAGTTCCAAATAAATTACGGGCAAAAGTGAATTAAACTTTCACGTCCGTAAAAAAAACAACGCGAAACCGCCCTAACAACAGCACGGGAAAACCTTGGGAACTAGACACTTCATAAATTCCATCAATACCGGAGGGAAAGGCTAATAGAAATCAAGACAGAGGATAATTAAACGAAACAGAGTTTCCCAAAATTTGGGGAGCCACGAAACCAGTCCGCGGAAATACCCCTTTTCCCAGAAAATAAATTCACTGAGTTCAACTCGTCCTATCGATTTCCCAAGGCGTTATGCATGTTTCACTACAATAATATATCCGAACAAGGCTATCAAAATTTATAAGAAAAGCA
The DNA here is from genome assembly GCA_037158775.1 of Hetaerina titia. Lineage (NCBI taxonomy): Eukaryota > Metazoa > Arthropoda > Insecta > Odonata > Calopterygidae > Hetaerina > Hetaerina titia. The sequence continues at coordinate 57,979,705 of CM073775.1, forward strand.
CACTAATGGATGCATTAGGAATGCATCAGTATCAACCACCAAGAGTCGGAGAGTATCGCGTACAAATATTGCACTCTAGAAAGTTACCCATACACAAATATATGCCGTTTCAACACCACAACACTTCGATAAACAACTAAATCGACTCATCAGTGAGTTATTTTGAATAAAATAAGTACAAAAATGAAATCTGACCACAAAATAAGTGCAAACAATCCTGCTATTGCAACGCTTCCTAGAAGGACTTGTTATGTGTACGCAGCCTAAAATGAGAAGCAACGTTCCTTCCTAGAAATCTACAAAAATCGACTAACACCGAAATCTTTCTCGCGTTTTCCAATTTTTTCCCGACACCACGTAACTTCATTTGCGAGGAATATCTAATGCTTAAATTTCCCCAAATCCTATAATACGCTTCTCGTCGTTATCACGGAACTACCGGCGAAACCCTGGGATTACTCGGAAACCAGTTTGTGAACCTGGACGAGCGACGATGATTGAAATGAGAGAAAAGTCATCTAGGAATATTTTTACGCCATGAAAACTTAATTTGGATATCCTTAAGACGTCTCTTATCGATTTAACCGCAGCGCGGATGGAATCGCTGTGGAAGTTAATAATTAATCACCAGCCCATGTTGCGCTCCTGGAAAAAAATAACGCAATACGAATAGTTATTCAACGACGGCAGACGGAACACACTTGTGTTCCTGCTTACACGACCGCACCCGGAGGCGAATCCTCGGCGGAAACAGCGGTGATGACAAAAAAAAAACTTCTCCTGCAACTTGCTTCTCCAGAATTAAGAGCCCCAGGTACACGCTCCGACATGCGCGACCGCTGTTGGCGAATTTTCTCCGTATCAAAAAATCAAGGCCTTCCAGTGAAAGTATTTTTCCGGGGAAAGCTGAATTAACGACTCCGTGGCATGTTCGCGTTGGCCGCGGGCTCACGTCGTCGACTCGTTTCAACAATTTCTTTTTTTTTGAACCCGCGAAACCTTTGGCCAAAACTCAAATATTAAATGCCCACCGATTTTTCGCTTTAATGAGGGACAAGCCATCGGATCTTCATGGCCACTGTACTACGGAGCACTCAACTGCTATTCGCGAAAACCCCTTCATTTTTTCACGCTTGACACATTGATGCCAGGTCAAACTAAGTAAAGTAAGTAACCAATTAAACTAAGAGGTTATATGAGTTGACACCTTGAGACGAAAAACCAAATTACAGTTCACGTCGTTCAAGCTACCGCCATCTTGCATCACAGTTCCTACAAAATTACCCGTAGATGATAACAATGGCAATAATAACAACCATGCATTAAAGCTTTCAAGAGACTAATGATAGTATTGCATTTCAATGATGGGTAACTTCTTTCCACTGCATTTTAATGTCCACCGTTTCGAATTCATTACCCATTTGAATCGGACGTGAGAATGAAGAGAGGGTGAATATCTCGAGAGCATTCAAAAAAAGATTCCACAGGACGACGATCCGTATCAGAAGAGTTAGTACTTACAACTGCGACCTCTTTTATGTACGCGAGAATCCCATAAGATAGCACAGATCCAATTAATACTGCACCATAACCCGAATTTCAAAATTACGAAGGAAAGTCGTCATGCCAGAAAACCCCGAACACCCGGCGTCGTCCTGGGGTCCCATTGTCAAAGCTGCCATTCGAATTACAATTCCCTGAAAAAAAACAGCCATAAACCGAATGACATTCTAAATCACGTCATCACGTATTGTGACATTTGAACCCGGGGGACGTGCAGGAAGAAATTAATTATATAATTTTTCACCTATTAATACTTTAATTTATTGACCCTCAATCATCCTATCGGAATTCCGCGCAGGTCCACACCTGAAAACCGATATAGGAACTGGGAATTCAATTGCGGATCGAATGGGCAAATCTATGACATCCCCAGTTTTCCTTCCCTTCCTTCCTCCGCCCACGAGATTGGATGAGCGCTGCTCGCAGAGGAGATGGACCGACGGGGGGAAGAGACTACTCGTATCTATCGAAATGGCCACGGGTCGAGGGAGGCGGGCAAGAGATGAGAGGGGGGGGAAATGGCAGGGGAGAGCCAGGTGTATCGAATGACCTCCGAGCGCGCGGACGGGTGAAAAGTGATTACGACTGAATGGTTTGTTTCGTATCCTACGCATCGCAGTGGGGGACCAACCCCCCCCCTCCCCCCTCGTTCGGGTTGAGGCGATGGGGGATGAATGGGGAGGACGGAGGTGCGGGTATGTGGTTTAAAGTGGGGGGGATCGAGGTGAATTGGAAAGCAGGAATTCGTCCCAACGCCACTCCGCATTTCTGGTTAGATTCGCAAGGGACCGGAGTCGTGGGTCACGACAACCACACAAGAAACTCATCAAAGCGGTGGATCAGCCTACCCCTACCCTTTTCCGGAACTCCTCCCGGTCCACCCTAAAACAAAAAAATAACTCATCCCTTGTTTGCTTTATCATTATTTCCTTTTGAGTTAACAGATGGCCTTTCGTAGCTCTGCCTGCCTACATATTTATGCTCGGGGTTCCTAAGGCAGAGGCACAAGCAAGAAAAACATTGATATCTTTCGGAATGTATCTCCGGGTGCGTTGCGACCGATCCCACGAAGAAAAAGAACTGCTTTCGTCATCCAGAAGTAATCAAATTCAACGATTACTTCAGATGGACAGTACTAGCTACCAATTTCGCTACAGTTTACTTACAGTGGAGTTTAGTGTTTGCACATTTTGATATAACAGCTGAAATCAAATGTGACCTTCCTCCGTGACTCTCTCTTGCCATATGATTACACCACGATTATCACCATTCTGCGAAGAGGATACATGGGGAAAATTGCGAATATTCCCAGTGTACTCGAAAAATTTCTGACCAGCGAAAAAAAATTTTTAAAAACACAACTTCCAGTGACATTTCCATCCTGTCATTGGTGCCATTTGAGTATCTTGAAAATCAATTTGCAAGAGTGATTAAAGCAGAGAGGAAACGATCAGCGGAACTGAGCCATATGAAATTAATCAAATAATATATCTGCATATCGATATTATATTTATGAAGATTCGTCACAGGGTTTCATGCCGAGTTCCACATACGATGCAACCTTTGTTTATACGAGCATGAATTTTTAAGTTTAAACGCCTTCAAAAGGTTTTGAAATGCAAAGTTATCAGGTTAGCAGCCCCTTGAGCGTGTAGGCTAACGCCTCCGAAGTTAACGAGCTAACTCCTAAACGAATCAGAAACGATATTGGCATAAATTCCTACCGAAAACAAGCGCCAACTCCCGATCCGTAATCAATGTCTTTGACCAGATGACGCCAGTGCCAGCCACCCGTGACCACCGGGCATAAAATTCAACCCATATTGGAGACCTTGACATAGATATCCTCATTGATTTTTCCTCCAAACCTCCAACCTCCTCCCCAAACCCCCCACCCCGGGGAAAAACTCACTCCTTTCCTGGAGAACTCCCCCAAGTTCAATTGAGTCGATTCGCAGATGGGAGGAGAGCCTGGAGTCGTTCCGCTAAAAATAACGCGAGTTGGGGAAAAATAAAATAGACACGGACAACCAGCTTCGAAAACAAAGCGATTCGATACTCGTGATTTCAAGGGGGACCTTTTCCTAAAAAATCAAGCGCCGAATTTTTTTTCCACGGCGACATACAATCACGGGGAAGGGAAATGTGGCGCGGACTCCCGAGGAGATGGATTCAACTTCGCGCCAGGAGCGTGAGAGCGAAAGGAAAGGAGGCAAGTAAATAGGAAACCGATTGCGTCAACATCAAGGACTATGGATCCATTCCACGCTGCGCTACGTTCCGAATGGGGCCAGGGGGAGGATGCGAGGAGTTTCCGACAATCTAATAATAACGGAATTCTCTTCTTTCGCCTCCAAACTCAACGCATTCTGCACCGCCGTAAACGACACACACACACACACACAGATATTAGATATCCTGTGAGTTTTGCTCAAAAGAAGAGGGATGGTTTATTCCCTTTGAAAACTTAATCATTATTTGGCATCATTTAGACTTTTAATAATCAAACCACTTTACTTTTCCACATAAGCCTTTTAATTTTCACGACCCAGGTTTCGTTATAGCATAACATCATCAGGTAAAAATACAAGTCAAGCACAGTATATATACATATCTCTGGGCGGAGGGGAAGAGGAGGTAGGATAGAAAGGATTGGTTGAGCTAGGAAGAGGGGGGCTAAAAGTATATGGTTTGAGGCGGAGAAGGAGGATTGGTAATATTGACAAATTAGCAATAATTGGATAATTAGATTAGATAAAAACCAATTAGATAATTAGCAGGCTGGAAGGATAGGTTCAATACAATGCTGCAAAAAGCCCACCTGACATCAGATTAGTTGGCAGAGGATTATAACGAAATATTATAGATTAATAACGAAACCTGGGTCGTGAAAATTAAAAGGTTTATGTGGAAAAGTAAAGTGGTTTGATTATTAAAAGTCAGCATGAAGATTTTCCACCAAGTTACGCCAGAAACTATTTTATTTGGCATCATTTCTTTTGGAAGGTGGAGGCTGGAGTTTTCGGGCCAAAGACGATCTTGATTGAAAATGAAACCAAGGAGATAAACATGGCGAAAAACGGATCTTCGTCACGAATACTACGCACCTGCAATATTTCCATTTGAAATACGTTCTAGACCAAATTGTGTTTTTAGTCATTTCTGTAATTCATCGATTACATGTATCATAAATTGCCAAAGTTTTAATAACAGATATATCAACGATAGAAAGATATCTAGAATAAAATCGAGATATATCGTGTTGCTTCGAGGGTTTTAAGAGGGAATCCCACAGGGTAAACTGAACTCAATTAATGAAAGGATTTCAGAAAATAATAGTAAATACAGAAAAAGAAAAGTGCACCGGAAGGATAGGCGATTTATCCTAAACATATGATGTATCAGAATGCACAAGTGCGGGTTGACGGTGGAGAATCACGATGGGTAGTGATAGGCAGGGTTGTCCATTACCCTTGATTTTCACAAGAGAAGCAATGAAGGACTGGAGGTACGAATGAAATAAGGTGGGGGGGACTCGTTAATTCAGTGAGATTTGCGCATCATCACATTAACTATCCAAAATAGCTGGCTGACAGGTTTGATTTGTGTTGATCGCATTAAAAGAGCCAGTGGGATAGGCATGAAATGAGAATCGGGGATAAGAAAATGAACGGACCGAGGTTCTCAAAAAATAGCAATTCTCAAATAAACATTTGATCATTGACGTCATCACCTAGAGCAGTCCAACTATCTACAGGTATAAAGTGTTTTGGACGAAGATAGGCAAAGTAGTAAGAACAGAAGAATTGCCTTAAGAAAATGACAAGAACTTGAAGATGTTAAGAAGTGATTAGTAAAAACTTGGATGTGGAGTGTAGTTTGCAAGGTTGGGTGACTTGGTCGAGGTGAGATGATAAGCGGAGATTGGAGGGTTTTGAGACTTGCGTGTTGAGGAGAATGGATTGACTGAAATGGACGGAAAGGAAAACAAACCAAGAAGTTCTAGTTATGATAGGGTAGGAGGGAAGTTTGTACAAAGTAATCCCGAGAAGGCAGGATAAGAGGCAGGGAATATGGAATGGCAGTGAAATGTTCAAGACTGGGGAGAACGTTGGTTACGCGGGGCAGAGGGACGAAAAGATAAGGCAAACAAAACGGGAGTATGTGGAGGATAGAAACTAGCTGGAGTTAAAAAAATGTTAATTGTAATTTACGTTGATAGGGTGTTTAGTGTCGTGCTAGGCGAGGAGCAGTTATGCCCACTCTTGGGCCACCAAAAGAGTAACTAGACCGGCGTAATTTTCTCAATTTATGCAAATTAAAATTATGATTACTCGTATATATACGTAATCACCATTGAAATAATCTTGAATTGAGAACTAAAATGTAACTAACTCATTTATGAACACGTAGTTACATTCAGATATTAATATTTATGAGCTAAGAGAAGTTAACCAGTCAAATGATAGATTTCACGCTCGCTGTTATTTAACACAGCCCTTCAGTGTGGGTTTATTGTACTCGAAATGATTCGTCAATATTTTCATTTTTTGTCGGCTCTTTTCTTCACCAAAACATCATTTTATTTACCCCCTGTATTGATCAATTACGTGATCCTCACCGTTTTCAAGCTGGAAAACGAGCCTGGCAATGACCTTCTGGAGGGAAACATTTTATCCATAAATTCATTCAAATAAATGTGCTGACCCTCATATTATTACGAATTGTTTTTAGGACACGTCTACGAATGCATAATAACTACTATTTGAGGTCATTCACCATTTCCATACGATTTTCATCCCATGGCTTTTTCTTCCATCTAGTTTTTTTACCGTAGTCTCGATTTTCCTAGGTTTAGCCGGTATATATACATCTTTTACTTCGTAAAACTTTGCTAAATTTCCGTAATATAGCACTTGATAACGTATATAAGCTGTTTGTATCTGCCCATATTAGCATTTCCATGAACACGCATGTGTCTGACACTTTACAATGTCATTAAAATTAAAAATAATAATAAAGTACTGATGTTCTCAATGTCACCCGAATGCATACTCAGATCTATCGAACGCCGAGGCTGTCACGCCAGACATCCTAATTTGAAAACAGAGCACCACACACGAGATTGGATTCGAAGCAAGGACGTCACGGTTGGCCGCCCAAGGTTCAGTCACATTGAGCTGAATGGTCAACGAAACCACTTTCAACCGAATTATTCCAATTATTTCGACTCGAGAGCAAATTCCTATCGCACGACTTTGATGGCATCATGTTTCATCATAAATATCAGAAGCTGTAGTTTACCACGACTGCAACGACTCTCAACCTGTACGTCCTCACCACATGGAATGTATCTACCGACCGGACGCTTTCCGTTCCAACAAGCACGGAAATGAACATATCAGCTGGATCCTCCAATTCTAACAATCGTAACCGAAACTCTAAGACAAACGCCTAACATAGTGTGACCCACCCTGTGCCATCATCTTAAAAATAGCCACGGCCGACTCGAGAATTCATGTAAAAAGCTTTATCTGATCGCTGCAGTCGGGATCAAAAACAGACAATCGTTAATTACGGAGAATCGTAAACTTTCCCGAGAGAACCTTCCCCTTCGCACACACCCGGAGGAAAGAAGGGGAGAAAGAATTTCGGTCGGATTCTCCGAATACCTGACGCACAAGAGGGAAGACGGACGCGGCCCACGGCTAGGTAACGAAAGGGCGGCGACCGGGAAACCCCAGTGGTGGTACCAATAGCTCAGTAGCGCTCCCGGTTCCACGACAAGGATCCATTCTCACCGATGGGATATTCATCCGCAAGACCTGATCGGACGACCAAACAGAATGTCTGGAGATCACAAGGGGTGTGCGGGGGAGGAGGCAGTGCTCTGCGGGATATGACGAGGCGTCGCCGCTGACGCGATTGATGTCAATACAACGATTGCCGATAAAATCGATTGCGATTCATTAAAATTCACTAATACATTTCTTCATAATGCCGTCGCCGACGTGAGAGATTGAACAAATTGTATTACGACAGCGACATTTAAACCGTGCGAGTACGTATTTATTATTTATTCCCACCCTTCAATTGTGTACGTGGACAGGATGAAGTCATCGTTTATATGTTTGGAACAACACATGAATAGCTGTTGGAGGGAATGGATGTCAAGCTTCTAAACGTAGATATCGAACGCTTACAGACCATGCTGGAAAAGGAATTAAATTTTCGGTGGAAAAACCAATATGTTATTTTTTTAATAAATAAAAACTACTCACAGTGTATCACAACATGACAATATAGCAACTCATTTATACATGCGAGGGTAAGTCATCGTGAATTTAGACTACCTCCTAAACTTCAGCAACCGCTCACTGTACCACGTCTTTCAGGATGTAATATATTCTTTGAAAGTTATCATTGCTAACGTTATATCAATTCATAAACGTGATACGTTATCTCCATCCCGACATGCTGGCATCAGCTCGATATTTCATTATGCTGACGGTCGATATTGGAAATGGCATTGGCCTAGAATACCACACAACTCTGGGAGATGAGGAGGGGCTCAGACCGTGGGCTGTCTCGTTATTAAAGGTTGCACACGCCCACGGAGAGTCGGTGATTCCGAGGAACCCGTCTCCTCCGCCGGTGAGCTTTTCCCATTCCCCCAGTCACTTTATCCCCTTGGACCGCGCGCGGAGACGAGAGGATAGGAGCCCCGGCGAAGAGGAACGGTCGCCTAAATGGCGCGTGGGAGGACGGGAGAGGCGGGCGGAAGTAAAAGGACAACCGTCGCTGGACAAAAGACGACCCGGGACTCACCGTTTCTCATCCTTACTCAGGGCTGCAGGAATTTACAGCCTCGACGGAGAGATAAAAAGGAACTAAGAGTGCGGATCTGCTGACGGAGGACGGGAGGGGTGAAATAGTTTTTCGGGTGCACCCTCCGAGGGCATAGGCGGGGGGAGAGAGGGGGCAGGTATTTGGCTACTTTCTTCCTTCTCCCCAGGGGGGGGGGGAAGCTTACGTCGGGGATAGAGGCCGAGGTCGTGATCACGAGGGCCGAGCACTCAAGCGAGCGGCGGACCTCAAAATGTTCTTTATTACCGTGGGCGTAATATCCGAAAATGCTACTCCCGTGAATGCTGATGGGGTCTCGTAGTAGCCTCGTGGGTTTAGCATTCGACTGCTGGCTGGAGGGTCTCGGGCTCAAACCCCGGTGATAAATCTGGGCCCACGCCTAAGGCTCTAAACACAAATCTCTTTCAGTTGGCGAAGGGAAAGATAGATATAAGGCCCTACCCGAATGTGTGAGCTTCAAACGCATTAACGTTGTTTGGTGACTGAGATCTATGCTCGCTAAGTAAGCCACTGCCCTTGTGTGCGACTCCAACACTGAGAAAATCGCACACAGCAATCGGTTATGCGCTAATATGATACAAAGGCCAGAATATTGAACTACGAAACAGGGACAGTTTCTTTTGCGTTATTAGCAAAACATAAAAACGTTCATGGGAACGAAATTTAACAGAACTCAAGTTTTCCGAATTAGTTTTCACGGGGATATTCTCAACATGACTACGCAATTCCGCGAGACACTTTGTGCTCACAGGTTTACAATAATAATTTTAAACATATGCATACATAGTTTTCGAAAAGTTCCTCGAAATTCGAAAGCAAACGAATAACGTGTCTCTTCTTACAATAAAAATATAATAAAACAGCAGATTATAATTCATGAATCAAATATTTTGTAACCTAACTGACTTGTAATGATCTAAAATTTTGATAACTTGAAGAAAATTCAAACTGTTCTCCTCGCTAACCCGATTCAGGTCGACTTACTTCAAGGCTAATAGATCGATTCCAGTCCTGGAAATGGACTTTGCTATCTCTCGAGATAATCATTGGGAATTCCAATTGACGGAGGCTAAATGTCCTCATTCGTCCGTGAACGTATCATACGGATAACTACTTACACGAGTTACGTGACTGCAATCATTTATGGTTAAAGTGATCCTGGCAACACAGGAGCGAATTGGAGACAATGTCTACTTTCAGAAAAGGTAGGCCATTCGTACAATGAATGGGTGATCGAGGTGAAGGTGAAAGGGGGTAGATGGGAAACACCTGGTGTCGAGGAGGACTACACTCGCATCGTTCTCCCAAGATCACGGAATGGGACGCTCAAGCGTGATGGGTGGGAGTCGTTCCAATCTAAGAATGGAACCCGAAGGGAGAGCACGGAGAGCTAGAACCGACCCCACCAAACTCACCACCATCAGCTTTCTTTCCGAATAACCCATTACCTAAACCGTTCAATTATTTCACATTCCACGACCTTTCTTCACAACGTGGGTGGTTCTACTTCGCTCTAGAGCTGACCGTTGGCGATAAAATTCCTCTCCAATTTCAATTTTCCGAGTTATCCTAAGTCTCCTCGATACGCCTAATGCCAAGAATGTAAACATTGGCTAAAGCACCATATTTGTCATCCCTTTCTACGCAAGGGTTCGAGTCGTCTCTGTGTTTAATTTTAATTCTCCGGAGCTCCGCCGAACCTGGTATCCGGGGCTTCACTATTATGCACCGAAACAACGCAAATGAAACCAAAAGATGAACTACAAAAGCACGGGGAACTGTCCTTGTGGACATGCCGACCCTCACGCCAGGTGAAAAGAACGCAAGACACACAGAGTGAGGGCTTTAACCAAGATTCGAAAATATTTAAATTTTAAGTGAGAATGACGATATTAGTTACAGGATTACCTAGACCGAAATATTGTCGCCACTAGTTTTTGGTTTTCCAAAACGCAGATAGCTTCAAAACAGAAATGATTCTACCACGCAAATATAAATATGTATAAGAATTGTTCATACCTCAATTTACATGTTTAACAAAGACATATTATAATTACCTTAATCATAAAAAGAGATGTTTCAGGCGTGATATGGTGGAATAACATGATTAATTAAAATTAGCAATTTTCAACAAAAATAAATTTTAATAATACGACCGGTTTCAATGCAAACTACATCATCTTCTGGTAACAGTCATATTCTCGTTGTCTACTATATATGCTGAAAAGCAAGTAAGGGGAGGGTAGTGGAAAAAGAGGGGGAAAGACTGAGGTGAGAAGGAACGTGGGCACCGTGGGTGAAAATGGGGGTGGAGAAAGGTTTCGAGTGAGGAGAAGGGGTGAAAAATTAACACAGTCCGGAAAACCTCACAGCTGGCTGGAAGGGTTGTCTCGTTGAGGGTGGACTCTCAGTGCGGCGCCAAGCTCCTAGGGCCGTGGAGAAAGGGGGACCGGGGTCCCCCCCCCCCGGCCGCGAAGATATCCATGCACAAAGAAGTGTGTTAATTGTGTTAATTTTTCACCCCTTCTCCTCACCCGAAACCTTTCTCCACCCCCATTGTCACCAACGTTGCTCACGTTCCTTCTCCCTTACCTCTTTTTCCCTCCCCCTTTTTCCACTACCCTCCCCTTACTTACTTTTCAGCATATATAGCAGACAACGAGAATATGACTGTTACCAGAAGATGATGTAGTTGAATTGAAACCGGTCGAATTAATAAATTTTATTTTTGTGGAAAATTGCTAATTTTAATTACCTTAATCATTTTTGTGCTACTTCCTGCCCAGTGAAGACACTTAATCCTTCTCAGGGCTCATTTTAAATATGAAAAAATTTTTTAAATGTTAACGGCATCAACTATTACTGACTTAATGAGAGTACCTGCGATCGTTCTGCTACATTTAACACTACCTTTACCGCGAAACGGGTGTGGAATGGAGGAGGAATTACGAATGAATTCTAAATAACTTAATTGTTTCGCAAACCTGAGCACCCGAAGAGTGATAAAAGGATGGGTTACGAATCATTTTTAGAATATATTATTTGTATTTGGACCCGCACACCAACAAATAAAGACATGATAACAAAACAAAATATGAATTCAAACGGCAGGATTTGAGCCCGTGACCATCGAGATAGAAGCCACGCGATAACTCACTGGACCTAAAATCAATGGATACCAGCATCCATGAATGGGTAAAATACATCATTACTACGCTCACGAAAGTCTCTTCTCATCATCATTATTCATACCATGTAACAAACATGTTTGAGGCTGCGAACCGCTTACCAAACGTTAGAAAAAAACCGTAGTAATTCACACAAAGGTTGGGTTGATAGGTGGTAGAGGGTAGATGGGAAACAAATACTATACGACGAGTGAAAACCGCACATCTGGGCAGGGGAGCGAGCTCCATTCCTTGTGGCGCTTGCGGTTCCGCAGAAACACCAGGCATTCAAAAGAAATACCCAGCTTGAGTTAAACTGAGGAAGCCCAGAAGGTTCACCCAGAATCGAATCCAGACCCTCCGCTCAACGATCTACCCAAAGGGCCAGCACGCTGCATAAAAAACATCGACCGATTTAGGCGTGGAAACATTTTAATTCTTCAGAGTACGTAATATTTCTCGCAAAGAATAACGATCTCCTCCGATCATCCTAGCAATGGGGAAACTCAAACTCATTCACTCGAGCCTGAATCCACCAAATCCACCCAAATTAAACTCGGGAGTCCATAACTGAAGGGGGTAGCGAGAAATCCCCGCGGAAGGGGGGGGCATCACCGACTGAGTCTCCTTTAAGCGGATGCGTGACTCTTCGCCTCGCGTGTTGTAATTCCTCCGGCTACGGAAGGGAGGCGCCGGCGATAAGAAGAAACCGTGGGCCGCTCGATAAAAGCCACGCCGACGCGACGACAGCCAACCCAAGATTAGAAGATATACCCCCCCCTCCGCCCAGCCTCGCGGGGAGCCGCGCACGGCGACGCGGCCGTCAAAATCGAATAACCTTCGGGAAGCGAACGGCCTTCGGAATTATGCCAATGGTGAGATTACCCGCCCACGATGGAACCGGAAAGCCCTCCAAATCTATTGCGCGGGTTGCTTCGAGCCCGTGGCGTTGGCTCCTTGTGGGGGCCGTGGACTCAGTGAATTTGCGAACTATTTTCATTCACTTCCTAAACATCAAAAATTAAATAATGAATCAGTCATATAAGAATTATGTCTGGCTCCGTAAATATGGTTTTACACTTCCGATTTTGTAGATCAGGATGGATATTAATTTACCATCGTCATGATACGATATACGTATACGTTAACAGTGAACCTTGACCCCAGCTTCACTCTTGGTATATTTCATTCCTTCGTAAGATTTCACTTTGTAATTTAAAAGATTTCCTGAAACATTATTTAATTTTCTAGTGATAACATATCATATGAATTAAAGTTTACATTTGACCTGATGATTTGAACTACTCACCTCTTGTTCACTAAATAGAGCGCTTTTTCAGCCGGCGGAAGCATTATTATAATTAGGTAATCTACCGGTTAAGGTAGGTTTTTGGATGGACACAACGATCAAATAAACATTTTGTAACTCCCCACCTAGCAACCTAATCTACATCAGGTCCCACTTCATCTCTGTGTACTTCTTTCCTCCCTTCATCCCGTCCAACATCCCTATCCCGTTCCTGCCTTTCCTCGCTTGCCCAACATCCTCCCCTCTATTACCCTCTTCAACATTCCACTGCCGCTCAATACGCCTTTCATCCATTTTTCCTGCCTCCATAGGATTTCTCTCAACAAACCCCTCTCCTCACCCACCATCTCCAGTACTTCCATTTGTTTTCCTTTCGGTCCATTTCACCTTCTCCATTCTTCTCCACACCCATATTTCAAAACCTTCCAATCTACGTCTATCCTCCTGCTTCAGCGACCACGTTTCCGCGCCGTACATAGCCACGCTCCATATCAGAGTTTTTACGAGTCTTGTCTTAACATCCCTACTCAACATCCCCGGCAAGGTATGTCTTATTTAAATAATGCAATCAGGAAAGAATAGATTATTTAATTATAGTTGTTTATAACATCCGGAATATATTTAACCATTCAAATGTACATTTTTCGAGTGGTAGGAAAGAGAGGCCGCTGAGGAGCCTATGATAAAAGCTCTCACTTCAAATAAGAATTATTTAAACAGTACCACGGTAAACTCATTTTTAATTAATTCCACACGATTAAAAATAGGACGAATGATTTTTACACCTTGAAATTGTTGCACTTTAATGCGCGTTAACCGATGACGCCATTGAAAGTTACTGCCGCGGCATCTCCCGCATTTTCTTTGAATTCGTAATTCATAGATGCAACTTTGAAATGCTCGGAATACCTGGAATGAGTGACCTTGAAACCAGGGTCGCCTTAAACCTTCAGTCACATATTGCCCAGGGTAGGGAGAGGTTGACTTGAAAACTTATCGGGGGTGAATATAAAGAACTTGGGAGGGCCGGGCTGGCCTTCGTACCTTTGACCTACATCGGCTGGATCGGCGAGGGGGCGGACCACGAAGTGTGAATTATTGGACCGCCGACGCATCTTACTTGAGCCGGCGAGCGTCGTCCCCGGGTTGGGGGGGTGGGGGGTGGGCGGTGACCGAACATTTTTACGATAAAAAAAGAAGGCTTCGTGCTGTCGGAAATGGAATAAATAACTCTGGTCCTGCGACGTGCTTCGACGCTTCCTGCGTCATTTTCAAGTGAACACTGAAAAAGTTCACTTGAAAATAACGCAGGAGCGATGACGCGGGATGCGGAACAAGGTTTTATTGTCGTCAACATGGCTCTTTTTTTTAATTCCCAAATATGATAGAAATGTTTCACCACACCTCGCCTGCAGCAGTTAAATTTAATTGATCGGCAACGGACGGCCGGAACGATATTTGAACGATGCGCCTTTGAATTTGAATTAAGGATTCGAAAAATGATACAAACCCCTCGGGTACAATTCACGAGGAATATATAATCAACATTTAAGTATTAATTTAATTATTAGCTACAACGTTGCATAACTGCAAAATTGAAATACCAATGATAATCTTCAACTGACTCTACATTACTACTGCAATCATCAAATTGCATTATATTTAGTAGGACAATATGCTGGAATCCTTTACCAAACCTTTTAAAATGTATTACGCCAGCTTTATTATCTTTAATCCTGCTCAAGTACATTTAAAGCGTGCACAAGATTTCATTTTATTTCACTTAGCCTCTCCTTGTCTCTCTCTACGGTGGCTGACCGTGTTGCGTCAGGATTTCTGTATAAAAATTGGAAGTTTCTTCGAGGTCAGATGCTAGTTATTCCTATTAATTTGGATTATCTGGACTTAAAGACACGGAGCCATTGGAGTGTCCAAACGCTAAAACCTCATTGCTTACGATATTGCCCGTTTATGTAAAATTCTCCCCGCACTTTCCGCAAAAAACACCTCCGAGAGAGACCACACGATAGTTCGACCATCTTCTTCGTTTTAACTGAAGAAGCTGAGTCCAACTGAGTACCCAGTTAGCATTAACTTGTCAACACACCCCCGCGATGCCATGGGCCATTCCGCCCCAATGGTCGTGATTAAATCTGTTTTTAAAACCCCTTTACCCAACATGACCTAAATGTATTATGTTTCAGGTTCGGAGTAAAACCGGATGAGCTTAAGGGTACTGGAATTTACGGAGTAATTTTTTCCGGGGATTTCTATTTTTTAATAAACAAATACATTGTGATGATTCTAATTAAACCAAAATGACTGGTTCAGCCTTACCATTCTAAGTGAGTGTCAAATTAACCAACGGCATATATTTTCATTCAATTATTATTAGGTAATCTACCGGTTAAGGTAGGTTTTTGGATGGACACAACTCTCAAATAAACATTTTGTAACTCCAAACAAAAACCAATCCAACAACCTAACCTACATCAAGTCCCTCTTCATTTCTGTGTACTTCTTTCCTCCCTTCATCCCGTCCAACATCCCTATCCTGTTCCTGTCCTTTCCTCGCTTGTCCAACACTCTCCACTCTATTTTCACTCAATATCTGCCATAAAACTATTAACAATGAAAAATAAAGTAAATCTTAAGCACATTTTGTTGATAGCTTGATTTAAATTTGCATGTAGAGCAAGCAAGATCTCTTAGGCGTCAAAACTGTGAATAGAATATTATTTAAACAATTTTGCCATTCTAAATAATCTCTTCCAGAGCACTCCGAGTGGGAAGCATTCATGAAGCTTTTAATACAGTACTATTCTATTACAGTCATGTGGATAGTACTCACAAGACGGACACTCAACTAGCATTTTTAAGATCGCATAATAAAATAAAACGAAAAAAAATAACATGATATTTTTCAACAGATTTTCCGTAAACATGCAATTCAAGTA
Organism: Hetaerina titia; assembly: GCA_037158775.1. Classification (NCBI taxonomy): domain Eukaryota; kingdom Metazoa; phylum Arthropoda; class Insecta; order Odonata; family Calopterygidae; genus Hetaerina; species Hetaerina titia. The sequence continues at coordinate 57,995,568 of CM073775.1, forward strand.
TTTATTTTTCTATGCATCATTCTAAAATATTCATGAAGACTAAATATCTCTCAAAATTTCAACCTCAGTTTAGAGAGTAAACCTGTCTTAATTGCCCGATTTCGGTGAGATGTATAAAAGCAGCATTAAATTTGCATATATGAATATTACAAGTCTGGAGCCTTGGACACGTAAAATTCAATCGAATGAATTGATACTCAAAATTTATTTGTGTCCGTAAACATATCAATATATTCGATGCATATCAATTTTTTTGCGGCACGAGTTTTTCCCGGAGACATCCTGAACTCCCGCAGAGTACCGCATCAAGTCACTAATGCAATGTGCTGTACCGTATTAATTGACGTAATCCTCTTGGTGAGCGTTAGCCTCGCACACTACTTTCAAACCACTTAAAATGTATATGAATGCATTTTTAATGGGAGCGAGGGGACGCGGCAAACGTGACAAAAACACAACCGTTAAACATTGAAACGTAGAAATAAACCAAGGGATCGATAGGACACGCGATAATTATCGGCCTTCTCCGCAACTCAATGACCTCAAATCCTATTCAATACTCCTCACATCTCTCTAACTCGTCCAACTGCATTAATTCCATCACGTGATTCGATCTCGCGTGCAAAGATTTCTTTTTCCCCTGCGAGAGAGCATTGCTGACCAAAATGAATCCACATGCATTTCTCCATTTTATGCACCGCAAACGCTTTCAGTGCATGCTGAAACGTTTCACGCATACAACTAAACGTATTCTACATGTGTATGTACATAGTTATAGCAAAAGAGACATTTTCAGAGGGATTTGCTGAAGGGATCTCAAGTAATGCCGTCAAGGCAGTACGATAAATGTTTAGTGGAACATTTAGAAGGGAGATTATCATTGCATGGTTTTGAAACTTGGTCATTTTTAAGACGCGATAAGAGTTTTTTTTAGATATGGTTAGAGAATAATGAAGGGAAATGAAAACAAATGAATTTTCAGGAAGAGATGTAGGGAATTGAAAAGTTTCCGGAAGGCTAGCGAGGAAGGCAGGGCAGGTGGATGGCATAGATAGTAAGAGGCAATGGAATTTTGAACACCATCATAGAAGGTAGAATAGACGAATAGACAAGTGAGGTAGCGGGAGGAGTATAACAGGCGTTTTGGGCGGCATTATCGGAGTTAGGAAGAGGAACTGAAGAATAAAGTAGTGCAATGTACGTAAATGGTACTAGGTTAAATAGAACTTGAAAAACTTGAAGTTAAAAAAAGATAATTCGCGAAAGTTACAATTGGTCAAAAAAGCTACTTTGGTCAGTAGAATTCTTTCAACAATGATAAACATTTATAGTGGAGAAAATTGTTAAGCAATTAAAGATTACAGTAAGTTCTGCATATTGATACATTTTACGGTGGCGACAGTGAATGGAAACCTATAATTTCCATGAAGTCCAGAATACATGGATACCAATCTCTTTTCTAAATATTTATTTTAACTGTAGTCGCAAATATTTTAATTTTATGCATCAACAGCTTATTTTCCTACAGGAATCATCTTACGGTAGGATATTAATCCGTCGGACGAAATCAGAAGAAAAATTCAAATCTAAAAAAATTAAATTACACTAGCCTTTGATTTAATTCAAAGAAAAATAAATAGATCGGACTCGAATTACTGCTACAACGCGGTTGGGCCCTTTTCGAAAAAAAATCACTCTTCTCTTCTCAATTTTCACTAATTTTCCACATTTCAAAGTTTTAAAATCCGCTCTGGATTTCCGTATCATTCTACTGATCAAAGTGGGATCAAACTGGAGAACACGTCACCGCTGGTCGTAGGACTGCGCGCACGGAAATTCTTTTTTGTTGCCACTAAAAATCTGTTGCAGATAGGTAATCGCCTGGTTCAGTATACGTATGCCCCAGGAGCTTAACCGAATAACCAAACCTAACTGTAGCCATGGGGAAGGGTTTGCTGATTTAGCAAAATTTCGTTGGTGGAATGTTACGTACTTAGCCTCCGTTTTACACGACATGATATTTAACACGACGGCATATAACATCCTACTTCGAAGCTTTAAAGTGAAAATGGTGGAAGTTTCCCACTTCTAATTAGAACGCTATTTTAGTAGGAATTTAATTGGGTAGTTATCCATTCAATTCTTCACTTCCGGTAGTAGGCGTCATTTCGCTCGAGTGACGAAAAAGTACAGATAAAAAGTAAAGCATGCATTGCGGACGAAATTCCTCCACTGATAAAATAGTTCTGGTAGAGGACTTCGCTGTATCACTCAATCTTCCCAAATAAAGTTTGTCTCTCTACGCTAGAATACTGGCCCAGGGGGGGATATTAATGCATTTAATGTGAATTAAAAGCTCTAATGCGCACAGACGTACTTCATTGATTGGCATGTAATTCATTGATAGGATGTTGAAGACTGTGATAGATGGGAGAATGTTAGGCAAACGAAGAAGGGGCAGGTATAAGATAGTTGGATGGGGATGAAGGAAGTATATGGAAATGAAGGGGGGCTTATGGTAATGGTTGGGTTGTGCTTTTTCTAGTAGAGGCAAGAAAATAGTCGTTGTACCGTTTGGTAGCTTGTGTACATCCAAAATCTACCTTAACCGGTAATTACCGAAACTAGTACCGCAATGCATGTACCTTTAGTTGTCATTCTCTACATTACTTAAACTATTTTTCATATGAAAAATTATTTTTTTATATCGGATGTCTGGTGTTGAACCACATTCTGCCACCCATCCTAACGGTGGTTCGCAGGACACCACACAGATATACGTGGGGCTGTAGCTAGTCCCAGCAATTACGGATAAAGAGATATCCTTTTAAAATCTGGACTCCTTGGATATTTTCTTCGTTAATTCCTTGGTCCAATTATTTTCCATTGAAATATTGCTTCCACATTCCACTTTATTTCTATACGCCAAAATTATTTTTTTCGTGTTTCCTCAAATACCTGCGCAAGGTGGCGAGAGTTAAGCATTCGGATGACGATATGTTTTTTCTCGCCCAACCATGAGAAACCCATCCCCCAGCTGAAGCTGCCAACTCCGCCCTTACGGTGCTCACAGACGAATCCTACCGGAGCAGCCCAAAGCATAGTTTTGGCGAACGTGATTACCCACAGTAAAGTTTCCCAGACACCCGCGAACAGTGGACGTGTCGGCGTGAGTCACGAAATGCGTCACCTGAGAAGGAACAACTCACAGCAACCAAGAGGAAGAGATCGGTATCAGGTGCGCCGGCCTAGTGCGTCATCCTCAAGTGGCGATAGTCACGCCAACGGGCAGTGATAGTAATTTACGATAGTACGCAGGGTACAAAATCCCTTTGAGCAATCAGGGGTATTGCAAAGTGATGTGCGCACAGAGTCACGAAATTTTTATCATCAACAAAAAATATAGGAAAATGAACGTTATGGATAAAAACAGGAAAACATAAATTGGTACTAATATGAGATAACGAAAAAATACATTTGCACAATATCTTTCCAACCATCGCTAACTCGTGCGGTGGAGGCCGCCAGTCATTTAAGCATAAATATGCAATTGCGCACATGTGAAACAATTCGAAATAAAAAGGACTAGCCCCTGGCAGAGTTCAAACAAAATCAATAAAAACTTACGGGAAACACTCAAAATCACGACTTGTGGTGATTTCAGTTTTACATCCATACTAATATAAAAAGGAAGGAACAGAAAAAAGGTGGTTCAAATGTTAAAAAGATTTTAATGATCTATTAGTGTGAGTATGGTTGCAGAACGAAGTATTTACAAAGCCTTACCCTGAATGTTTGCAAAATTGCACGACTTTACAGATCCACAGGAACATCGTACCAGATTACAGTTGAGTTTACTACCAATGATTTATGAAATATTTTACGTGCGGGGATGTAAACATTTATAGTTATATAGTTAAAGTTTGTCGTCATAGTTCTGGATCGGAGGAGATGGTGGAGACTAAAGACGCATCGTATACATGAATTTATAAGCGCTGAAGCTTTTCAGTCAGTTCATTAGATAGGCCAAAACGTTTCGAACTCATGAATAATGGAGGGTAACACGGATTCCAAATTTTTCGGAAAAAAAAGCGACGGGCCTCAGGAAATACTAGCGCAGGAATAGAAAAATGAATTAAGGCCTAGGTTTCTTAATGCATCCTCCGACCAAATAAAAACTTACAAAAGGAAGGCAGGGCGGAGATTCGATTCATTTATGCAGAATTACAATCTGGCCAAATAAATGCAGTCGGCTATCCCGCAGGCCTATTTATTATTCCGCGCCACCACATTTCATATCATTCGCTTTCGCGGTATTCTGCGAAAGATTGATGATGTTTCTTCAAATAAAAGGACACGGGGAGAGCGCTGTGAAAAGTCATTTCGTGTTCTTCGGCGAGACTTACGCGCGAAACTTTTCTCATATATCGAAAATGTAGCTGACGAGCATAAACCTTGGGAGGAAGAACGAGTTTCGGCATGGACCAATGCCTTGAGGGAGTTCAAAGACGACGGTATTCAGCCTGAGCTGCGAGTAACTTCCAACCAACCTATTGCGGTCTATGGGCCCTGGGCGTCACCCCGTCTCAGAATGGGACTGTATCGCGCGAGCAACTCCCCATGCATCTAAAGTTAAAAAAATGCAAGATTTCGGACTTTAGTCGACTGAAGTCCCGAAGCTCTTTCCTTTAAACTTCAACCTGTAATTTGAACCCAGCTATATTCAGATATTTCGACAGCATAAACGCAGAAGTATTCCCTTATATACGGGCCCGAAATATCAACGTACGTAATATTTGTTGGAACTCTCGAGTAAGATTTTATCTTCATAACGTTCTTGACATTTGAAACGTAAATAATGATGAAGTTAATGCGCACCTATCCATGTTTCAAAATTAAGTCTATTAATCATGTGCTATCATCAAAAAAGAGAAACCAAATAATGAAATAAGCAATAGGGGTTGACAAGAGATTTTCATTCGAACTGGGGAATTGTTCCACATCTCAGAAACGTATCAACTTCAGACAAGTTTTACCAGAAAGGCTGTTATGGTATTTAGCATTGTGTTAGGCGGTGTTTAGAAATGTAACAGGACTTATTCCCTGGATCCATCAAGAGCCTACCTTGGCCGATCAAATACCGGTTATAATTGTATTAGTCACTAAGTAGACGTTATTCAATAACAAAGTTCACTTTGCATACCAACCCACTACAACGTCAATTACTAAAATAGCAACAAAATAAGATAAATAGACATAAACAACATGTCTTAGCTCATTTTGCTAGGTAATCAAACTAGATCTTTAAGAGAAAACGTTAATTTAAGAATTGGCAAAGGTTCAAGGTAAAGTCGCAAGATTTCTTAGAAATTGCTACGAGAAGAGAATAAGCATGACTGATCCGTAGGAAGAATTAGGTTGGGATCCTCTTAATTCACGAGGAGAGCAGGAGAGATTCGAGAATTGCCGAAAAACATAGGGCATCTGTGTTTTCTTGCAAACCCAAGGAAATTATTATGACACTTAATTGTAATGGTGCATTCGACCAGCAAGAAAAAGGTGAAGAAATAAATTTCGTCAATGGCAGACTCGAGCAGTCAATCTTACTTAAAATTAACTTAAATCCTAAAAATATAATGATTTGTGAAACACCAAAATTATTGCTTGCTGTACATAGGCCTGTACCCGCACGAAATCAGAGGCACACACGCATATACATGGTTCTCGGGGGAAGAGCGGAGAGGATATTTGAGGGGGGAGGTGAGGGGAGGAAAGGTAAGGGATGAATAAGCAACGAACAAGGGGTGGGAGGGGATATGTAGGCGGCTATTGGATGGATGCAATGGGCTTGATTCATTCCAGGAGGTTTAAATGACTGGAGTACCCAAATATGCGCGGTTCTCACCTCTATACTACTTGCAGATTTGGTAAGGGTTTCAATCACCGATACAGAGTAGCAGTCATCGAAATATTGGTCGTGGGAACCAGTGTGAGTAGGGATGGGATAATTAAGGAAGATGGGAAATTTGGTGGAATAGCGGTGGTTATTCATCCGGAGGGAAAGGGTGGTGGTGCATTCACCCACGTAGAAGGCAGGACAGAAGTCACAAGAGAGGCTGGTATATGATGTTTTTTGAGGTGTACGTGGCGTTGGGTTGGAAATTGGTAGTAAGGGAAGCGCCTGGTCTTAGACAGTGGCAGCATATGCAACGTGGGCAGTTACATGGTTCGGACAGGAGCGGAGAAGACACAGGGGTGTCCCCAGGTGGTCTTGTCAAATTGAAGATGTCTCGCAAGTTCGACGGGTGTTTGAACGAAACAGAAGGACAATTTGGGAATAAAAGTGTTGTGGATTGACTGTTCTTAATAATTGGGAAGAGTTCACTGGTTATATGTTTCATTTTGTGGGTTCCGGGGAAGAATGTGTTGATAAAGTCAGGGCATTTTGGGCGGTTTGGTTTGGGGAGAGGAGTGTATTGGGTTGACGGTTTGAGAATTTGACTGTTCAGCAGTTTTTCAGGGTACCCGCGTTTCCTGATAGTCAGGTAGCTGGTCCATATATTTATGTTGGGAAGGGTTGTTGTTGCAGAGACGGAGGCCACGGACTGAGAGTGAGAAAGGAGCATTTTATATGTGATGGGTGGCAGCTCTTGAAATGAAGGTTTTGTTGGTCGGTTTAATGTGGACTGAGGTGTTAAATTTATTGCTCAGGAGGAGAATGTCGATATCTAGGAAAGTAATATTCGAATCAGATAAAGATGACGTGAAGGATACCGAGAAGGAGGATACCGAGAGGAGAAGGATACCGAGAGAGGAAATGAAGGAGGATAAAGTTTCGCGTCCGTGGGACCAAAGGAGGAAAATGTCATCAATCTAGCGGGCCCAGAAGAGTAGTTTAAGGGTCTGTTGGTGGAGAAAGGTATTTTCGACTTTTCCCATAAAAAGATTGGCGGATGCAGGAGCCGTACGCGGGACCATTTTAGTGTCTTTTGATTGTACGTAGATTTTGTTGTGAAATTTGAATTCATTTTTGGTGAGAACGATTTGGGTCAGTTCAATGAGGAAATTTGAGGATGGGGTGTGTGGTGCGGCTCGCAGGGACAGGTAATATTTGAGGTTTTAGGCCTCCTTTGTGGGGAATAGAGGTGTTGAGAGATGTAACACCTATTGTGACCATGAGAATAATCGTGTTTTGAGGTATTGGGATAGAGTGTAAACGTTCCAGGGCGTTCTTTCACACGCCCTTTCAGCAACTTGCAGAGTACTGCGTGGACGTAGATGCAGAAAATAGCTCTCCTTCTTAAAGTGACATTTGGAGAACCATTCATCTTGTCGACGGGTACAACGGACAGGTTGTAAATCATAACCAACCAGAGTCAATAAAATATAATATAGACATATTGCCTACACACACAGGTATTCGGTGATGTGTTCCATCGTTGTTTCGATACACGAAAAATTTAATAAGGGGAGTTATTAATAGCCTCTGTTGTAAGGTTGGGTGGGCAAAACTAACAACGTATAAATCGCGACTTGTTTATTGATAATCAATTTATTTAAAAATGGCTAAGGATCATAATGCCCTGACAAGCTGCATTGAAGTATTTCAGAGGAAAAAAGAGATAATATTTTCAGAATAAAATTAATACAAGAAAAATACCTTATATGCATTCCAAATACAAAATGATGAAAGAACATAAGTCCAACCAGTTAAATTTATCTTTCCATAAACTGAAAGTACGATTAAAATAGTTATATAAACTAATTTTTTAATAGTATTGGCTATCGAAAGTTTAATTAGAAAAAGTAAATATCTCATTGTAAAGGGTATACAGGATGAGATTTTAAGGTGTAATCAATATGAATTGCAACACTGCGCAATTTAAACAGGCAGTAAAGAACAAAGATCCGTAACTACACTTGAAAATGACAAAGCAATCTTAATTAGTTTCATTAACAGTCACAGCAAAGGAAATCTAGAGATCAAACAAAACGGTGACACCCAAAAAGAAAGCAAATCGACGAACGTGACTCTATTTGGACTTGATACCGACGAAAATTACACTTAACGCAAAATAATATCCCGCCAGCAGGAGCGCCACCTGAACTGCTTATTTGACCCACTGAAAAGCGATCCAGTCCCCGTAAACTCCTCACTCGACAGAGAAATATGTGGCTATGCGGTACTGCCGAAACGGAGTCACAGTTACCTACACCCATTAAAATTTTACGCAACGGTGCCTCAGTAACTATGTGTCAATTCACCCCACGGATGGCGGACGACAAATACATAAATAAATCACACTTGATTTCCTGGATGGAAATTAAGTCACCCGGGGCAAATTCGGCATAGCCACTTCATTTGGCATTCCACTTTCCGCGGTAACATTATTTTCTCTCTGCCTCAGAATTGGAGTAGGCGTCCATACGTGTATTTCCCATTTCTAAAACACTCTCAGCTAAGAAGACGTACGACGGTATGGTATGAAAGACAAATATTCCGCAGAATGAAAGCTTCCGCGCTTCAAAATTGCACAAGCATGTCCCTCTGCCGAATTAAATTCCGCGGTAACCTCTAGATTTTACCCCGTTCAAATTTCCCTATTTTCCGAGAATGTTTCCCGCAGGCTCCTAAGTCTTGGTTCTACAGTTCTACATCAACCCAGAATAAGCATAAGTACTTTCTGAATCGCCACACGAAATAAAAACATTAAGACAGGATTCTTATTATTAAGACTGATTCTTACCGACGCAGACAGGAGTGTGTTCAGGGCGGGGTATGGGCGGGCAGGGTACTAACTACTCCATCAGATCGCCCCAACAGGGTATTTTATGATTCAAAAAAATTAGCGCAGCTGGGAGATGTCAAAATACCTGGGTCGCTTTATAATTCCTTAGAAAATCCAACAGTTAGCGCTCTTGGAATCGGAAAAGTTTTTTTTTAGTAAGCCTCTTCTATCACCATCGCGCTGCTAAGTTTCAGCTATATCTATCCCGGAAAACGATTAACGTCGAACGAGGAGGTCATCACCAACACAGGACCTTCCCACTGAGGACCTTCCGAAATCCTACTTTCCACACGGCTTAAAAAAGATGGAGAAACGATGGGAAAAGTGCATCGATCTAAAAGGAGATAGTTGAAAAATATAAAAATCTACCCAAAATAATTTGTTTTCCATTTTTTCCCCTCAGGTTTTATTGAACGACCCACGTATACCTACCTACACAATGTCGATATTTTTTCATTTAGAACAGATCGACTGGCCCACATATAAATCGATAAATCGTGAATGAAAAATATATCAAAGATATGATAATATATCCAACATTATGAAGCAAAAGTATATTCGATATGTGATCTGATTGATCTGAGGAACTCGATATCGCCGACATGATTCAGCACACCCGAAAATTAAGTCGATGCACCTTCGCCATCTCGACATTTAGTTTATATCGACAGTCGATACTGGAATCTCATAGCTGCGAGTGGAACTGGCGGCGGACTACAATGCTACCGCGTCAAAAGCTAGGATTATCATTACAATTTAGACAGTTAAGTACTCATACCTTTCACATGACCAACATTTTGAGAATTATTCACTCATGTTTGCCTAAAAATATTCTTCAGTCCTGCATTTAAGTTCCCATTATTCGGTGCCCCGGCCCCCATTTCAACTTTTTTGAGATCCGCCCTTCGGCTGAGACGTTGATAAATTTGGAAGGGCTTCCCCGAGAACCGTTCCGAGCCCTTGAGATGCGCCGATTAAACTTCGGGGGAGGAGGGGGAAACCGTGAACGGGAGCAGGGTGCCCTCTGAAAAAAAGAAAGACGGGAGCGCCGAGAGGCTGGAAAAGAAAGAGCTTCAAAGGACGGGAAGGATTGAGGGAGGGAGAGAAAGAGAGCGCGGGGAAACACCCCTGGAACTTACCTTCGGGCCAGCTGTCGAACACATGCTGGGCTATGTCCCCCGCTGAGTCACTAGAGCTGAAGAGGAACTCTTTCGTCTTCCCACTGACAAGAATCAGCCGCAGGTTAATCTGTGAATGACAAAGAAAACGAGACACGTTAAGCGGCGCGACCACTTTGAAGACGCCGAATGAAAGAAAGATATTATGAACTCCACTTCATCCTCCTCTTCCCCACGTTAACTCTTCATCCCGAGCCCACTCCTCCATCGGGATGCTTTTTTTTTACCCTGAGGAAACGACATGGGCTACGATGAAACGATTTTCTACTCTAAATGCGTACAAACGCGCGCGCGCACACACACACGCACGAAGTCATTCCTCTCTTTTGTGAGCTTAGAAATGAGGATGCGCTGGAGACGAAACATGACCCACATGCGATGGAATGACCATTTCGACGACGGATTTGTTACATTTCAATATTCCGGCAACTGAAATCGATTCTCCATCCTCTTTATCATTCTCCAAATTCCATCAGTGATGTGGAGGCCCTTCTTAATATCCTCCATACTCATTTTCCGACGGAAATTCAACAGCCATGGGAATAATGGTCGGAATGGATGGAGGAAGATTACCTTGGATTCTATCCATCCATCCATTGAGTACTCTATAGGTCACCTATACGAAGTGTAACAGAGGGGTGGTACATGACTCCATACCAGACATGTAATATCAAAATTTTAATGTAACTTGAAATATTACACCAAATTGAAATCAGCAGAAATGTTAACTGAAAAGATGGAGATCATATTTACAACGGCTGACGCCTTCGGGATGCACAATTTAATTTTCTGAACATTCAAGAGGAGTAGTTAATAAATAGAACTGTTAAAAAAGGGTTAGACAACGTAATTAACATCAGAGATTTAATATGCAACGGTGCCATCGGCGGGAAAGGTCAGGGGATCGGTTTCTTTAGGTTATGTTAAATGAATTCTGTAGATTGACTATCGTGAAAAAAAATGACTGGGGAGTACTACCCACCCTATTCCACGGATATGGACCTCCCATGGACTTCTACCTCTTCCAAAAACTCAAAATTTCCCTCGCTGGTCAACGTTTTTCGTCCAATCAAGAAACCATTTCGGCCGTAGAGGAGTACTCTGTAGCACTTCCGGAAGAACACCCCAAAGCATGATAAAGGCACCTGTATAACGGCATTGGAACACCGCTGGATGAAATTTTACAATATTAAAGGCGATTATTTTGAAAATTAAAACTTTTTTGAAAACTAAGTCTCATTTTCATCATCACGCCGAGAACCTTTCAGACCACCCATATGCGTTCCTTGAAGGATGCTATTTTTAACAGTTCCCTGCCAAAATTATTGGCGGTCCCGTCGAACAGAACGAATGCCTACGATAATCGTGAGTTCACGTTGGCAACGGCTTTCAGATTCTCTCTTAAAGTACAGGGAAGGTAATATTAGATGGGTCGTCATTTTATATTTTTAAACATCCTGATAAAATAAATAAAAACAAGTTCATCCCCGCTTCATCTTTATGCAATCACCCAGAGCCAAAAAACCATTAAAACTAAGAGCGAAGATTTTTCTTTAGTTAAAGCAAGTGATCGTCACTGGCGAAAGACACCATTTTTTTATTGCCGTTGGCGCGATCTACGATATGTCTTTGACACAAATTATTTTTACGTGGCAAAGAGACGCCGGGTCGGGGTGAGCCATCCAATCAAGAGGAAGTGAGCTAGGAGGGAAAGGGAGCTCGTTAAGAGAGGTTTAGTGCAACGGTGAGCTTGCAAAACGGCTTCATAGAAACTTTTTGAAACATAAAAAAGGCGGCTCCGCGCCTTGATGCCCCGACGTAGGGAGACGGGAAGCGCCGCATATCCAGAGGATGGAGTGGACATTGAGCCTCCAACGGATGCTCCCGACGGCCACTGCGCGCCACCGTGAAGTGCCAAGCACCGCCAGAAGGGGAGTCGCAGTCCGATCGAATCCCGTGATTGACGAGATGGAAAATTAAGCGCACCCAAGAGAGAAAACTCTCAAAAATCAAAGGACGTCTCGCGTACGGGGACTGTGCGTTGCTGCTATCTGCGGCCTGCGATGCTTGCCTGTGAGGTCGCGAGTCGAGCCGCCGCGATGCTGCAAGTGGGCAAATATCCCGTGAATGCACGCACGTGTGGCGCCCCAGAGGGCTAGCCATTCGGTTACCGACTCCTGGCTTCGAAACTTGGGAGATCTCCCCAGGGATCCACAGCTCAATTCAGATGTGACCTTCAGAGCCGATCACTAATTCGGCCAAGCAGCATTGAAAAAAAATTGGTGCACAGGGAAAGAAACTGTCCACCATGACCAAAAAGGATAAATTTCACAAGACGTAGAGATTAACTGAGAGCCGTATTAAAACAATCATAACTGAACTTCAAATCTTATGGGGGTAGGAAAAATGGATGAAGGGCGTACTGATCGGCAGTGGGATGTTGAACAGGATGAAGGGAGGAAGGAAGTACACAGAGATGAAGAGGGACCTGATGTGCAGTAGGCTGCTGGATGGTGTTTTGTTAGGAGTCACAAAATATTAAATTGGTAGTTGTGTCCAACCAAAAACCTACCTTAACCGGTAGATTACCTTATAATAACACTAAACTTCGGGTTGAAGTAAGTGCTTTAGTGGGGATTTCAGAAATACTTCGAATGACGACACAGGAGGCATAAACATAAATCGTACTTCTTTGGGCTATGTCGAGGAGATTTGAATATATCTGAAGCCACAACGATCCCAATACCCACGCTTCATCCTCATTACAACGACATCTTTTACACCGAACATAAATTTTGGAAAGAGTATTTCGTATAACTCAAACTTGAACTCAATGTGTAAAATGAATTGGATGTATGTTTCGAATTCATACTACGATACCGAACGACCATCGAAATATGTGTATGCCGCAGCATAACACAACCCTATTAAGTGCCTGAGGTCAACAGTTAAATTAATCAAGAAACGGTAAAATTGACGCCATTGTCGGCGAGGATAGTTGAGAGAACACGTCCCGAAATATCACAGGATAAGGAGGGGGAGGGTGGAATAAAAAGTCACTCCGAGAAGTATGGTGCAATTAATGGATGCTCCCATAGTCGTCGAGAAAGTTTAGGCGCGTGGAGGAGGAGGGTGGGACACTCTTCAACGATTCGCGATAGCTAATAACGCACACATGACTCGCCGTCAAAGGGGTGCCGTTGGGGTGGGGTGCGGGGGGAGAGAGATAGGCGGCGCTAACCCTGAAATTGGAAACTGACGAGCGAATATCGGGATCGCTGAGGCGGAACGCGATCCGGGGCTCCCCGAGGAAAGCGGCGGCGGCGGCAAAGAAAGGCTGAAACGCGAGGCGGCTCCCCTCCGCTGAGGAGCTAGGGAGTGGGAGTGCAGGGGGGAGAGCGAAAAAGGACGTGGGGGAGGAGGGGGAGAGAATTGGCGAAACGCGAAGATACACATGTTGTGAGGGTGATCAAAGGGGAAACTTCCGGGAAATACGAGCGTTCACGATGGATGCCGAGGGGAAATAAATGTCTCGGCTCGAAATAATATTTCGTTCGGTCCGGATCGTGGTGCCACCCAAGGGAATTAATCAACGAGGCGAAGTTTACGGACATCCGCTGGCAGTTTGATGCTGAGCATTCGGTACGCACTCCGATGACTAAAAGTGTTCTTCATTAATTTGAAAATTATTCCACTGGGCATCGCTGTTTACATTGCTTGTGACGACCGATGAAGGCGAAACGAACCATGAAAAACAAGTTTCGCTAACGTGCACTTTCTTTAAGAATCAGAAGTTGTCTACGCACTGAATTTCCATAATTTAAAAATAAATATCACTGTTCCTGCTCACAAAGAAACTAGAACATTATAAATATGAGGGGAGCTTCCATTTTTGGATAAATTAATTGCAACCGTTATGAATCTCTCTCCGATTTAATTCTCAGCACTTTAATTATGTCCCGAAATTCATTTATGATTCAGTTGTATGAAATTTTCGATAATTTGAATGAACAATATTGTGAGAGAATCGCATATCTGGTTTCAGCCAACTCTTACAAATGATGATTGAAGGGGTAATGAAGGAAATTGGTAGTGAGCAATTAAAGAGTCTTCTTAATAAGGCAAAGTAAAAGTCGATGAGTACGAACAGACTAAAATTCATTGAGACATGAACTTTCTCTACTTTTCAAGGCAAAACTTCCAAATTAAGAATCACAATAAATCTCCCCGATATATCGATTTTGGCCAAATAAGTTTCAGCAAGCGTCCGTGTAACATGTTCTTCTTTCGTGGTCAAAAGAATCACAACGGAAGAAAACTGATTTAATTTCCAAATAATCGTAGGGAGAAATCAATCACCATTTTTCATCAGATGTCTTCGATAAATGATCGGCTGAGGGAGTGGGACACCTTTGCTCGTCTAGACCCGACGCTCGGACCACTCATTGCCAGCGAACTCATACGAGTCTTGCAACTCCCTGGAATCAGCTGCCACACCATCAAACTGGTTGGGTAAGACCAATATATTTACTTTTCGAGTTTACCCGAGACACTGTCACTGAACTTTCCAAGTACTCGTTCTTCCCTCGCACGACATATTCTCACAACCTTAACAAAATTAAAAGCAAGAACTCCTACAGGAGAACTTCCTCCTGTATAATTTTTATTAAAAAAATCAAAACTTAAAACTTTATTCCAAACACACCCATTATTGCACGATACGGAAAGGTAGATTTGTGTGTTTATGCATATGTGCAAATATCCATTCATATTTATGTTAAAGGTCCTACGTATGCATAACGGCTGGAACCCTAAAAACACCTGCCAAACGCCTTTGAAGAGTATTGCGTTGATGAATATGTACATTCGAGCCTGCACCCCAATCCTCCGTGAGTAATGGAGGCTGCGGGCAAAATAAATAAATAAACCCACTCTATCGACAACACCTTACCTTAAGCACAAACCAACGGCGTCTCTCCGATATCAGTGCTCCCACGCGAAGTGGGGTGGGGGCGCTGGGGGTTAGGGGCGGGGAAGGGGGAGCACGGAAGGCGACGAACGCGGGAGCTATGTGAATGGACCCCACCCGGGGGGTGGGGGGGGGAAAGGGGAGTCTGATAAATAATGCAAGAGCGAGTTTAATGATGAGCACTTAAAAGGCAGGAGGAAGAGGGGTGGTTCTCTCCTTTAAAGAAAAAACGCCCGGTCGATCCCCCCAAACCCTTTACCCTCATCCCATTCCTCCGCCCCGACCCCCGGAGAGAGGGCTCCTCTCCCGCATCCTTCCCCATCCATCTCGCGCTCCTGACCCCGCCAGACTCCCCTGCTTCGATGAAACCACAAAGCTAAACTCTCCAACCCTCGTTTCGATACCTGAAAAGGGGGACTCCCACCTTTCTCCCGGGCATCAAAAACAGCGATAATCAGTCTTCCGTCCGGAGGGCATTCCAATTACGAAGAAATTTCCGCGCTTTCTCTCGCTCCCCCAAGTAGTGCTTATTGAATGTGGATCATCAACGCATTTTCCATTACATTGTTAATTTTATCTTAGCCGTACATCCGTTCACAATAGAGCCTGCATCCCGGGTCAGTGGCGCGGACGGAACTTCAATATTGGGGTCAAAAAGGTGATGAAACGATAAAATACAAGGGCTATCAAGAAAGTAAGTTACGTTTCGGCCTTGCGTGGCGGTGGGCAGGGCTAGAGCCACGATTCCGGTGTCGAAACGTCCCTACACTCAAGGTGCTTGCCAGTTAGCCGCCCAAATTGCTCAGATTTAGGGAGGACACCATCTTGAAGGGTGTCCAAACTCGTTAGGCAGCAAGAGGGCGCAAATTTAGGCACCTATTTCAGCCCCCGACTTTAGGACACAAGAAGTGTACACGTATCCTAAATACGCCAAATTTCGAACCCTTCGAAAGTGCTAGAAGCAAGACAACTATAAGAAGAATAATGGAGTGAATTGGAATGAATAAAAATGGACTTATTATATTAAAGAGTATATTATATATGTTGGTCATACCAATTCGTTATTTCTTTGACAGAGAACACTTTTACTCGTTAAAAAAAGCGAAGGGTCGGCTTAAGGCAAGGTGGGTAAAATCGGAGCTTTCCTTAGGCAAGAGAAATTTGGCGTCTTCCATATGAATGTAGTTTAATTGCTCGAAGAACTTTAATTTATCAAGTTACTGGATACAGATATTTGGAATACAGAGGCAAGAACGTATTTGTTTATATGGTGATTCATTTAATGACTAAGAACATTGTCTTTGTCATCGGGTTCGTATCCATACCTCGTTTGTGTGCTTGTTAAACCTTATTTTGGTACATAAACATTACAGAAAATAATCTAAAAGCGTAATGTAGTGTTCAGAGAGTGTAAGCATTTAGTAATGCCCTTCGTAAAAATATAGTTGTCTGCATTAATCGTTTGTTCTGACTGAATTTTTCGTTAATTTAAGGACCTATGGTAGAATATCGGGTTTTCAATCTTTACCGAAATAAACTGAAGAATCATAGCCGCCGCATTCATACACTATTTTTGCAGCCTACGGCATTATTCATGCCTAAGCTGAGATCTTCCGGAATGTTTTTAAGTATTTAATTACACCATACTGTGATAAGGAACGAATTCCCGATTCAAGAGTCAACTGGAAGACTTATCAATTCTGTTTTCATTTTAATGACTCGTCGGAGGGCCCAGTCGTGACTTCATTACCATTCAAACGTTTTAAAAATTTTTCGAAGATAAGTTACTCTTTTTAGGGAATCCACAGATTGTACGAAAGCGAAAAATAATAAAGAATAAGGTGGGATTTAATCAAAAAACCTCCAGCCAGCGAGGACACAGCGTGGGCATAAAAGTGAATCTATCAAATTCTCAAGGTTAAAGATAACCTTTGAAAATCGAAGACTTGACCTAAATCTAAGTCCGTCGGTGCACCGGCGTCGGGATGTTCTGTTAACAGCGACACCGCCCAGGGCACCGAACATGGGCCGTGCCGTCGGATACCGACGACATCTTGGGTACGAGTACAATCGTGTATTAGTGGAAGTAAGATAGCCAGGCGGGGCAAATTACGTGTGCTCAGCGTGTCGGCTAGCCATGGTCCATTGCTTTTGCCAGGTCCACGGCTGATTCCAAACACTAAATATACGACTTATGTTAACATATTGATATTTTCAGCAAACAAAACATTAAATATACATTCAATATACATGTGTAAGTACATACAATGCATGTACTTACACATATAGATGCCACAATATTATGAACAATTTTATAATTGGTATTAGTAGAGACTGAGTTTCGAAGAAATGAACGTTCTTTAAAATTATCTATGCATGATTTTTAATTAAAGAGATGAGAGTTCACTTACTCTACTTAGAAATTTAGAGGCCATAACTGGCAGAAAAATAGATTTCGATTGAATTCCATAAAAAAATAATTTATTGGATATGACTGCGAGCATTTTTTCTCCAATGAACACATGCTCGTTAAGCCTTAATTACGTAACTACGGATAGGCAAACATTTCATCAAGCACATTCTTTGTGAACGATTGGTGCACATTTTTGCACTTTAAAGGAGAATGTTAATAACAATAAGGGACTAGTCTAGCTTTAGTGCAAGCCTTACAAAATCAAGGATTTCTAAGACGGGTTTTAGGAAAATGTGATGAAAAAGCGAGAGATATGTATTACTTCGTTCTAGTTAGGCCACATTTAGAATGTATGGCAAGTCTCTAAGATATATGGAAGGAAATTTAAATTAAAGATTTAGATAAGAATCCGATAAAATCTACTATCTTGCGAAAAATTACTAAAAGAAGCAAGTAAGTGTCTCGGGTATGCTGGAGGAGTTAGGTTGGAATCCTCTTGATTCACGAAGAGAGCAGGCAAAACTTTATACTTAAGAAAGATACAGGACACCTGAGTTTTCTCGAGACACCAGGGGTATTATTTTGGCACCACATTATATAGGTAGATTCGACCACTGGGGTGAAATACGAGAAATAGGCAAGGTCACAGACTGATTCAAGCTCTTGTTCTACTCTCACACGTTACGGAAGAAAAAAAAACCCAAGAGCCCGAAAGAATTATCTTTCTTCACTTTGAAAATTAAATGAAATGGCCTAGACTCAATGGAGTTAAGCTATGTGCTAACATCTATTCGAGTGTATGAATGTTCCAATATTCCTGCATGAATGCCTGGTACCCTAACATCCCCATCACACGCACTAGCGTCGGTTTTCAGGGTATCTACATTGTGCACATATAGATAAAAGTGTTTTTTGGAAAGTAATCGGCTTATAATAAGCCCCGATGATTTTTTTTGGCTCACTCCTATGATACCAGCAGTGTAAGGCAATCTGGATTCGTGGATTCTTCCCTACATTACTGAGTCCTCGATTAATTCGATCTTTCATTTCCTTCAATGTCCCTCAACTTGCTTACTCATACGTCGAACCATCGCGAGATTTTCACAGAAGCCGGCACGAACCTTAACCAATGGAACACGTTACCATAAACACATCGCACTTATTTCGGCGAGAAGATACGGATTATCTCCGGGAGCAAAAACATTCCGTGCTTAGCTTTGAAAACCAGTCATCAAAAGACTTGGCTTCCTCGGCGTACGTCTTTTGAGTCCATTCCAAGCCAAAGAAACCGTGACGAAAGAGCCCCTAAAGTTTCTTTTTCCGTTGCAAAGGATTTAATGAAACGGCGAAAAGGTTAATCACAAAAGGAAGAGGGGAAGGGGTGATACGGATCTCCTGACAAGTGCACACGGACAGAGACATTTCTCTCTAATGAATAAGATTAGAGCGGATTGGGAAAACGAAAAAATGAAACAAAACGCCTCAAGAGCCCTTGATAATTTTCAATGGTGTACAGGCTTGCACGTTAATTTCGTAGCGTCGAGCGGTTTTGTTTCACGGCTGGGTGGAATAAAATGTTCCCAAGAAAACATTCGATCCACCGCAACTCGGGAAGGACATTAAAACATTTATTTAGCCTTTAAAAATAAATGAAAGGAGAGCGAATTTCATGAGGGTTAAAGAAATCAAAGCTTAACACTAACGTCTTATTTATCTCGAAATACTTATCTACCCCGCCAGCGTAGAGATTGATAGCTTGTTACTTTTGCGAACGGCGGTCGTAGTACTAAAGAAATGAACACATTTTCCTTTTCCTTAGCGCATGGTCCCCAAAAATCCTGCAAGGGCATGGGACGGGGTTTAGTAGTCCATACGTAACAACATTCCTAAACATACATTCCACCCAATAATTGACTAACTCCATTCAATGTTTCTCTTTTAGTAAACGTATTTACATTATTACATATGGGTTCAATTTTGATGCAGCTGCATATCGTACAAAAAATGCAAGAACGAATTCTTGAATTTTTTGGTGATGGTGTCTGTCTCTCTTCTTTTACATCGGTGTTCGAATCTACAAATACGATTTGGGACTACAATAATTCGCTCGGAGACCCCAGAAAACTCAGGTGTTTTGAACCTAGAGAGAGTTTTGTGTGGAACGTTCTTGTGGTGGTGGTGTTTCGCCTGGCTACTTGCTAGAAACTAGCTTGCACGTTCGTGATAAATTTCTTGCTGCATCCTAGGGTAAAATTATTTGTTGTAGTTAAGCGTATGTACTTGCATGCTTGTGGAGTGAAGGGAGGTAGATGTGTGTTTGTATGCACGTGGAATGATGGGATGTTACGATGAATGTGTGCACTGCTGTGGATTGGGGTTTGCATGTGTGTGTTGGTTTTGAATGCGGTATTTCTTTTTTCCTTTTTTGGGTGGTGACATAACACCCCCCGCCACACGCGCTTGCGGCGGTTTGCGGGGTATTATGTAGATGTACCTAAAGTTCCTAAAGTCTTTCTTGCCTGGCCTATGGTATTTATTTATTTTAGTACCTCGCAAGCCTCCTTGCTAGAGTGTGCGACAGAGTATTGTAGGTAGAACTCTTATTTCCGTTTACAGAACCCTTATCGTGATACATGTTAGAAAGTAAATTATTAATAACAAGTAAATTGATGATGTCCTTCATTTTCCAGACAAACATGAAGAGCAACACTGGTCGCGTCATTTACTGGTAAGATTCCAACGATTTGATGGAAATAACAGGATGAAGAATCTGGCGAATCCTAAACTCCACTCGCATTGCGACTGGGGCGACGTCCGTCTCAACGATTGAACCCCGCCAAAATCGATAGGTCAACTCGTGACGGAGTGGACTTGACGCAAGTACACCTTCCTAGTGGTCTCCAATAGCAGTCAAATGTTTGTAATCGCCTCTTAACAACTAACTAGGGCAGCCCATTCCACGAGATCGAATTCCGATTCTGCTGGCCACCGACCGTAATTCCGTAAATTGAAAATTTCATGGAACAACAGGCAGCATTCCTCCGATGGAAGTGAAGTAGCCACGCTTCAGACTAGGTGCCTCTTACCCTCGGCCCCGAGGAACGCACTGGAAGCAGCAGCTGAAGGGGAATTAAACGTAACGCAGGCTAGGACAGCGCTGGGGATCGGGGAGAACAAACTTCCTCGTTATTAGGAAGGAAGATATACGATTACCCGAGGTCATCCGGGGCAGCAACAGTGTAGAGGGAGAAAAAGCCCTTCCGCTACCCGACCCCCTCCCGCCGAAACTTAAATAAGGGAGAGAGAGAGAGACCTCCTCTCGAGACTCGGCCTCTTGTCTCAACGTTCCCAAGACTATCCTCGGAGAACTTATCGGGCGGACGTGGCGTCAGAAACTCAGCTAAAATCTCGGAGAAGGTGAGATATCAAGAACGGCGAACGATAACGATGAAATCATGTTCACGTGCTTCACCAAAGTTCACGACAGTGTAAAAGAACCAAGAGATTTGGAAATGCAAATTTAAGACATCGATGATACTAGTGCTCCAATAAAGATTATCTTGTCTGTGCGAGTGTCAGCGCAAACTACACAACAACACATTTCCTTAGTTATCCAAGAATTTCAAGGACGTTTTGTATGTTTCACTAAAATGATGCAATAAAAGTGCAAAAGTTGGTGAAGGAAATGGGTCAACGTTCGACTCAGGCTATGAATTTATTAGCATATTTATTACCCACCGGACGGAACGACTGTCGTTCTTTCTCCCAGCATGTTTAATCATTTTTAAAGAGTAAATGACAGTCGTCAATTGCCAAAAGAGTAGACAGATAATTCGCATGGATGGTACGAGAAATCTACATCTACATAATACCCCGCAAGCCGCCGCAAGGGCGTGTGGCGGGGGGTGTTCGGTCACCACCCAAAAGGAATTAATAAAATACCGCTTTTAGGACCCCAAAAGGAATAAATAAAATCCATGGCGGAATGCAGTCGAAAAGACTATACTATATACAGAAAATAAGTCTCAGGAAGAGTAGAGCAAGAATGAAACAATGCTCGATGTCCTAGTTGAAAGAAGTACGTAAGGAAAAGGCCGCTTAAGAGGCATTGTTGTAAGTAAATAAATCTCCATAAATAACTTAAAATTAGCCTTTTTTAATTTGATACACTGAGATGGTCAGATGTGAAGGTTATGCTGGCATGAATTAGTACGCGGAAAAATACAAAAAAATGCGAGAAAGAAAATTATTTTTAGCCACATAGGAACCCGAGGACAAAACTGCACACTCCATATACAAATAGATAAGAAAATGACCACTCGGGTACCATAAGCAAAACGAACATAAAATGAAACAGCTAGAAGATATAATAAAAGTAACATATTGCCTTAATTATATGATTTCCACGATAGCAGTTAATTTCAGTTTAATGCAGTATTACCACAAACTCACAACAACAAGTTGGGAACGTCCGTAATTTTTTTCCATTACCCCCTCAGCATTCCCTGCATTTTGCACACGCAAAATTCCAGGAATTTCTAATTAACTCACTTCTTGGGGTTTCCATATTTTTCCTGTATACCACAGCAATCGGGTTATCTTACTGAAAACAACCAGTCGAATAAATCAAAAGTATAAATGCTATCATTTCGTGAAAATGAATGACTTGTTCGACAAATTAATCCCATCTTCACCACACAACGGGGCTGCACACGCAAGAATGAAGATGGCGAGCGGCGTTCGAGTACGTAATTTCCGACGAGGACAGACGCGGGGCCGTTGGAAATGTGGGAGAGGGGGGTCGAGGCCTCGGGATTGACTGCGACGGCCCACGACATGAGCGGCGAGGGCACCGGGGGGGCTCTATCGCCAGCCTCCGCAACTGTGCTGGAAACTGCTTCCCATCCACGTGGAAACGTTAATGTTTACGCGGGACATAATGGGGTGAAGTTGCGGAGGGAATGCCGCGGGGACCCCGTTAGACACCTCCGGAAGGAGGCAATTCTGCGCGGGTGGCCCGAGTGCATGTGGCCCGGGAGCGGGACTCCGCCCGCCCCGGGGAGGGCGGAGACCGGGGAGATCTTCGTTAGCCCATTCAATTGATTCAACTCGGTCGGGGTACACTTAACACAAACTCCGCCCCTATTCCTCTCTCTCTCTCTCTCTCTCTGCCCTAACACGTCTCCTAAGCAGTTGTGGACTCGACCATGGCACGCCGTTAGCCCGGAAGGGTAAGATATACAGCCAGCAATTCCGCACCGGGATACTCGCAAGACTGGGTAGCCGCAGTGCTTTTCATACTATGCATTTCGGATTATACATCAGAGGAACAAAGCAAACCCACGGATGAACACGTCTTTTGGCCAATTAAATTGAGGACAAATCTGAGTAAATTAAAGCCAAAGCATAGCAAATTAGGGCCAGAGCTGAGTAAATCAGGTCTTAAAAGTTTATCGAACGCTGCCATACCCATTTTTTACAATCTACCTTCCAAAATCCCTACCGAAATCAGAAGAATTCATGAAAGGACCTCAAACTTTCATCCAATGTTTAACATTTAAATCGTGCAAACGTGGCAGTATTAAGAATCTTTATTGGGAACCCTCAGAGGCATTAAGTCATTTTCCATAATCCCAGGCCAAAATATTGATGAAAATCACCTGATGGCGAAATAGTCATTCCTCAGCCATATTACGAATGAGCAAGGCCGCAATCGCGCTTAACCTGTCGGTTCGAGCGACGAAGAATTAACACTAGAGTAAATTGATTTGTTCGGGATGGTAGGGCTCACCTCGTACTAAGCCCTACTCACACACAATCAGGATAGGGAGACGAACTCCCTTTTCTGGGTGGCATTATTTTTCAGAAACAATCTGCAAAGGCTTATTTGTTGGGTGGAAGGTATTAAACTTATATTTAAAACATGATAACAATGTGAATGAGTAACAAAGCACTAAAAGAGTGCCATTAAAAATAAAACTGATTCACTGATTTCGTTGTACCAACTTCATAGTCTACGCAGTCTAATGAATTATTCAATGCAACGATCTGAAAACTCAAAAAAATATTGCCAATCCAACGAAGTTACCGAAATGCCTCACTGCTTTATCAGAAGTTAATGATTTCTTTCTGGTCAAAGTATATGTTTTATGCGAATTGATATATTTTCTTCGGGTTTAACTATAGTTTTTAATGGACCAAGCTATAAGAGCAACAGAGTAGATAACGTAGTTGTGCAAATGTTAAATGTATCAACCGAACTTCTGCACGAGCGTCCGGAGAACTATTATAAAATACATGGCGATATACAGCATAATAGTAAACAATCCGATTTCTTTCCCGTTTCTCCTAAAATACATCAAAAGCGTAAGCAACTTGTTAACACTTCAACTTTTCGAAGGAAACCTCGAAAATATTTAATTTCCGGACTATCATCCCGTTTAAAAAAATACACGTCAACATAAAACTTTTATCCTCCCTACTAAGAAATAAATCGCTCCCAAAATGTACGCACGTTAAACATACCGACCATGGAGCAAACCTCATTATCAGTCACACGGCAGAGAGAGAGAAAGCCGCAGATGGTAGGTAACGTGATTCTCACATAGTGCAAAATAGCATAATGACATATCCCAAGCGTCCAAAAATCCCATTACGCCTGATGACGTAATAGCTCAAAGCGTGATAACAAAACTCCGAGAAATATTATTAGTCGGGAGTAAGGTTTATACCCTTTAAAGGATCTTATCTTGTTCACATCCCTCCCTAGACCTCATGAATTAATAAATTCTAAAAATACCTCCTGGGACTCAACACGAGCTCTAATACTTAAGCGGATAAAATACTCGTACATAGTATTTAGTCTTATTTTCTTTGATTTTCTCATTTCACCTTTCTTCTGAGCAATCGATAAGATTTCTGAAAATAATCACTGCATTACGTGATGTCACAGAAAGGGACAACAATGATAAAATTAACATTTTTAATACATGTTTGTGGTAAATATTCGAGTATTCGACTACTATAGTATTCATCCCGTGATAAATGACACAAAAATCTAATAAAATCTATCTAAATAAAACAGTTTCTGGTGTAACTTGGTGGAAAATCTTCATGTTGACTTTTTTTTAAAAATGAAACCACTTTGCTTTTCCACATAAACGTTTTGTTCTCAAAATATTGTTTGTCCTCAAATAATTATCCAATTACTGCTAATTTGTCAATATTACCCATCTTCCTCCTTCGCCTCAAACCATAAGACTTTTAGCCCCCCTCTTCCTAGCTCAACCAATCCTTTCTTTCCTACCTCCTCTTCCCTTCCGCCCAGAGATATGTATACATTCTGTGTTTGACTAGCATTTTTACCTGATGATGTTATGCTATAACGAAACCTGGGTGGTGAAAACATAAAGTTTATGTGGAAAAGCAAAGTGGTTTTATTTTTAAAAAACGTCAAATCTATCTAAGTTAAAAAAAACCAGAGGTTGAACATCGGTAGAGGAGTATTAAAACAAAGGAAAAAACTGTGGCGACGGATTGATAAAAAATCCGCGAGGTTATTTCTGGGCAACACCCATATCCAAACCACAAACTTCAATTTGAAGGTCGGCTCGACAGGGGAGAATGGGTAGAAAACGAGCGAAATTCACATTCTGACAAATAACTGTCCTTCTCAGCACCGCTTTCGGTTTTCCAGAAACTTTCCTACAGACAAGGTTTAACTGGAAGTGAACATAAACCACCTGTATTTGAACCTGGGATCTTAAAGTTAGCACCCAAATGCTTGAATCAGTACGATATCATGTCGCCTCTAAGGTTGTATGACCTAAAATATTGCTAGACTGGTTCAACTCACAATTTCCAGAGACGCACCAAATGGTTAATGGTTACGAAGGACAATTCCTTACAAGTGAAAAGGTACCCGTAGTTTTCATGAAATAAATGTAGATATTTTCTCGCGTTTAGACCGCGGGAAAAAGGAAAAAAATCGAATATCAACCGAGAAATGCGTAACTTGCCACCTCTTGAGTATTCCGTACTACTCCATTTCCGTCAAATAATGATGGTTTATGCTCCATACTGAATAGCCAAGCTATATATAACTCAGGGATATGCATTTTTCTTGATGTAGGTAAGTATGCCTGTATATGTATACACCCCGCCCCACGCCCTTGCGGCGGCTTGCGGGGTATTATGTAATGTATTATGTGGATGCATTACGTAGATATCTTCACTAATCTGGTCTGAGTGGCATTTTGTAAAAATGTCTAGACTCCGAAGCCTACTAAACATTTATTCATAGCGTCAATTAAAGCAAAAAACCTCATTGAGAAAAACAGAAATACAAGCCAAAAAGGTAAGAAAAACTTTACATTTCTACACTACAACAATTTTCCAAAGGAAAAATGATGTTGCTAAATTAAAGTTCATGGTCGATTTGAAACAACATTTATTTTTGTTCTTCACGCTATATTCATAACACCATGCACCAGTGCAGGTCATTCTTCGATAATTTCTATTCATTTCAATAAATTCATTCTTTTTGAAATTACAATTTAATGCGTTGTTTATGTTCACTGTTATTCCATGAGTTATACATACTCGTATATGCCGTTATTTACAGATATGTAAAGCAAGAAGGGCATCAGATTTTCGAAAAACAGAACAATGAAACTTGCATACTATCGGTCGATAATGCACCTAGCCACAGAAAAAGGCATCCTTTCACATACGTCGAGACTTCATGATTTCTCGTGGGAATATCTGACCCACCGCATCCATTCCCTAGCTATTTTTTTTTCTCGTCCGACACCAAAGTCTCCGGAGAAAAAGGGAGTTTTCAAAATTCAGTGGGGAGGCCGTGATGTTAAGGAAGCAGCGCGTTCCCGACCGAAGATGTGGCCAAGCATGAAAAAACAGACTTGCTCCTGTCACACGAACAGTGATTTTCCGAGGCAAAACTCTTCGAAATAATGCACCCGATGCATCCATTTCCTCTCTCCAGTCCGACTTAAAATCCTGCGAGGCCGGACATGGAAATTTCCCCGTCCCGGCAACGCCGCTACGCCCGGGGTTCTGAGAGTCGGTGCAGGAGGGAGGCGGGCGAGCATACCGGAGGAGCCCGATGAGATTCAACAGGATGCGCTAGAGTTTTTCGCGACGGCCGCCTAAATAGGAACGTGGCGAGAAAAAAGTGGGGACAACAAGTAGTCAACTCCCTATTGACGATTGGCAGATATTCTATCATTGCTGAACATTCGTCCACCCCAATCCATCTGGTGCCCTACCGCTCTCACGGGGTCATACGTCGCGGGAGGATTCGCCGACTCGTTTCCCTCTATTTCCACCTCCTCCACCTAGCACACTCGACACCCTCCCTCGGGGTGACCCTTCAGTAAGGTCGGTAGGCGTGCAGAGCCCTTCCAGCCGAGTAACCCCCTGCCCTGGGGTCCCCGGGCATCTTCATTGTCCCGGAATGTCTCGCCAAGTTTAGGATATTGTTCCACATCATAATTATTGGTAATTTACGTTTAATATTTTGGATGAACAGGGACTGAGCACCGCTATTTATTAGCTTCGTCCATCACGACAACCAGACACACCACATTGCTTTGAAATGTTCTTCAACGCCGTCTGCCTTCTAACTCTCCTCATTCTGCCACGCTTTCCCATCCTTTTCCTTTCCTACCTTGCTTGCCTAAGGTTCTCCGTTTTATCACAGTCTTCAACATTACCTCCACAATTAAAATGATCCGCATCCACTTTCCTGACCTCCTCTGTATTTCTCCCAACAAACCCCTCTCCTCGCCCACTATTCCAAGTACTTCCCCATTTGTTTTCCTTTCGGTCGATTTCACCTTTTCCATCCTCCTCCACAAACATTTCAAAAGTCTTCAATCTACGTTTGTCACCTTGCTTCAATGACCATGTTTCTGCGCTATACAAATATCACACTCCATATTAAGGTTTTCACTAATCTTTTCTTAACATTCTTACTCGACATCCCTGTCATCGACACCTCCCCGTAAAAGCTCTTTTGCCTAACGGAATTCTTCTTCTAACATCCCCACTACTTCGATCATCGTGGTCCAAAACACTACCAAGGTTGGTACTCTGCTCCATTTTCTCTAGTTTTTGCCCTCTTCATTTAAGGCTCAACAACGGACATTTATTTTACTAGAATGCCTTGATTTTTGGAATCTTTGGAATACGCAGCAATGAATTAGGATCCATGAGAGCACATTCTGATATCTTTTGAAGGTAGTCTACCCTTTAAGGTAAGTTTTGGAAGGACACTGACCAACTACCACTGAATCTCTAGGCCTCTCCTTACAAAACAGAGGGACACCCAACAATACAATAAACCCTTCTTCAATTCTTCATGTTTCCTGTCTCCCTTAACTCCATCTAACATGTCTATTCTTTTCCTCCCCTCACCTTGCTTACTCCACATCCTCCCCTATTACCACTCTTCAATATTCCACAGTAACTATGCCCTACACCCAATTTCCGAATCTTCTTTTACTTTTACCCGAACAACCCTATCTA
This sequence comes from Hetaerina titia, assembly GCA_037158775.1. NCBI lineage: Eukaryota > Metazoa > Arthropoda > Insecta > Odonata > Calopterygidae > Hetaerina > Hetaerina titia. The sequence continues at coordinate 58,023,465 of CM073775.1, forward strand.
CTTCCTCAACATTCCTAATAGGATACTTCTCCATTTGTCTTTCTTACGGTCCATTTAACTAAACGTTAATTACAGAATTCGGCGAAGTTAATTAAGTTCAGTGAAATCCGCTGGGTTTTTTTTTAATTGCTACGAGAAACGAGTAAGCGTGACGGGTACGCTGGAGGAATCGGGATGGGAGCCCCTGGAGTCACGAAGAGAGCAAGTATAAAAGAGACTATTAGAGAGGTACACGACCAGTTTAATATTGTCACCGAGGGAGTAACTATGACTCCACATTACATTGGCAGGTTGAAACACCAGGATAAAACAAGAGAGATAGACACCACCAATGAAAGGTTCAAGCAATCGTTCTTCTATCGCACGACACCCAATAATAAAAAAATCAAACGTAACCACTCCTACATTCTTAATTCAAAAAGTAATATTTGTATATTTCCCCAGACATAACCACTATTAACTGACGTAAATAGGCAGGTATTTGAATGAGTGTACGCAAGCTTATGTATGTGCAAACACATATTCATGTAATAGCGAATATTTCTACAATTTATTCGGCGTCCCACCTAACACACCCGCCACACGCCCTTGCGGCGTCTTGCAGAATATTGTGTGGATGTAGATTTTACGACTACGCTTTCCGTGAAGGTCGACCACTAAAAACAAATTCCTGAAATGTTTCCATGTTTTCTCTGAATGTCGAAAATAAATTATTTCGCTTGATAAATATTAATGGGTTAAGCGTTGTATTGTTATTACGTAAGCTACCGGTTAAGGTAGGTTTTAAACTATCAAATTAATATTTTGTGACTCCTAACAAAACACAATCCAGCAACCTACTCTACATCATGTCCCTCTTCATATCTGTGTTCTTCCTTCCTCCCTTCATCCCGTCCAACATCCCTATCCTGTTCCTGCCCTTTCCTCATTTGCCGAACATTCTCCACTCCATTACCCTCTTCAACATCCCACTACCGCTCAATACGCCTTTCATACATTTTTCCTGTCTCCATGTGACTTCTCCCAAATAAACCCCTCTCCTCGCCCACCATCCCTAGTACTTCCTCATTTGTTTTCCTTTCGGTCCATTTCACCTTCACCATTCTTCTCCACACCCACATTTCAAAAGCCTCCAATCTACGTCTATCCTCCTGCTTCAGCGACCACGTTTCCGCGCCGTACATAGCTACGCTCCAGATCAGAGTTTTTACGAGTCTTGTCTTAACATCTCTACTCAACGTCCCCGTCATCAACTCGCTCCTCCTTGTGAAAGCCTCTTTGTCTAGCACAATTCTTCTCCTTACGTCCCACTACTTTGACCATTTTGGTCCAAAACACTTCTGAGATACGTAAACTGTTCTCTATGCTCTAGTTTTTGCCCTTCTTATTTAAATATTTAGTTTAGCCTTTTCATTTCTGGAAAATCGCATAACCTTTGTTTTATTTACACTTTATTTATCATCCCATATCATTCTCACTGAATTTTCTATTTACTCAACAATGCTTGCAACCCCTTGGCTGACTGACAAACTAATGCTTGGTCATCTACATCTACATCTACAGAAGTACCCTGCGAGCCACCAAAAAGGTGTGTGGCAGGGGGTGTAGCACCATGAGGGAAGGGTAAGGGTTGAGGGGGTTGGGAGTTAGGTGAGGAAAGGTGGGGGGAACCTGTAGGAAAAAAAATATATATATACATATATATATGTATATATACACACATACATATACATACATACATACACACATGTATACACATCCTCGCGAAGTCCCTAACCTGTACGTTAATACTTATTGTAATGAACTAAGTCCTGGGGAATTTCGACTACGAGCATTCTGTTCCCTTATCGTTCTTGGAAAAAATGACATTTTAAACCTGTCAGTCTTGCAGTCTATTTCTCTAGTCTTATATTCGTGATCCCTTCGACCGTAATACGTTGGGGTTCGTATTATATCCTTGATGTCATCGGAAAAGGGCCCATCTTTAAATGTTTTTAATAAGTTTAATCTATATTGGAAACGCCGCTGTGTAAGAGAATCCCAACCTAAACTGTCTAACAAAGTGGATACGCTGCTGAGTTGGTCATAACAATGTTTGACAAATCTAGCCCCCCTCCGCTGAACTCGATCTAATTCCGAAACCAAATTTATGTTGTGAGGATCCCATATACTGGCAGCATACTCTAGGTGGGGCCTGACCAAGGCAAGGAAACATCGTTCTTTCACCTTTTCGTCGCATTTACCTAGCACTCTTTTCACAAATCCCAATTTTTTATTAGCACGACCGCATATTTCTCGTATGTGTTTTCCCCAGGACAGATCGTGAGTAATTGTTACACCCAAGTATTTAAAGGAATCTACCCTCGCGATTTTGGTTTGTTTCACTTTGTAACTATAAGGGAGGGAATTACTCTTTTCCCAAAAATGTATTACTACGCATTTTTTAAAATTCAATTCCAATTGCCATGTATCGCACCAATTTTGAATTGCATCTAGGTCGTTGGCTAACACGACTCTGTCTTCGTGACTTCGGATGTCCCCATAAATTACTGCATCATCGGCGAAAAGACGGAGCTTTCTATTAACTACGGTACTGAGGTCATTTATGTAAATAAGGAAAAGGAGGGGGCCTATGACACTTCCTTGTGGTACCCCCGACGTGACCTTGACAGTATCGGATGATACACCGTCCAGGACGACTGTTTGGACACGATCACTTAAAAATTGTTTAATCCAGTTAATAATACTTTCGTGTATTCCATAGGTTTCCAATTTCGCCAGTAATTTGCAATGAGGGACTTTATCGAAAGCTTTCTTAAAATCTAGGAATATCGCATCAACTGGAATATTACTTTCACCGGAGTTTAATACATCATGTACAAAAAGTGCGAGTTGAGTTTCGCAGGATCTACCCTTACGGAAGAAAATCATCAGCAAACCTAACCGATTTTACGAATTCCCCTCCGATTTTCATTCCTACCTCCCGTTCTTCCCTTGCCTCTTTAATCATTTCCTTCACAAATACGTTGAATAGCACCGGTGATAATGAGCAACCCTTCCATAAACCTCTTCCTAACACACACACGCATTATCTGTCCCCAAAAGAGGCAACTTTCTTCAGAAGTGCTCACGTGGCTTATAAATCCTTACATCCCCTGAGTGTCGGATTTTCGTTCGTCTCGAGACGCAAGAAGAACGCCACCACACGTCATCAAGGCACTCTCCCGCATTCCTTTATCTCTTGATGAAAGAAACAGCCTTTTAATGATAACAGCTGAGTAAGTCACTCCATCAACAGCCACTCTTATGAAAACTACGTGAGTGACGGGCAGTTAAAGTATTGAATATCACGAACATGGTATCATGGCAAAGGAACAATCGCACGCTAAAAGGGATTATTTGGAGCGTGACCCACGGAACCATTGACGCCCGGGCTCAGGAATAGATCATACAATGCCAGGCGAAATAACGCCAACACGACGACAAACTTGTGCATTCGTAATAAGGGCGACGCCTTCGTGGCACTGAAAACATTGGCTGCCTTGTTCGAATGACATTAGGGCTACGGGCCAAGCCACGGTAACCGCGAGTCAGAGATATATGAAGCAAGTATAAGTAATTTGTAGGAGCTTATTATATTTTCCTAGAGCGGATAAACAAGTTCCCGAGCCATATACTTGTCCGACCATAGCTACAGGTCATTGGTATTTTCATTTACATATATTTTCACCCCCTCATACTCTGGTTTCCCATTGCCTACAATAACTCTGTCGCCTCGTGCTTACATCGCCCATACAAGTAGCTTACAAGCAAAAACGACGGCTGAAAATGAAGCAACAGCCACGGGAATAATGTTTAGACACTCCTCGCTACGGGAAGCCTCCAAATAACTCCGACGATCCCCAGCACAAAGGATATTTTCTACGGAGAATAAACTCATTACCCACATAGTTAAAACATTCACCGTAATAATAACTATAATACTACTAGAAGAGCGTAACCACTGAAAATGATACTTGGCATATTCATGCAATGAAGGTGCTAAGATATGCATACATGCAAACCTTTTACGCACACATTGACAGACTTAGCATAAATCGAAAGTAATTTTTTACTATAAATTAAAACAAGAACTTTTAATATTATTATCTAATTTACGCTTTATGCTTAGCCAAATAAAAGGCATTCATGGTGTCGAATAAAAGGATCTATGCCTCAGTTGCTACAACGAAATTGGCATTTAAGGATCAATTTCAATATTATTGTTATTTTGCCCGAGGGTGATACTGAATAATCTTTCGTTATTATCACAGCGATGACGTTTTGTAGGAATGCGCCTTAGTAGCTAAACGGAAAGGTGGAAACTAGAATAAAAACACACGACGAGCCTGAAAAAAATTTCACGAGTTAGTCCATAACTGTACCTCATAGTTTTGTAAAAGAACGCATTGGCGGTCGCGTATACATAGTCACCACTCACAACCAATATCTACTTCGATTTTGGCATCGTATCTATTGTGATATGATAACTACAACTTCCTGGGGAACTTTCACTAGAGTTAGAGAGCGGGATTACCCATCAAGCAAGTTCATTACCCAAAGTTCAAAAAATGGGAGAAAAAAAATTAAAATCATGGCATAGCTAAAAGTGTCACAGGACAAGGACAGAGTTAGTAAATCGTGTGCGAGAAAGGAGGAAAAGTGTGACAAAAAAAGATAGACGGAAATATTAATGAGATGAGTAAAGTCATAGGAAACACACTATACACAATGTATTACTGCCACTTTGGAAAATTGAAGATAATTAAGAATACTCATTAAACTTAATAAAGGAGAGAGTTGGTAAAAATGGACTTTTAAATAAGTTCGTACCGTACTGCTAAGGTAACAGAAAACATCGATATGGAGTGTTGTTTTATACAAATTGCAAATTTGGTCGACAACACGAGTTTCATCCGTATTAAAACAGAGGATAGAAAAAATAGGAGAGAAATGGAAAAGGTATAATGGACAGAAAGGAAAGCAAACGAACAAGTTCCACGGATGGAAGTGAAAGAGAGAGAAGGTGGCTGAAAGAAAATCGATGAAGGCAGGAAAAGCGGACGGAGGATATATTGCGTGACAATGGAATGCTGAAGTCTGAAAGTTGGGCAGACGAGAGAGGAAGGAAGATAAAGCCTGTTGGATGGAATGAATGGACGTAGGAAGCATGTGGTGTTAAACACTGCCTTGTTGGAATGGAGGGGTGTTAGTGCCGCGTTAGTCGGGGCTTAGAAATGTTACAGTGCTTAACATGTCCATCAAAAACAAGCTTTGACCGACGGACTACTCATAATGGAACAACTATCACGAAGCAGCGCATACTATCTCGCAACGAAGCAAAACGAATGCTCAATCTCGGATAAGGGTAGCGCCGTAAAACTACTCACTTCCTGGAAAGAATAACGTAATTAATAATATATATACAACGAGAACAAACTACCATGCAAAATTTGTCATATCGATAAATACAAAAAAGTATTTCCAACACAATGTTATCTCCTCAAATGGCACGTGTATTGTCTCAGTCAATCAAAATTTAACGAAAGACAGCGACTCTAGGAGGTAAGGCCAGCCACCCTTACAAAACTACGCTGCTATGGGGAATTAAAAAATATATAATACCGCAATGCAGGAGAGACCAATCAAAGAGTTAATAAACTAACTAACGACTCGATTTTTCGCGATAAAAAATATCCCTGGATAACAACGGAAAGTTACTAAAGAAACAAGAAATTGAAAAAGGGAGGGAAAAGTCCGCAGACGCAGTAATTAACGTAACACGTTTCATTTCCTATGTACACACACCCACACACACACACATATCTCTCAGTCTGGTAGGTTAAAAAAAAAATGAACCCAAACGACCCGCAAAAATTCATTTCATCCGAGGCAAACGTAAGGGTCGATGACCTCTCCGACCTCCATTCTGGTGCATCTGCACTAATGAATACATCTGCCCGAATAAATTGGCACGGGAGGGTGATGAATTATCGCGGTCTGGGCACACTCTCCGCAAGACCCCGAAATGCAGTCCTTTTGAAAATAACAGAAGAAAAAAACGGGGAGCGCAGAGCGGTGAGACTGACTTTTGGGAAGCACGGCCCACACACACACACACGCGCCCAACCGGCACACACGGTCTCAGGGCTTCAGAGGACCGCCCGCATCTCACAAACGCGCGCGCGCGCACACAATTGCTCCGCGGCATTAATCCCGGATCCACCCTCCACTCCCGACGACCCGTTCCTCCCGGTCTCCCCAAAAACGCGGGGCGGGACGGCTGCACTTCGCGGCGAGAAGCACGATCCACCCCGAACTTAATCCCCGCGACCGCTCCTCGAACCCTCGGGGAAGAGATCCGCTAGCGCGGAAGGGAGCGGGCCGACAGGTACCACTCGCTGGCGTCCCCTTATTAAACTAAACCCATTCCCCTCTAATCTCCACACAACCACGGGGCCTGCGATCAATTGTGAACCAAATTGCGGGTGCACGTGCGCGGAGGAAACGCCAGAAAATCCACGATCGACAGCCACATCCATGCTGGATGGATAAAAGAGCAATTTCACGCGAGTGAGGTCTGCATCTGGAATAATTGCCGGCGGGGCAAAGATGGTTGGTACCGACAAGAGTCCATTTGCAAGAAGTAATGAAATTTCCAAGAAATAGGAAACTACATTACACTTCCAAGAAGATGGGAATGAACCACGGGAGGTGAAGTAGCTTATGCATTTGGGCAGTGAGGACAATGGCCAAGGCAATGAGAACAGGAAAAGAATTGCACCTTGAAATTGTTTATTTCGAGCGAAAACGGTTTCTAAAGCGAAAGAAACATTTTCAAGGTGAGAATTGATGACTGGAACCTCCACAAGTAAGTATAAATGGGAATGAAAGATTAATAAATAGTTTAATATGGAGCGTAGACCTTTATGGATCTGAAACCTGGTCTCGGGCACAAGACGGTGAGAGTAATTCGGAGGATTTGGAGGTGTGGCTGTGTAGAAGAATGGATTAAAAGAGTGCTCCAAAGAGGAACACAAAAGCTAAGGTTTTTAATAATGTGGGCAAAGAGAGGAAGTTGAATGCGGAAATACGAAAAAAGCAGAGAAAGTGGAAAGAAGAAATATTCAAGGAACATGAAAGGAAGATATACTCAAAGATGCTGAAGACACCGTGATAGAAGGGCGGGATAGCGAGGTGGAAGAGGGAAGAGAATATGCTTTTAGGTCAGCATGAACACAAAAAAAGTTTGAAGAAAGAAATAATGAATGAAAAAGGAAGTTATGTAAGCCAAAACAAAGGAAATTCTCGTGTAAATCAGTAAAATCAGTCACTAACGGCAATCATAATTCATTCATCATCCTAGATGATCCACGAGACGCTGAAATGCGTGCTATTAGAACCAATTATTATAAAATTTCATATCGAATCTACTGTCACGATTTGAAACACAATAGGAATCTAATGACTTCATCTTGGTCTACCGAGGGTCGAAATTTACCCATATAATTTTAAATGGTTATCAAAGCGAAGAATATTTTGGAAAAATGGCAGACGTTGAAAGCATGAGGAAAACAGGAAGGCCTAAGTTTATGAATGGAATGATGGTTGGAATAGGACCTGAAGGAGAGAGGATTGAAGCCGTAGTTTGGGAGCAATGGAGGAGAAGGATCGAAGATATGAAAGCCAAATCCATAGGTATGGGGTAAGGCTGAGAAGAGAAGTTTCAAGTGGTCCTCATAATCAAAACATTAACTCATTGGGACCACCATGGTACTTGTAATCGTACTAGGATAGTTTTACGGGTGAGAGGAAGCCCACCTTATACTAAGCCCATTGGCGCGTGACATTTACGCAACAGGGTAGGTGGCCTTCTCTTGTGCCAAATGCGGTTTTCTGAGGAAAATCTAGGATGCGAAAAATTAAACAGCTTGTGTGAAGCCGGAAAAATCTGAGACCTTAAGCCGGTTTCAAGCCCGGGAACTCCGGTGACTAGCACAAGGCTCCACTCGCATGAGGCTATCACGCTGCTCTTGCGACCTATTATCGTAATTTAAGCCTCCTCAAGGGTCGAACGTACTCGGCCTGTCAAAATAATTGTGGAATAGACATCCAATTTTCAATGTGAGGACTAAGGGGTTCACGGGATTTTGGAAATTAGCGGGAGGGCAAGAGAGAGAACGACAGAAAATCCAATCGATGGTAGACCACAAAATAATAGTTTCGAAGAGAGGGCCTTGCCGTTGACGGAAGCAATTTATAGCCCCTTATTCATCACTAGCCTTGTCGACAGGCGATTTCCCTGCGACCGCCTTGATTCGCCTCCAGACAGGCGGCGAAGGCAGGCAACGTCGATCAAAGCCTAAATTAATGGGCTAAAATCCCAATTTCCTCCGATTTGCTCCAGAAAGGAAGCTGGGACCTTTTAGTAATGAGAAAGAAAACCCTTAATAGCGGAAAACCCTTTCCTAGCAAAAGGGTGGATTTAGGGTCAATTTTCGGCGGTGGGAAACCTGACCACATAGCTGAGCGAAGAAAAAATTCGGAAACGAAAAATGAAATGAAACTTAACGATTTCGTCAGCCTAAAAATGTATTTTGTTTTTGAGCGTTTTATGAATTTCAGTATCAGTTCTAGAGTCTATCACTCTTGAATAAAATATCGTAACTTCCATAGACTCCACGATGAAATAGAAAGGGCATTAAAGGAGATGAAATTGAATAAGGCCGTGGGGGTAGACAACATTCCTGTGGAACTGTCGAAATGTTTAGAAAAATGTGGAAAGAAGGCTCTATACTATATGGACTGATTCGTAGTATCTATGAGTAAGGAATCTAGCCGGAAGATTTTGTGAGATCAGTGTTAGTTCCTATTCCGAAAAAGGCAAAGGCTAAATCATGTGAGGAATACAGAACAATAAGTTTGATATCCCACGCAGCTAAAGTTATTCTCAGGATCATCAACAAAAGGATAGAGAGTAAAGCAAATGATTACTTAGGGGATGATCAGTTTGGGTTTAGGAAGGGAAGAGGTACGCGTGATGCCATTGCAGTAATGAGATCACTAATCGAGAGGAATACAGAATACAATCAGGACGTAGTCGCCTGAATTATCGCAAGTCCTTTTAAAACCTGCGAAGAAATGGTAATTCGCTTCCCAGTCGGAGAGTAAGGCCAATGCGAACTCACGATGACTACGATAGAAGCCATAGATTGAATCGAATACAGACGAAATCGAAAGACTCCCTTTCGGAGTAATGGGGTTGTTCACTCTTGACACTAAACCTCAATACTACTCACTAATTCGGTAGGTAGGTGCCAAAAATGATTTTGGCAGCCGTTCGCTAGTGAAAATAGTACGAAATCGTCGTTCTGCCAAAACCGGGATTACTATTAGGCCATCTGATGTTCGATCAAATACCCATTTCAGCTCAAGTGGCTCACTGAATGAGGCAATCAAAGTCGAAAATCGTGACGACAGGGAGTGCGAATTGAGCAGTGACGATGGGGACCTTAATTTTTAAGGCTTCTTTTGAACACCGCGGGGCAGTGAATGGAACCAAGTAATTAAGGAATATTCAGCTCACATTCAAACTCCCAACCGCAGTATATGCACGGAAATGTGTGAGGAAAGACCTACCGGCAGCTTCAAACAATTGCCGACGAAGGTCTTCATTTTTCAGTGAACAGAAAAAATGTTATTCGGCGAAGTGTCACCATTAACTCGCAATTTGGGAGAAAGCAACTTCGTATCATCGTGTTCAATGGCGTCCCTCAATCATAAAATATATATATATATATATATATCCCTGAAATCTATTCATCAGTTCATTCACTTCAACAGCATTTCACGACTAAAATAAGTACGGATGCCGAATGCAGATTAAAGATAGGATTTTGCACCATTCGAGCGGTAAAGGGATAAAATGGCGATCACAGATAACAGTACATGACAGCTGGGTGAAAAAAAAACATGAATAAAAGTGAATTTTTTGGAAGAAAACTTAGTCCTGCTGGCAAAGGTCAGACGAAATGACTAATGAACCGCTTCAAAAGTTGACTAGGGACATGAAAATATAATATTATCGAACCCTTTTTAAGCTATCTACCGTAGATAATGAAATAGTAACAATGGATAGATAAATATAATCACTGGCACAAAGGACCTGAAATTGATAAAGGAAGGACCGGGTGACCAAAATAAATTTAAGGCGCGTTACAGAAGTCGCAGTGATATACCTCTTTTTTTTTGAAGTTTCAAAAGTCCATTAAGGTCAAACATGCAAACCCTAAGCCGCTTAAAAACTTACGAATTTTTGCAATAGACGAATCAAGGTTGGGGAAGGGTGGAAAAATTCTTCTAGAGTACAAGTCCTGGGGTTACAATCTCTACGTGGGTCCGAGATGATGAAAGTGAATAATGATGTAATAAACATCGTTTCGCACTTACGCATATAGGACTTACGCTGCATTCGTCACTCTTTGTAACACCACATGAAAGACTGGGGTACGGAAACTAGGGGTCTCCTTAATTTTACAACGACAAATGACGGCAATAAAAGTCAGAGGAAGTGCCCATTGCAAAGTCCCCGAGATATATCAGCACGCTCTTTCCTAACAGAACGAAGAGTGATACCGGGAGGAGGGGGGTAAAGACAGGAGTCGGAAGAAACCACCCGAAAGTAGCGCCCAGGTTTCGCAAAACTATGTACAAATTGTGTTGTCTACCATTTTAATTAGCTAACACGCAAATATAGCGTCACCCAAACTGTGTGATCTCTCGGCTACCAGGTGTTCCTGGGAAACCACAAAGGGTACTAGGAAAGGAATTGGCCCATCAACCCTTATGTGTGAGCTGCATACGCCGTAGGAATTAGTGCTGGGAGAGCTCTAACCTCACGAATTAAACTAACCTTTGGATTGATTATTGTGAATGGTTATATAAATAAAACATCAATTAGGTTTATCTAAATAAAACAGTTTCTGGCGTAACTTGGTGGAAAATCTTTTAATGAAAATCTTCATACTGACTTTTAGTAATCAAACCACTTTACTTAAGTTTATGTGGAAAAGTGAAGTGGTTTGATTATTAAAAGTCAGTAGGTTTATCTACAAATGTCATTCCAGACATGGGCCAATTGTGCGCGTTCGACTGAATATGTTCGAATGTTGAAAAGATCAGTGCAATTAAAATTTAGCACCGGCAAATGACGATTGGCGATATACTTAAAAGATCCCCTCGATATATTTTTTAACGAGGGATAATGCTGGAGTCGGCATATCGCACGACTCGAACTGCAATTGTCATCTCGCACTTGCACCACTACTATCTATCGCACTAGACACGAAATCGCATTAGGTCTCACATCGCAGTCGATACCTCGCAAAGTGGCACAAGATCACGACCATGTGCGCCGGGGGCGTGCCCTTTTCGTTCAACGCACTCATTTTCTCGGGTTGAGGGGAGGTGGGGGGGGGGCTTTCACTCTCCACGCCAATGATGACCGACCCCTTGACCTCGACGGCTTCACTCTCCGCTTCTTTCTCCCCGGGGGAGCCTTTTAGCCCGTCACGTATTGAGAGCTGGAAAAGGGAAAGGGGGGGGGGATGTGTGAGAAGGGGCCGGCGAGAAACCACTCGATCTCCTTTCCTCTCGGAGTATCCCTTAGCTGCCTCACCCGCCTACCCTCCCCGCCCTCAACCCACGAACCGCTCCGCTCACTCAGTCACCTCTCCCTTCCCAAACCCTCCTCCTCTTCGCTCAAGATGATATCACTTCCTTAAAAGCGGCCGGGATCCCTGACATTAACTGAGCACGCCCATTATGGCCACGGTGGGGAGTGAGGTCGGGGGGGGGGGGGGGAGGACAACATGCGGAATGACCGCAAGAGGTGCCACCACGTGGACCCCAGTACACTTCACCCGAGTGGGAAACACTTGCAGAACACCCCTCTCGGAATACAAAAAGTGTCCCTCGGTGTCCGAGGCCACGGACGGTTAGAATTAAATGCCCCCGAACAAAAAGGTTCCCCACCACTAGAGGGGGTTGTCACTCGACCTGGAAGAAGTCGGGAATTACTTAATGCTTTCTCCGAACGATTTTTTCGGGATCCTGCCGCGTATTGAGCGATATCCAGCTGCGGTATCCTGCTGCGTGGTCAGCTCCTGACGATGTTCTTCTCAGCAGGATGAACGAAACGTTTGAGAATAAAAAAATTCTCGATAAGCGTCAGGATATCCCGGAAAATTTTAATGGATCTGGTATTAATCGCCGCGAAAAGATGCCACCAAAAATCAATTAGTTTCATCGAAAATTGCTCGAAAAAATGTGAAGGGAAGGTCTGCATTATTTTAAAGAACCGACAATATTTCCTATCTAAAACTGAAATATCAATCAAGAATTACCAATGAGAACAATATTCCTTTTAGTTATGTGATATCAGTTCGCGTTTTACGTGGCCCATCGCACGCTCAGAATGGAGAAAAGGAAGGAATCTATAATGCAGGGCCGACTTCGAACGCCTGGCGATAAGGAAGATTCGCAACACTTACGCAATTAGTTCCAAAACGTCAACGAACAACAAATACCAGTGTACTAAAATTTAAAAAAATACTACAGCTCTGTTGCTTGAAAATCTGACCTCGAGGCGTTACAATATTGCTACAAACAGACTTAATTTAATATGCCGGTCGAAACGAGATTTTGCCAGGTTTCCCTCGCGTATTCCTAAAAACGCCCCCGTATAGATTTGCCTAAACGGGAGTGGCCGAAAGGTTGATCGCACTTACACTGGGAATTTTCAATGTTTTTCTAATTCTGGAAATAAATTATTTATATACTGATACCACATTAAACAATCCGGAAATTCACAGAAATTCACTCCATTAAAAAATCCAAAAGTTCAATAAAGAATTGTATCATGTCGAGCATCTGACTAAGAGTTGAACAATGGGCAATTAACAGCATAAAGTCATCTCTACCGTGAAGACGCAAGTATTCATTCCAAATCCTAACCAATACTACAATATTTCCATTAAGTATGAACATATATCGGTTGAGTTGAGGGTGAATAAATCACTTCGAAATTGAACGACTAAAAAGGGAAATCTGGTACAAAAGGCACGTTCTTCGGGAAAAGGTCTGGCTTGGGACTCTATAAAATGATCAATCGTCTTGCTTAAGGCAAGGGTTCAAAATATTTCGGACTCGCGCATCGTTTTATATCACGAAAATTTCCATGTCCATACCCGCATTTCTGTTTTAGAAAAACAACGAACTGTAAGGAATATGGAATTAGGGAATAGTCTTCCATAATATTTGCAGAGAAATAGTCTGTTGAGTTGAGAAGTTCAGGCGAGGATAAAACGTTCACGTGATAAATTCATCGATTCAAACTACTTTAATAAATGCAATCACAGGGTATCCATCGCTCCTAATTGGTGCCAACAGAAATAGAATCCAAATTTCAATTTTTCCTCCTCCTCTTCCATTTTTTTAAACCCTGAAATGTTGAGAAGTACGGATTGGAAATCAATTATTTAAGTTCTCGTATTGTTGTAAACAACGGACACCCGGAGCTGGGCAATCACCCATATTTTTTTCATTTAGGTGAATGCCCACCCAAAAAAGCCTTTGAAGCCGACATTCCGAGCGCGATTGTCGAAATACGACAGGCCTGAGATTCTTTCATGTAGAGAAAAAAATTTCAGGAGACATACTGAAAACGTGTCGGAGATCGACGGGTCGATCGTGACTGATACGACATATGAAGAGCACCCCCGCTTGGAGCTCCCTAACAATTGAAGTGATGCCTATACTATCTCAAATCTGGTTCGAGGGACTGGTTACGGGCCGACATGTGGGAGCCCAGAATTTGGAACAATTAGGGCAATCAACTTGTCACATAATCTTATGACCCAACGCTAATGCCAACTTAAGATTGGGAATGATTCCGGGAGAGTTTATCTAGAAAGCGACATCGACAGACGATTAGCGCGAAATATTATTTCACTCACTGTTTAACTAGAAAGACTGATAAAAATGAAGTCAGGAAAATGATACAGGCGGAGAACGGGGATTGACGAAAAGGTGCAGATTAAGTCCCAGAAGAGATTGAAAACTTACGATGCGGAGCCATATCGTACGTCGACGTCATTCGAGCAATTTACCCGAGATGAAAAATTTTACAAACTCACGACAGCCATTCCCGCGTTGTGATAGGAAATCCTATCATCGGCCGAAGAGTTATCGATAATTGTTTTCCCATCCAATCCTGTGACCGAAAGACCATAGAAACGACCGCACTCATCCAGAAACATTTAGGGGTTAATAAAAGTTTATTTAATGACTCTTCATGACTCTGCTACACGAAGTCCAAAATTCAACCAATGCCCGAGCCTCACAGTTACAAATGAAGTTTCCGGAAATATCAATAAGCATTATAACTCGGTTCATTTCACTTTTTCACGATATAGCATACCAATTACATAACATTCGGATTGTCCATCCCTAGCTCGAAAAGTCCACACCTGAACTAGGCGGTATAATTTAATGGCAAGAACGTTATTCAGCGGATAAATACCAAAGTCATGAACGGAGAATTTAACGGTCATGAGCGAAAAAAAATACGCCAATCGTAGAAACGCCCAAAAGGAGAATTGAAATGATAATTCCACGTAGAAACGCGGGCAGGAGAATTTCTCACTAGCGCTCTACCCGTAAAAATTTTATCCGGTGCTCTACTGCGTGCCACTGAGGTCCCACCACTGAGGCCCCACTAAACCGAGTCAAAAATACGAATTTATAGCAAATTCGAGCACTCCAACGCTTATTAGTAAGAAGAGAACATTTCCCATCGGTCTGAACCCATTTTAGCGCAGACTTTTTCCCATATTTTCCATTATTAATTGAATGATAAACGTCAAAGCTCCCATTTTTGAGTAGAAATCTCTTGCAAAGAAATGAAAGGAATTTTCAGCCTCATTGATGGACCAATCTCTATCAAATTTAAGGAGATAATATGCGCGGAATTAAATTTCCGCTAAGAGGATTGAAAATTAATTAGTGCGCCGACGTAAAAAAAAGAATATTAAAAGATGCCTCGCTACACAAAATAGGCATTCCGTCATTTCCTTGTCGTGAGCGGAGAGAGAGAGAGTCGAGGGGACGGACCCTGCGAATGTCGAGGGAGAAAAATAAAATTCTCTACCCGTTAACGAAGGGTTGGAAATCAATTTGCGGAGGTTGGGGCGATGAGCCCTCCCATTCTCTCCTCATTCCCGCTCTCACCCTCTCCCGTACCCATCCTGGAGTACCGCACTTTCGACTGACGGGCGAGTGATACGAACCATACCCCACTTGTGACGAAAGAGACACAAAAGGAGAGAGGGCGTCCGTCGACGGCAATTTCCGCGGCGGCGTCCCCCGGGAGGGGACAGGGGTGGGAAGAGGCGGGGGGGGGGGGCAGAAAAAATATGAAATCTTCGTCGGAAATTATTGAACGCACCGAAGTAAAACGCCCCAAATGGCAGGGGACGATGCAGATGTCCTCTCCCCGGCGCAAACAATGAGAGCACACCCTCGTGTGTTTTCGCGACGCTAATTTTCGACCGGCGTGCCTCGCGCGAATCATCTGCATTTCCATTGCAGACGGCGAGGAATTATTTATTCCTTCCGTTAATTCGCCACGGCGACCACTAATGAGGGTAGAGGGGAGTGGACGGGAGGGGTGAGGAATGGGGCCTGGGAAGTGAATCACGGGAATCACGGACGGAAAAGAATCTTCAATGGGACGAAAAAAAAACGAAAGATTCGAAATAAATATCCGCCCGCGGGGAGCGGGGCATTCCGAGGCAGAATTATTCATGGAAGAAAAAATATATATACACGAGTATATATATCTCCGGTTCCAAGCAGGACATCAAAGGGATAGACCACAAAGCACAAGGATATAAAAGAGCACGATGGTTAATTATACAACCTAAGCTTTAACGCTACGGCCGAAAAAATATTCCGTTCCAGATGCCAACGGAACGAACAAAAGATTATCGTGGTAGGCGGTAAATTTAACGGCATTTGAAACGAACGAGACTTCGCGTCCTCCTAATGAAAATCACCCAGGACCCATAAACAGATTATACGAAAAATCTTACCCAATATCGAGTCGAGGGAGAGAGGGCGAAGCGGACAAAAGGAAGAATTCAATTTCCATCCCTTATTAACACCGCAATACTTAAAACGAAAGTTAGCAGGTTCAGTAGCTGTGAAGAATCATGAATCACCACTATGAGGCTAAAAAGATGCATATCACGATTAGCAAGTTTGACGTAAACAAAATATTTATTTCGTGAATTACAGAAATATGGAAAAAAAGAGAAGCATTAAATGTAAGTCTGACCATTCGCCCTTAAAGCACGATTCGCCCAGATGGAGTGCACAGCGATCTAATACTTTCTCATTCCACACTTTTTCGTCCAGTGTAAACTTTTTTTTTTCAATATTCCCATATACTTTCGGTTAATTATCGAGAAACATTCGGACATAAATCAATTAAAGTATCAATTGTGACCATAACTTTTCATAGCTTTCCATTGGTGAAATAAAACATTTTTTTCGGCAATGTGTGTGTGTGTAGCTTTATCAGCAATCATAGTTTTCCGACTATTCTCACGGCCTCGTCAAACGAGATAAAAGAAAACAATAAATTATAATCTGCGAAAGCTCGTATACTGATAAAGCTATATGTATCATTCCCGTATAATCTCCTTTAATTGCAACAATAATATAAGTTTTAATGATGAAAGGAATATTTGCTAGCAGTAGTAATATACGATGATTCAGAGGAAAGGAGGAAAACAATCGTGTTTCGACATTTTTATGTCCGACTAAATGTTTTGCACACGTTTCTTCGGAGTTTTTTTCAGTTCCCTGCTTTCTTTAGTTTCAAATAATTAAACCGGTCATGGGCACTGTTTAAAATAATTTAAATCATGGAAACGAGTAAAAACGACTGATCACAACAAACAACTTCAACATTTAAACTCAATCTTGAGTCAGGCACAAAGGTCTATATCCCTCCTCATAACATTTCACTCAATTTGCAGTCAATAAAAATCTATGCCTTAAAAGACAAAAATATGAATACTACGATCAAAAAATAACAATTTGTGCATAGACGCTGATACGTAAGTGTATTAAAACAAGTGATAGACGCATCAGAGCAAAAATAAATTTAGGGGCAATCAACGAAAATCGGAGAGGGAACGAAGCATTGTGAAATTATATTTAATATGGATACGCGTGTATTAGCCATGAAAAGTCAATGATTTTACTACACTACATCATAAAAGTAAGCTGAAAGTGATTGAACACATGATAGAATTATTAAAAATGATAATTTTTTCGCGAAATTAAAAATACCTCTAGGAATGTACAGGAATAAAAAATTAATCTGCCAACTATCGCTTAATCAGGCCATCATATTTCGGTCGCGTAAAGAAAATTGTCTTCTTTGATCAAGCATTAATTTCATCCGATGACCGCTTCCGTTGAGCTCCTCTCAACTTTCGCTCTTTCTGTTAAACCCTCTGTAAAGAAACCTCTAATCACTCGTGTCTTCACACTCCTTCCAGCACGTACTTTAAGCGGCTTGCAGATGTGCAGATGCAATGCAGATATCTGCGGACAGTGGATTAGTCAGGCCGGTAGAGCCCTCTGTCAAAAATCATCTCACGGAAGCCTCGCCAAGGCATGCAAATGCACAATGGTGGACGAGGCAAGTCAATGGTACCCAAAGTTCCTCCGTCACCCAGAAGCAGGTTCGTTACATAGGAATATGGGGCGGTCGCATGACCTGGCGATTGGTCGGGTGATTTGGCCCGCGCTACGACACTCAAAAGCGCCCTGAAAGTGCCACGGGTGGGATCAATTACAAGGGAGCGACTAGGAAACTCGATGAGTTTCGTAGCTGGTTCCTTTATGAAGGAAATATAAAACTTTTCATCGTCACCCAGGGCGACTTCCTTTGAATTTTGACTGAAAGTGAACATAGACGATACGAACTGATGTCTTCAGCATCCCATCACGTCTCATTATTTCCTACATCCACTTGGCCTGCCTTCTGGCGACAGCTAACTCTCCTCCCCAACCATGCCTCGAACTTCATCATTAGTTTTTCTTTCCGTCAATTTTACTTTCTCCATTCTTCTCCTCACCCATATTTCAAAAGCCCCCAATCTCCATTTGCACTCATTACCTTTCCGGCCAAGTTTCCCAACTCTGCAAAACTATCTCCACGTTAAACATTTTATTTAACTTTTAAAAATATTTACTTAAAGTACCTGCCATCAACTCCCACCAACTCTTAATAGAAACTGAAACAATAAAATATTGTTTTCTTTCACAGAGATCAAATTGACTAGCTTCATGAATTTTCTTATAAATTTATAATGGACCCTAATAGTTTTATCGTGATAAAAAGACAGTTCCTCGGAAATCCCAGAGTAATGTACACAAACAAAATTGCAACCGATTGTGCAAGACTTCCATTCGGATTCGATTCAACAAAATTTATAATACTGGCATCCTGCATGTTAAGACACTTACGCTAATTTTTGAGACGACGTTCTTCGACAGCAACTAGTACGCGCAATAGATATGCTATGTGTAAATTTTATCTCATGGCTTTATCCGAGGGGAATATTAGGAATTTAGTTGGCTTCAAAAAATTTTTCCACACCGCAAGTTATTTTTGCAAAGAATTCCATCCGCCTGCTTCAACGCGTTTATTTCACACCCAATTATCATTATCCTCTATGCTAAGAGAGGGTTGGGTGCAAAATCTAAATGCGCCCAAAGCTGTCTATTTTCAGGAGCAGCAAAAACACCTGGCCCTTGGAGATAACGTCATACTGATAGTCCACTTTCCTATGCTAATTAATTAAAGGGACACGAATTGACACTATAATCGCAACGTACCAAAGAAATGGATCTCCCCACTAAGGTTGACGCGCGAAAGTAAAAGCACATCACGTCAAATGGACTTTCACGTACAGTACGCACCTGCGAATTTTCGCACATTGTGATTAAATGCACCCATCCCCCTGCCACACAACAAGCCGGTGGTTTATGTAGACGTAGACTTTTTCTTGTTCTCAGCCCTTCAATTCTGCTGCGACACACCCCCCAGACGCTGGGGGCGATATCCGAGGCGCCCGCTACCTGACGCGAATCCCATCTCCAATCACTTTGCGAGAGATCCCGCAGTACCGAGCTCAAAAGAGAGGCGAGGAAGGAGGGCGGTGATGAGAGAGGGGGCTTCCCAGGGAATGGCTCGGGGTGATAACGGGACGTTGGCGGGGGAACGCGGGGCCCAGGAGCGAAGGGCCTCATTCGCTCCCGTGAGACCCTTTTCACGCGCCCGAAGCCCTTTGCGTCGCTCGCCCTCGGATTTCTTCCTCCTCCCCGACCCTTCTCAAGGAGAGACACTCCCCTTTGATGCCTCTAACCGTCGTCCCGGAGGCCTCATTTTATCACTCGCGGAAGACCCACCGGCCTACTGGGGAGCTCTGGCGGCGGGTATGAAAGTGCGATTCCCTTGCTGTATGCTCTCGACAGCAAGACCCATGCCCTCGGACAGCGAGTCAACTTACATCCCCGACAGGCACCACGGTGATGAGTATGATTAGGGACATCAACTCGGCAGTCAACCATGTCCCTTTTCCAGAGGAATCTAGGGCAGAACTTCTGCGATAAGACGTGGATACCGAAAATGCCCTTCCTGAAATAAGTCAGTTTGTTTATTTACGAGGAAGAGGACAGACCTGTCCTTCTCTTCCTTGAGAAAGGGGGCATGGACCACCAAAAATTTAAAACCTAGTGAGTTTCTTTTCTTTTTTGTGATTCTGTGTTTTTGTCTGTGTGTATATACATACATACACACACACACACACACATATATATATATATATATATATAAAAATATATATATATATATAAACACACAAACACTAACACAAAAAACACCACACACATAGAAACATAAAAGAAGGACACTTACATTGGATATTTACGTTTCGACGGCACGGCCGTCGTCATCAGAATATATATATATATATATATATATATATATATATATATATATATATATGTATATATATACACATACTATATATATACTCATATATATATATATATATATGAGTCATATCTTATCTTCCGAAGAAGACGGAGCTCAAGTCCGTCGAAATTATCAAGATATTATTGTGAGTGTTCTTTTTATATGTTCTCGTGCTGTGTGTTACTGTCTAAGTTTTATATATATATATATATATATATATATATATATATATATATATATATATATATATATATATATATATATATATATATATACACACACACAGAAGAAATCGCTTGGCAATGACAATTTCTCAAAGGATAACAAAAGTTTCGTCTCGATTCTTATTCGTTTGGGTTTGGCTTCTCTCCACGAACTCCAGATTTCACATTTTCACAAACTAACCGCAACCAAAATTAACGTTCAAAATGGAGGAAAGGGGTGTACCAGATCTCCTGGTCGTGCACGTGACAAAAATAATGCGATAAAAAATCAAAAGATGCTATCAACACACAATGTAGACCCCACTTACCATTAGCATTGGCAGCACACACATTTATATATTATTACAGGCTATAATTAACCACTCAAGGTTAAAAACTTGTTGATAAATCGCAAGAATGAAAAGGAAATGGCATTTAAAATCAGAAACCTCGGAGAGATAGGCAAAGGACATAGGTCACGGAAAGTGGGCGCTGGCCTCGGCATATGTTCGTTTCATATATCCTACATTTAACAACGCGTAATTATAAAATTTCTTCATTTAAATGGTACCATACAAGCCACCGCCAACGTGTGGGGCAGAAGGGTCATTCAACACCAGGCATACAACAATAAACATTTAAAAAAATGTAGGTAATCCTAACTACAAGTACATGCACTACAGTATCTTGTGAAACACTTCTCTACCAGTAAGGTACTAGCTGCTAGCAGTGGTAACAAGAAGGACAATAAACTAAGAGTAGATGAAATAATGAAAATACTATTACTCGTACTTCGAATAAAAAAAGAAAAATACTTTTTCCCACCTAGCACGCTCGCATTGTCATTCTGACACCTTATCTTCCGCGGGAAAAAATACTTTTTAATTCTGTCGGTCCTAAGTTTGATCCCTCTAATATTTTTGCCTTCAATCGCCATACCGCGCGGCAATTGAAATCGGGCACGGACGTTATGTTTCTCTCTGCCATTATTATTAGGTAATCTACCGGTTAAGGTAGGTTTTTGGATGGACACAACTATCACATAAATAACTAGCGACTCCAAACAAAACCCAATCCAGCAACCTACTCTACATCAGGTCCCTGTTCATCTCTGGGTACTTCCTTCCTCCCTTCATCCCGCCCAACATCCCTATCCTGTTCCTGCCCTTTCCTCGTATGCCTAACATTCTCCCCTCTATTACCGTCTTCAACATCCCACTGCCGCTCAATACGGTGAATTTAAGGCAAATCCGGAAAATGAAAACCTTGCTTACAACTACGTTCACATGCAGAGGAGCGATGTGAAGGTTGTTTGCCAAGATATGATAGAAATGAAACTCACCTCATGTACGGACATCGACAACCTTTGACCTCTTCATCAAAAGACTTGCGCATCGCATCACACAACTCGAAAATTCAGCATCCCACGCACCTAGCACGCATGTGGATGATTATGCAGTTCGAAACAGGTTTAAGATACACATTCCCACATAAGAAATCGGGATTGGGGAAAACGAGTAAGCATTTATGAACTTGAAGCACCAGTCCGAGAATTTTAAAGCGACTGAACTTTAACCTGTATCATCGGATCTAAACGACTCATGTTGACGTTGTGGTCAGATGCAACGTCAAGCATTTAAAGTGAAAACTATGCAAACAATTCAAAGAGTCATCCTTTTCAACCATCCATCCAAGGTGTTCTACTCAATAAAACACGGCCCCTAACGATCTTTCATATAGACAAATCAAGAGAACTACTTTTGATTACCCTACATCATTCTCTTCTTCATTTCTACGTAACTTTTTCCTGCCCTCATGCCCTTCGTTCACCCCACTTACCTAACATTTTCCCTTCTTTCGCGGCCTTAACATTCCACTGCTTTCTAATATAACCGACTTCCTACCCACTTTCTCTGTCCTTTTTTTCGTATTTAGCCCAGCAAAATCCTCCCTGCCCCTAACATAGACTTATATAAAACTTCATCGTTTGCCTTCCTCTCTGTTCAACTTACTTCCTCATTCTTCGCCACACTCACATATCGAAATCCTCCAATTCACGCTCATCCTCTTGCCTCAAGAGACCAAATATCAGATCCACGAAGCGCTACTCCCCGTATTCAAGTATTCTTTTCTTGTCATCTTTACCTTGGGTACCTTTCATTTATTCCCTTCTTGTAAATACTTCTGAATAAAAAAAAGAAACTGCTGCCATACCCTCGTCTCATCGAATAGTGGATCCACTTAGTCGAGCGAAGATTCACGCATAACGAGCATTAGACAGCCATCAAGACGGGGCTTCCTGCACCCATAAAACCTCACACATCGTCAATGGGACTCACCTCCCGGGTGCGGAGCGATCTTTACCCGGACAGCTTCCGAGAGCTGCACCCACGAGACCTCCGTGTCTACTCTAAATGCAAACCTCTGTTCGATCTTCGAAACGAACACCCTTTCGCCTCCTGGGGGCTTCAATTCATTCCGTGCGGGCGGAGACGCTACTGCGTCTTACAAGGAGCAGAGGACCACCATCTTTGTGACGGGCACTTCCGCTGAAATCGAGAATCTGACATTACCTCGAAAACATCTCCTCCCTATTTAGGGTCGTGGAAAGGGCGGAAGAATAATAAACAGCCTGCCGGCTGCTACCGCTCTGCCTGGGGGCCCTCCCGCCGCTCCGGGCGAATGGGAGCAATGGACCGGCGAAAGAGTGAATGGAGACTTTATGCACTGCACCGTGGAGGTAGGCGCCAAAAGTGCGAGCGTGATGGTGTGTGTTAGAAAAATAGCCAGTACAAGTGTACCAGCGGAAGTGTGATTATTTTCGCAAGGTGGGCATTTTTCGAAAAAAAAATGTCGACCCCAAACAAATCTTTGTCTGACAGGCACTATAATTGGCGCCTAAGACCCATTTTTTTCATCTGCATCTACATCTACAAAATACTTCGCAAGCCGCCGCAAGGGCGTGTGGCGGGGGGTGTTAGGTCACCACCCAAAAAAGGAAAAAAGAAATACCGCATTACTGTAAACAGCAATACATTACTTAATGGCATGCGGGAAGGGTTTTGACACAACACACAGGAGGTTAGTGAAAGTGCATGCAATTGAGTTTAACTAATTGTTACCTAGACGCCGAGAGTGGCAAGTGGCATTTTTGTTATCTCCGAGTGTGACCCTACAGTTGTTATCCCGTATTGTCCGTGGGAAGAAGGAGTCCTTGAGTCTGCTAGTCCTGGCATCTATTTCCCGAATTTTGTACCCATGATCCAAGCGACCAATGTATGTTGGAGCGCGAATAATTTTCGAGACCTCGGTGCTGAAACATGCGGATCTGAATTTATTTAGTAAGTTTAACCTAGCATTGAGTCGTCTTTCTTCCAATGATTCCCATCCCAACTCCATAAGCATTTCAGTGACGCTTTTTGTTTTATCGTAACAGTTTTCCACGAAACGAGCTGCCCGGCGTTGGACCTTCTCAATTTCCCGAATGAGGCCTTTTTCACACGGATCCCATACGCTACATGCATATTCTAAATGGAGCCTTACAAGAGCGTGATAACAACGTTCCTTGACCTTGGAGTCACTTCTGCCGACAATGCATCTAATAAATCCTAATTGTTTATATGCTTGCCCGCAGACTTTACGTATATGGGTCCCCCAAGTTAAGTCTTTAGTGAATGTAACACCTAGGTATTTCACCGTATCAACTACTTCAAGGTCAACTCCAGCTAATTTGTAAACTAATCCCGTGGATCTTTTAAAGAATTGACCACCATTTTTTTGCTACACCAGCGATCTTTGAAACCAATAGTCAACTTCGATCGTTCAATCGATACAAAGGTAGCAAACAAATTACGGCACATCAACCAGTAATCACTCTTAATAGCTGGTGACCCAACACCCCCTGTTACACTCCCTCGTGGTGGCCTGCAGTTTTAGATTTAACCGGTTTACTTAACTCATCCATGACGAGTGTAAAACACCATGTCCTCAATCTTCTGACAAAACATTTTTCAAAAGTACATCTACATCTACATAATACCCCGCAAGCCGCCGCAAGGGCGTGTGGCGGGGGGTGTTAGGTCACCACCCAAAAAAGGAAAAAAGAAATACCGTATTCAAAACCAACACACACATGCAAACCCCAATCCACAGCAGTGCACACATTCATAGGAACATCCCATCATTCCACGCGCATGCAAACACACATCTACCTCCCTTCACTCCACAGGCATGCAAGTACATACGCTTAACTACAACAAACAATTTTACCCCAGGATGCAGCAAGAAATTTATCAGGAACGTGCAAGCTAGTTTTTAGTAAGTAGCTAGGCGAAATACCACCACCACAAGAACGCTCTACATAAAACTCTCTCCTACCCAAGGTGAGGAATCTGGCCCAACGCTGCAGGTGGGAGGAGGGCTCACCCACGGAGAGGGAAGGGGGATGGAAGGGGAAATTTAGGGTACCAAAAGCAGAGGAAACAATG